>KZ112936.1:640707-721331 GCA_002120325.1 Daldinia sp. EC12 | reverse complement strand
AAAGGACCAAGCACCCATGCCGCCCCGACAGCCTCCATTTCAACTTCTTGTTCCCGCCCAGCTTTTTCTCAATCCCATCCACACAATCTACAACTACGTAAATTTCCGGGGTCCAATGTCATCCTTTGTATGCTTGCGCAAACCCCGCAGAAAAGCAGACTTTGGACAAATCTTAGCTTCCTCAAGCTCAATTGGCCTGTTTGCAGTACCTGGACTGCAATCAGCTCTACCTTTATACGCATTATCGTCGTGTTGTGCGTAGATGAAAATACCTAATACAATATTTCTACATTACTTTTAACATTTGTCTTTAGACTACAACTTTAAAAATCATACATCCGTCCCTTTTTTCAAACCTGCGATCGACTAACAACTCTCGGACCCCGCATCCCATAAAACCATCGAGTCCTCGTAGTTCGGGATCTTGATGGCATATCTCTTGTTAGCAGGAGACGCTATTGTATCGCGACCACGCCGATGACTCTGGTCCTCATTACGAGGCCATTGTCTGAAGCTTCCCCCGCAATACAGCTTCTGCTGCTAAACAAGTGAGCCATGCCAGCTGAGTCCAATTTCCAAGATGTCACCAGCTCCACGATCCGGACTCGGACCATGCCTCAGCTCAGTGGCGGAAGTGAGAGATCACGGAGGTGGATAAAGCGTTATCGAACCGAGACGGCTGCGAGCGCTGCCAGTGTCATGTCTACCGTCACTGCTTTCCCCTTGGATAGTGTAAAAACTCGTATGCAAACCTATCCTTATGCCGGTGCTCTGGACTGTGTACGCGTTACCTACAATTCAGAGGGGATTCGAGGCTTCTTTCGAGGTATGTGACTCGGACTCGGACGTACCACGAACCTCGTGGTCGTCCTTCATTTGACGACGATACAGCTAACGCCACGCTGCAATGTAGGTGTAACTGCCCCTTTAGCCAGTGTTACTCTTGTACGAACCATTTCTTTCTCCATCTACCAACGCTCTAAATACGTTTATTCCGACTGGATGAAGAAGCACCTCGGCTTCTGTCCTCTCGAGCATGTCAATAAGAATGGCGCATACCCGAATCTAGGTACCATTGCTTGCTTCGGGGCTGCCGGAGCCACAGCTGGCTCTGGCATTACTTTTATTGCATGTGAGATAAACCAGTACCTCTAGGGATGCGACACGAACTAGAACTGACGGACGCAAATCCAGGTCCTTTTGAGTTAACTAAACTCAGCGCCCAAGTGTCAGTTCTCATGGCGAAGCAGAAGAATGCAGATCCGCAACGACAAGCCATTGCCCTCAGTTATCATAATAAAGGAACTTTCAAAACACTTGCAAATATAGTCAAGCATAGAGGCTTCAGCGGAATGTACACCGGATTAAACTTGCATTTGTGTAGGATAGCCCCCATGAAAGGCTCAGTCTTTTAACTTTAGCTGACACTAGCTAACACAATTATAGTGAGAGATACCCTTGGAACGGGAATCTATTTTGCCACATATGAAAGTAGCAAGCAGGTGTTGACGACTTTCAGCGGAAAGGATGCTCATAAAAATCCTATTGCGGTGCTTGTTGCCGGGGCTCTCTGCGGCATAGTATCGTGGGCTATGATTTGTCTGTATCCCTTGATGTCAGTCGTAATAATTGCAAGCTGACCTATTTTTAGATCCTATTGATTCCGTTAAGAGTATCTACCAGCGTAATGCACTGATGTACTCTAAAGGCCAAAAAGTGCCTGTCCCAAAGATCCAGTTTTTTAGACGCGATATGTATCGCGGACTTGGTGTGTCTATGGGTCGGTCTGCAGCTGTCAACGCTGTGTTCTTTTCAGCATTCGAGTTTTTCAAAAAGCGAATCAACGCCATGAAGGAAGTTGACTAGGTTAGGTACCCGTGACGACGAGGTAATCGGCCCTTGTACGATCTCTAAGTACGATAAAACATAGTTGATGTGGCGTTGGTAAGGGTTATTTGACACCCTGGATTAATACGGCAACCTGAAAAGGGGGCAGTTAGGTAACATATTTGGCGAGCAAATCTGACGACAAGTCCCGGGTTCTATGACTGGAATAACACATTATTGCCAAGGGGGCACACAGGACCATTTTAGCATGTGTAAATCAATAAATGCACTTTATCCATGCCACGACAGAATCAGAATGAAATGATCCCTCCGATCGTATCTATCCCCGCCACGCGTAACTCCGGCACGGCTTCCAGCCAATAGTGTACAAGTGCAACGGCCGAATGCTAATCATTCCATGTGATGGTATCACCAACCAACCTACGCTGCAAGCAGCAAATTATCCTTACTCTATGTATCCCTAGCAGTAAAGCAACGTTGTAGTCTGATGTTTCCTCTCCCTAAACGCCAAGCCTTGAAAAGAAAAAAGATGCAACACCACTAATTTCTACTTTCGCGCAGGCGATCATCATAGACGCATCTACACATCAGTCATTACCCCCGTAAGTAAACGGTTTCTGCTCAACTTTCAGGAAAACAACTAGCTAGCTCGGATCAACATCAACATCAATCGCTGCGCAACATGCTCTCGACGAGGTCGCCGAGGGGACCCCAGAAATCCTTGCCGGTCGCGAGGTTGTGCTCGTCGATGAAGAGGACATACTGCTTGAAGGAGGTGTTGAGATGGGGCTCGAGGCCGAGCTCGCGGATGACGGGGTAGTGGTGGCAGTAGATGTGAGCGTAGACGCGGTACATGCGCTTGAAGATCTGGCGGACGAGGGAGGGGAAAGACTTGGGGAAGGGGACGCCGATGCGGGAGGGGAGCACGGACTCGTTGTCGATGGAGGACTGGACCCAGGACATGAGCTGCTCGATGTAGTCGGGGGCGGCCATCTTGGTGGGGCGCTTGTAGGCGTCGCCGTCCTGCCAGAGGTACTCGAACTCGTCTGTGGCCTTCATCTCGGGGCAGGACTGGGGGGAGCAGAACTCGGTGATGGCGCCGTAGAGCAGGTTGACCTGGTTGTAGAAGTCCACCATGTTCACGGCGAGCCACTCGTTCTCGTCCTCGCCCTCGGGCAGCTTGACCACCTTGCGCAGGCTGCCGCCGCCGAGGGTCGCCTCGGCGTACTGCCGCAGCTGGTAGCTCGTGTTGCCGCCCTTGCCGCCGCGGGCGCGGAACTGGTTGCGCGCGCGCTGGTTTCTGTTGCGTTGTTTCGTCTTTCGGTTAGTGGGGAGCAAAAGGAGCAGCGGAATATACCTAAGGAAGGAAGGAAGGTGGGTGGGTAGGTAGGTGGGTAGGTACATGAAAAGTGTCGACTTACACGGTGGTGACGAAGGAAGTCATCTTGACCCCGATATGTCGCAGGGGGGAGTTCGGGCTTGGTCGTTCTATTGACTGCACCATTTGCGTATAATGTTAGCGGGGCTCTAGATTTTATGATAGGATACGAGAAGAGGGGAGCCTGGTAAACAAGTGCGAGGGGACGAGGGGGAAAGGGTATTGATTTACCTCTCTGTAGTGTACAGAGTTTACAGGCGCTTAGTTCCTCCAAGTGCGGCGTAACACGATGACTGTGAGTGTAGAAATAAGAAGGGCACCGGCAGATTTTTTATGTTGAGTAATTGTATGTCTGTGTGTGTTGCGGTTGTAACAAAGGTAATCATTCAGCTGTGTCCGACGACGGGCATTGATATAGTAGTGTGTATGGGTATTGGTATGGGTATTGGTATTGGTATTGGTAAATGAATCGGGGATGTTTTGCTTGGTTGCTATGTTGTGCACGGACCAAGTAAATGCCAGCGGGAACTTGTCGACTCCACATTGATCTGACGCAGGGGTTCCCTGCCGCTGCCCGCCTTCCTGGGTACCTATTCTTCGCTTTCCTTCTTCTGACTTCATCTTTAAGCTCAAAATTCCATTGTAGACGGGAGTCAAAGCTTCGGATCCCTACTAGACATTATTATTATTATTATTACCAGGTAGGTAACTTCTCAGGGATTCTTCGGGGTATTTCAGTACGGAGAAAAAAAACATTTTGTCTCCCATGTTCATTCATTATTCAAAAATATCACCTTTTGGAGTAGCTAATACGACATCTAAATCTGGTATTCGAGACCATCTTCTATTTAATCCATTGAGTATACAGTCGCTCCTCATTAATGTCGTAGCTTTCCAAGCCTATTATAATATTGCAACGCTGCTCCCCAAATAGCAAACGGCCAAGAGCATCTTAACACTTCCCCATCCGTTTCTCGTTCACGTATACGACAGCCTATAATCGGGCTATTAACTCCCCGAAAAGGCCATGAGAACCTAGCTAAGCTAGACCCCGCAAATGGGAATCCCTCATGCTTCTCCAGGTTTTAGGGAGATCCGGGTAATTGGAGTCTCCACCAGTGGTTGCAGTAGAACTCTTGTCGAGCCTTGGTATCGTGTTATTTATGGGCTATACTTAGTGACAGGATGGCACGATGGGTGTTTTTACAAGTATATATAGATTCCTATTTCTATGACAAGTGGTATATTCTTATGGACCTAGTTCCTGTTATGCATTGTGACAATGTTAAAGAGAATCTTTACACTATTCCTAGTGGCCCTCCAGGGCATCCCAGCTACTTGCGAGATTGACAGACGTAAAGTAGTTCAATCGTTTAATCCTCGTCGCAATGGTAGCTCTAAGACCACCCCATTGCAAGTTGGAAATGGTAACTTCGCGTTTGGTGCAGATGTCACGGGTCTCCAGACGTTCAGCCCCTTTGCGACAATGTCTACTTGGGGTTGGCATAACTTCAGTCTTCCAACCACCGGTGGTCAAACTTCGATAGATGGTAAGCCTTACAATGAACTTCAAACTATGAACACAAGTCTAATGTAACCTAGACTTTACGGGCATGGACTGGTATACCCACGGCCAACTAGTCAATTACGATATTCCTAACCCAGCACAGAGAGAAATCTCCGACTGGCTAATTCAAAATCCCCAGCGTATTAACTTGGGAATAATCGGACTCTGGTTCGATAGAGATGATGTGACTGAAGAAGTGCTAGAAGATAAATCTCAAACCCTGGACCTATGGGCGGGCAAGATCTCATCTTCTTTCACCTACAACAAGACACCCGTTCAAGTCGAAACATGGGCAGATACAAGTTCCGACACAGTCGGTATAGCCATAGAGTCAGAACTCTTCTCTACAGATTCTCTAGGTCTATTTTTTGACTTTCCTTTCCCAACGCGGAATAAATATGAGGCCCCTTTTGTCGGTGTGTTCAACGCTACCGACAAGCACACCACCACACTGCAGCGTGGAGAGAACATAGCAACCATTCGACATGATATTGATGAAACTTCGTACTATGTATCGATCACGTGGGATTCTGCTGCTGAAATTTCGGGTCCGATTGAGGGAACTCATCGTTATGTATTACGGCCCTCACAGGAAACTAAGAGGATTGAGTTATCAGTGACCTTTTCACCTGCTCCGAGCATAGATACCCCATCCTTTAGCGATGTTACGTCTGCATCCACTGCCTGGTGGGAGTCTTTCTGGAACTCTGGTGCTTTTATCGATTTGACTGGGGTCGAGTCTCCTAATGCTACAGAGTTGCAACGGAGGACGATATTATCTCAATACCTTACGGCGGTCAACTCGGCTTCCTCGTATCCACCACAGGGTAAGTCTCCCAATACCGAGTATTGCCTTAGCTAACGTCCAAATAGAATCTGGTAAGAGAATTCTGATTAAACATTACATTACGTTCATATCTACTATGTGCTAGACTGTGTCCCTTTCATACTGACAACCCCAGGCCTGGTAAATAATGGATGGTATGGCAAGTTTCATGTAAGTCTTACGGGACATGGTGGGCTATATGAATAATAGCCTAGACACGTCTAGTGCTAACCCTTTTAAAAGCTTGAGATGATACTATGGCATCTACTCCCCTTCGCTCGATGGAATCAATTTCCATTGCTGTGGCGTAGCGTTCCGAACGTGTATTCTCAATACCTAGACTCATCCATCAAACGAGCGAAACTTCAGCACTATTACGGTGCTCGCTGGGGTAAGATGACCGATCCTACCGGGCGGTCAGCCCCTGGGGAAATCAACTCGCTGCTTATCTGGCAGCAGCCTCACCCGATGTACTTCGCCGAGATCGAGTACAGGTCTTTCCCCAACGAGACGACACTCAAGTCCTGGGATAGGATCCTCACTTCTACCGCTGAATTCATGGCATCGTATCCCTATTTCAACGAATCGACTGCCCTCTGCGATCTAGGTCCGCCTATGTACCCGGTATCAGAGAATACCAATCCCAATGCGACGATTAATCCCGCGTTCGAGCTGGCTTACTGGAGATTTGGCTTGGACGTCGCCATCAAGTGGAAGCTAAGGCAGAACCAAACAGCTCCTCGGAAATGGGTTGACATACGGGATAATCTGCCGGCATTACCTACCGCAGCCGATGCTTTCGCCGTGTATGAAGGCATCCCCAACATGTGGAGCGGTACCACCGTTCAAGATCATCCAGCGTTGTCGGCAATCTTCGGTCTGCTCCCTCCACCGAGTAGCGGGCCGCCTCTCAACATGACGGTGGTGAAAAACACAGCAGATAAGATTCGAGATCTCTGGGATCTGGAGGACTGCTGGGGTTGGGACTTTCCGATGCTGGCTAGTAAGTGAAACCTACCTAGGCTAATTCTCCTATACTATCTTCTGGATGCTTACTTAACTCGATATAGTGAACTCGCTACGCCTCGGGGACGTCAACCAAGCAATTGCCTACCTTCTTCACCCCCTATTCGAGTTCGACGATGCCGGATATCCTGTCGGAGGGTCGCGGGTGCCGACCCCCTATTTCCCGGGATCGAGCTCCTTCTTGTTGGCCATGGCTATGATGGCAGGAGGATGGGATGGTGAGCCTGGGACGCACTTTCCTGAGGGCTGGAAAATTCAAGTGGAAGGCTTTGTGCCCGGTCTATGATTGTTGGGGAAGGAGAGGAAGGAGACATGCATGTTGGTATAGGTACTTCGAGTTGCAGAGTGAAACTACCTCTACTAGTGTCTTCTTTACTGAATCGATACCTTCCAATAACTACCTAGTAGTGGACTTGTGTAACTCACTATGTAAAATTAAGGATTCGCTTGTGGCGTCTACTTGATTGGCAGAAGACTTAGTACCTACGCCCCTCGTAGTCGGTACAATATAAGGCCTAAGTGGCGTTTCTATGATTAGAAGTTGGCTCCCGAAGTCTTCTGCTAATCCAAGTGATAGTGGCTGGTTTGAGGAGAGCTGTACATGGGACATGTAGGTAACTAGGACGTAGGCTCTAGGGCTGTGCTTGATATTCTCATTTCATTTAACTTTCAGTCCCAGTCCCAGTCCCAACTCAACTCAACTTCCAGCTTTCATTCATACTAGTTATCTACTCTCGTCTATTGCTCTGCAGTCGTTGGCAATATGGATCCGTTCTCAGCAATTGGGCTTGCAGGTAATATTATCACTTTTGTAGATTTCGGATTCGGATTGATATCCACGGCCAAGAGCATCTATAACTCAAAGTCAGGCGCAAGCGCGGATAATGAAGACTTGTATTCTATGGCTGAACGGCTTCAACAACTCACCATGGAGTTGAAAGGGCCCAGGCCAATAGTATCTTCTCAACAGGACCGTCGTCTCTATGACGTCGCTATCGAATGCGAGGACGTGTCGGTGGAACTTTCCAAGTTTCTCGATAAGCTGAAGGCTAAGGACCCGAGGTCCAAGAGACATGCACTCAAAACTGCACTGCGAAATTGGTGGAAGAATGACCAGAAATCAGAGTTAGAAAAGAGATTAGATCGATGCAAAGAGCAGTTAAGCTTAGAACTTCTAAGCTCGATGAAGTAAGAATTTCGATAAGTTCGGTGGATATCTCTAACTGATGATATAACATAGGGCTGAATTATCAAAACAACTTAGTAAACTTGATAACTACGGTCAAGCTAGTAAAAATGAGCTACAGTCTCTCGCAAGGAACATTGAATCGTTGCGTCAAGGTAGCAACGTCTCTTGTCTTACTACCGACGCGTTGGATCAAATTCGGGCCCTGGTCCAATTGAGCGATGATGCCATCTTGAAAGTGCGCCAGAACAGGGTTCTAGACGCACTACGGTTCCAATCAATGAATGAGAGATTCGAAGATATCGAGGAAGCTCATCTGAAGACTTTTGACTGGATTCTTGACGATAGGACCGACAACACACCCGGAACCTACGATCCCATCGATAACGACGACACACGAAACTATATAAGTGATGATATTACCTCGACTCGGGAATCCCAGACAACCCTAGAAGAGGAATCGAACGACGACGCCCACAGTTCTATGAATGATGATACTGGTTCACTTCGGGGGTCCCAAGCGTCGCTTGGAGGGGGACCGAGTGATAATTCAAGTTCTGTTTGGCACATAGACGATTCTTTATCCGTAGCCGAAAGTGAAAGATCCGTCGTAGGTTTACCCAGATCCTTGCCAGCTGTACGGACTCTATCATCTACCATACACAGTGCAGAAGGAATACCAAGAGAGATATTGCAGGGCATGATTGAAGCGCGTGATAGCTTCATTACTTGGCTTGAGAACGGTACAGGGGTATTTTACATATTGGGAAAGCCAGGTTCTGGGAAATCGACTCTTATGAAATACCTCGTTCAACATCGTAAACTCAAAGACCATCTAGGAATCTGGGCAGACGGCAAAAAGCTTGTTCTAGGTAGATTCTTTTTTTGGAAGCCGGGGCCACCTCTCCAGAAGAATATCAACGGTCTGGTTCGAGGATTGTTGCACTGCGTCCTCTCAGAATGCCCTGATCTCATCCAGTTGGTGTTCCCAGAGCAATGGGAAGGATCAACGCAAAGGGAAAGACTCCACATCGAACACTATGAGTCCCGGCTCGCCCTCGAAAGACTTATCAAAACCCAGACTTATGGGCGACACAAATTTATTCTCTTCATAGATGGCCTTGACGAGTTTGAAGGGCATCACGCTGATTTGGCTCGGCAGTTAGTCAAGTGGACTCGTGAAACCGAAAACATAAAGCTCTGCATTTCGAGCCGAGAATGGCCAGTGTTTCAAGATATCTTCAAGGGTTGCCTTAGAATTCGACTTCACGAGCTCACGTGGTGTGATATCCAGCAATTTGTTGGTGATCGACTCCACGAGATGGGTTTTGATTCCCCAGAGAGTAATGACGATGATAACGAACCGTCGTACATGTACAAGTACAAGGCCACGAATTTAAAGAGCGACATTGTCAAAGGATCAGACGGCGTCTTTTTATGGGTATCGCTTGCTCTTCGGCATATTGAAAACGGAATTGCCAATGGCGACCGGATACAAGATCTGGTAAACATTGTCAAGGCTCTTCCCACTGACCTTGAGCCCAGTAAGTCCCTGATATATATTTTCAAACCACTGTTCCTCTATCGTTATCACCTTGAAACGTGCTAACCCTCTCATTTAGTGCTCGAGCAGCTCTTAGATTCTATTCCAAAAACTAACCGAAGACTTGCTTATAGCATGCTCTCCCTGGCCCAATTTACCACCACGTACAAGATCCAGGGTTGCTTAATGCAGTATTCCTTCTTAGAGGAGTATTTGGAGAACCGGGACTTTGCAATGAATTGGCCCGCCAAACTGATCACAACATCAGAACGCGAAGAAAGACTGAAAAGAGCCGAAAGACGGATATATGGCGTGTGTAAAGGACTTCTCGAACTACGCGAACCCTACGCTCAGACCACATATCCGAATATGTTAGGAGACTCAGTTCGCTTCATACATCGATCTATCACAGAGTTCTTAGAAAGCCAAACTTTTAGGCTGAGAATGGATTTGGAATCGCCTAGTTTCAATCCCTTTGATGCACTCTGCCAGACCTACCTTGGCCAACTAAAGCGTATCCGTCTCCCTACCGCCTATTTCTCTCCTAAATTCTCATCAACCACCTGCATATTTCCTTTTTACGGCAAAATTCCTCCCGAGATAAATTTGTTCTATTCTCCTCCCCACCCAACATTTAGAGAAGATATTTTATGGATTATGTGTCATCAGCTTAGCCTTGACCGACACCGCGCTCTTCCAGGGTTTGGTCAGTTCATTAAAGGTGTCTATCATGTGGTGGCCGATTTGAAAGTTCGTTTATGTGTACTCCAACTCCGGTTGCCTTTGGGGAGAGTATACTGCACCCCTGAGACTGTCGTCCTCATATTTTGCATTGGTCTTAGAACCTTCGAGTTCCTTCCTCTGGGGGTAGATGCCGACTCTCAGTTGATGGATTTGTGCGCTTCCTCGTGTTTGTTCAGTTTTGGATGGTATCCATACCTGGGCCAGGGCTCAATGCATAGCATCGGTGAATTACTTCAAACTCTTTTCCGCCGAGGCGCTTCTCCTGACTCCAAGCTGGGAGCTATCTCGGGACCGGCGTTCCACGAGTTACTTGCGATTTGGTGCATGGGAAAGATAAAAGACAGGAAGTCAATGTTGGCTATTATTTCATTGATGCTCTATCATGGTGCAAACCCAAGGTTTGCCCTTGTGGTGGGGAGGAGGATATACATAGACCGTGACGACAAAACTCCCATTCTATATTTAAAGGTGCATTTCAAGTCGGAAACTCCGCATCTAGAGCCTGGAAAAGAACCAGAGACGACACGGCTAGCGAGAATGCATAATCCGGTACTTGCAATATCCCAACGAACCACTGGAATCATCAAAGACCACGGCCATGTTATCGATCTTAGAGCATTAGTATCGATTTGGTTCCCGGACCACAGTTGTATCTTACAACAGGTTATAGATTATATCCAGGAATTAGGTGTTCCCGTCCAAGAGAACCACCGTATAGAGCTGCAGACCCGATTTGGACCGCGTCTGCGGCCTCTATTCGACCTAGATCATCCCGAATTCTTTGCATCGGATGATGACCCCAAGATCGATTGGTCCGTTTCAATGAGGCGCGCACATACACCTGGATCAAATAAAGGACCAGATTGGGTACCAGTGGGCAGATTATCGGAGGATGCGGCCATTTTACTCGATTGGGGGTTTTGTTACCGTTAATGGTTTACGGTGAATAGAGGATGTCTATCTGGTATTGACCTACCATCTCTACTGCGTTTTTCTTCTCTCTTACCAAGGATCCCAGTGCGAGACATGGCGATCTAAAGGTGACTTGCGTAATGCTAGCCACTAAAAATAGTTGCGAACAAGTGGTCCTCGTTTCGATAGATACTAGATCACACCTATATGCGTTGGAAACGGGTGTTACTATACATCTCTGAATAGATAAGTAGTACCCTAGCATTGCACTATCCGTCATGTTTGCTAAAAGGGGGATGTTTGGTTTGTCTTGGGATACATAGTGTCAATGATGATTCACTCGTTGGTCCGACAAAGTCAGATTTTTAATAAAGCGAAATACTACGAGCTAATGTCAAAGCTGTAAAATAGGTAGGCAGGGATTTCAATGGATGGTAGGTACCTATATTTAAGGTAATATGTATCTTCATATTACCAAATCCAATGCATTTATTCCCCTTTCCTAGGTAGTCAACCCAAGATACAACACCACATTTCAAGTTCCATTACTCCCAAATTCTAAAAAACCGACGGGGGGACGAACCGTCTAACAACACTCTTTCAACGCCAACAGCATGTCTTCCTCGGTATCCGTCCCCGGAACCTTACCCTTGGTCTTTACCGCCGTGGTATTCACCGAGCTCATCAAGGTCATTCTCCAAATCTTCGGGACTATCATAGTAATCCTCTCTCGCAGCATCTTCAACACCCTCGTTGATGGATTCTCGTCGCTTCTCTTGCGCCTGTTCAATATCGCCATCTCGCTCTGCCTATGCCTTTACGACATTGCCTCACTTCTGGTCTTCGTTGTTACCACCTTTGGACCCCTGATCGCTGGCTTCTTTCTGACGAGGAGTCTTATACTAGGAGTAGTGAGACATCTTTGCTTCCCCCGGGGTTAATAGCTAACTACCAGTGCTAATAATTTGTCTCCGGAGAAGCGAAAAATATTACGTAGGGATGTGAAATCCCTTTCGAGAAAATCTCCTTCGAGAGATAGTAAGCGGCGCCGTCGTGCTTGGATTCTTCTTCAACAACGGCGTATCTGTTCATATGACACCCACATTATAGAAGAGACATGTTGGTGCGGATACAACAGGTAGAGACAGGGGAAGTTGAAAGAGAAGAGCGGACGAGTGATGAGACAATATGATTGTCTTTTTGATACCATGTTCTGTTCTCCATATAATTTGTATAAGCTCCAGCAATTTAGAACCAAGATTATACATAACGTATCTCATTAAATTGCTGCTCCATGAACACCGTAAAGCCCGTAACATCATTCTGCTTAGGCTAGAAATGTAGCCTGCAGCTATCCCGCGTAAAAGGCAACGCCTTTAAATATCCGCCAAGTAATTCTGATAACTCGACACCTTTTTATCTTCAATGCTCGAATGAGAACCAACACCGTCCCCTATAACCGGGGCGGATGTTCTCGTAAGTTAACAATCATACGACGGGATATATTGTCGTCGATAATGTTTTCATGGTTATTGGAAAGGGGGCCCGACATGGCCGGAGCGGACGTCCCGGCCCTACCCCTCTCCTGCAATCTGAAGTTCATAAGCCATCTGACGTGCATCCCCAGCACGCCCATGGTGCTCCGAATCTCGGTAAGCTGGTCCTTGATCTGCGAGCTCTCGTTGAACAACATCATTGAATGCCGGCCCTCGACTTCGTTAAGCGCCGAAGAAAGGCGCTCGACCTTGGACTCCATGGCCTCGAATAGGGATAGGAAATACTGGTCTCGGGACTCGTAAGGCGCAGTGTCCTCGTGGGTCGAGCTACCCTCTGGTAGATTCATGTCCGAAATGGGCTCTGGTGAGGTCGGTGTAGGTAGTGGGAACCCTCGGTTCTCGAGAAACTTGATCCGCCGATCTTTTAATCGATCTCTCTCCTGGAGAGTATTAAGCTCGGCTCGAAGTTCAGCCAGCTGCTCTCCAACAGGCCCGACAACTCGGTATGCGCATCTCAATGCGTGTTCTTCTAGTTGGCAACGCTTGACGTGTTGCTCGCAGCCAAATAGGGCAAACTTGCAGCACGTCTCGGCTTCGGGACACTCTCTCGAGTGTTCCTCCCACTTGTGCCGCACATACTCTGTCCCACATAGCTCGCACTCGGTCTTCCGATTCGGACATTCGGTGTCCTGGTGTTCCTCTAGATCCGCTTTCTGGGTTACTTGCTCACAGTATTCGCACTCTACATCATAATGAAGGCATCCTTTTCCAATATCCCTTCGGATTACTAATTTATTACAAGACGGGTGTGGGCAAGGCACGAGCGTCTTGTCACAGTACCGCGCAACGTGGTTTTCGACTAACGACCGAGAAACTATAAGAGTACATCCACGGGAATTATTCGGACACCTGACAGATAGATTGTCAAGCTGGTTATGAATGATCTTGGGCGCGGGCCGTGTCTCGGACACGAGCTTTAAGGGAAGTCGGTCGACCGGGCAGACGGGATTCAGGGCGTGGGCTTGGACGATGCATTTATGGCAGAAGACATGGTCACAATTCGTGATAACCGGAGTGACAAAGGGGACCCGGCAGATGGGACATATAAGGTTCTCGTCAACACTATCTTCGTACTCCAGGGCCCGGAGATCGAGCGCGGCAGCGGCAGAGTCACCGCCCATCAAGGGTCGAAGAGCGAGGGTCGCAGTGTTGGTGGTAGCGTTGGTGGTGGTAGCTACTAGCCCTTCCTCCGGAGTGTTGGGCGGTGGCATATTCGAATATTATGATACGTTTTCATAGGGATGAAGATGGGAAGACTAATAAGTCCCGCGGACCTCGACAACATTGAAACAATGGCATTGGTCGAAGGGTTTTAATAAATAAATAAATAAATAAATAAGTAAACTCAAAAACGCAAAGCGGCGGGAAGTCGGAGCTCTGAGAATAAAGTACCTATGGAAAGTATCGTGTGTGTCTTACGAGCGGAAGTTGGAGGGGCGATGATTGGATAAATTCATAATATCTTTGCCGTAAAGTCTGTGGCTGAACTAGAGTTGAAGCTGATAACTGCATAATGTTTATACGTCACATCCATTATCCCGGTACCTATCAATATTGAAAGCATAGGCTATGTTTACGGTACGTACCTATGATGGTGTAACACTACCATGAAAGCTGCTTCCATAATCATAACCAAACCACGAATAAACTTGGTTCGACATGTATAGGTAATTCAGCATTTCACAAAAAGATAATAATCCATTGATTACTTGTCAATGAAATCTAATATTTTTTATAATGTCCCATGTGCTGCCGAACCTCGGCAAGTTCCAATAACGAGCTCTTATCGTAATACTCTTATCTATTCGTAGCCCTTGGAAAAAGCAAAACTAAAAAAGCAATTATTGCGGCGTAAGACGTCAACCTCGGTGTTCTAGCTCTAATGCGAAAAAGCTGGGAACCACTCAACAAATTTCCCACAAAAAAGTCTAGTTACCTAAATAACAACACCCGGGTCTTCACTTTTTTCTTTCCTCACCACCGGACTAAACCAAATCCGCCAGGGGTTCTCTCTAACGCCCAGCTTATAGAAAAGCTCGATCTTTTATTGAACCGGACTTGGCTTTGTGATAATAAATAATATGGGAGGCTTGTCGCTAAAAGTCACCAACCGGTCCCGGAAGGGCCTTAGGGGACTTCCGCCCTCCGTTGAGCTCCCCGAAGATGCCACCGTGGAAGACGCCAAGAGGGCCATCGCCCGCGCCGCCAAGGTCTCCGACTTCAACCGCATCGGCATCTTCGACCCCGTGTCTAAGAAGACGCTGAAGGACAGGAAAGCCCTGCTGCGTGAGCAGTCCGAGGTCGTGAAGCATGGAGAACTGCTCGTTAAGGACCTTGGTATGTCATGCCACTCTTCTTTATACCGGACTATACAAAATTTAGTACTGACAGAATCGAACAGGTCCCCAGATCAGCTGGCGACTGGTCTACGTGATCGAGTACCTCGGCCCTCTTCTCTTCCACCCTCTATTCCTCAGCCTGCGCAACCAGCTGTACCCGGCCGTATACCCCCTTCTCAAGAACCACCTGCCCTACGGCATCCGCACCGACCCCTCGCTCTCCTTCGCGCAGCAGACGGCCTTCTACATGATCGTAGCGCACTTCGTCAAGCGGGAGCTCGAGACGCTGTTCCTGCACAAGTTCTCCGCCAACACCATGCCCTTCGCCTACGTCTTCCGCAACTCCTTCTTCTACTGGACTTTCGCCGGCCTCCTCGGCGCCCTCGAGGTCTACGCCCCCTTCTCCCCCGCCGCCCTGTCTCCCGACCTCCCTACCCCGCTCACGTACCTCGGCATCGCGCTGTATTTTATCGGCGAGGTCGGTAACTTCGACGTCCACTACTACCTCGCGCACCTGCGCAAGCCCGGCGAGACCGCGAGGAAGATCCCCCACGGCCACGGCTTCAGCCTTGTGACTTGCCCTAATTACATGTTCGAGATCATCGCTTGGATCGGCATCATCCTCGTCACCCGTAGCCCCTCCTTGCTGCTCTTCATCTTCATCGGCTCCTATTTCATGTACACCTGGGCCTGGGGCAAGGAGAAGGCTTATCGTAAGCAGTTCGGCGACAAGTACAAGAAGAAGCGTACCGTCATCCTCCCGGGTCTCCTATAAATAAGCTTTTGTGAAAAGCGTTGGGACCCATTTACCACGAATGGAATGATTAGTTGAGGTGGTTAGTTGAGGTATGCTCAGCCCTGCGCTGCCTGGGTGTTAATGTACTCTTAGAGATGGAAAAGGACATGGGAATGATATGAATGATATTTGGACGGTTAGGAAGATCTGGGGGTTGAGCTATATTAAGCATGATTAATCAATGCCAACTTAGACTAGATTAGATACCTAACATAATATTAGATGGTATATTTCTTCGAGTAGCTCTTTTCCGCCAGTGATATTTCCTAACCAAAGAATCCCGTTAAACTCCGAGTTCCAACTCCGGTCTCATACCCATAGTCCGATTCCTCAAAGTTGGCAATTCATCATGACCATCATGTTACAGTGGAAGAACTAGAATTCTTATCCGTAGCTGCATCTTCCTCTCGACTTCCCGATAGTGTCTTACTAGATGGCAGGGATAATTCACTAGGTCCAGTTTCGGGGATGCCGGACAGGTTTTCAACTTCTGTCCTACTGTCCTCAGTGACTAGCTCCTTACCTTTAATCGTACCATCATGCGTCTCAGATAGAACCGGATCCAGTGACAGAGTATCTAGAGACTCGTGCAGAGCCGTAGCCATAGCTTCACTGATACTCGCAGCGACTTCTCGGTCCACGGTGACATTTACGTCTCCCCTTCTAGCAAAGGCGCCGCTTCGAGAACCACTGTCTGGGGCGGTATGCCCATTCAATCCGATCTCTTCAGGTTTCTTACCATTAACATCAGCATCGCCTGTTATACTTCCTCGGCGGCTCCCCGCCCTACTACCATCAGCACTATAGCTCGCCGACCAGCTACTCCCGCTACACTCACTGCAGCTATCATCACTGCCACTGCCATTTCTCACTAAGCGCGCGGTCTCCTCTAGGATTAGAAAGTCTCTCTCCAAGACCTCAGCCCAGTTCTGTACGTTGCCCAGCTCTTTAATCTTGCGCTCCGTATCGCGTGCTAGTTTCTCCAGCTTATCATTCTCCTTCCGCAACGCCTCGGTCCCTTTTATCACATCCTTCTCTTGCTTGGCTAGCGCTGCCGCATTTGAATGAAGCAGCGAGGCGCGCGATTGCAATTCAGAGTCTAGCATGTTAGACATGGAGGCTATGAGGGCAGCGCGTGCTTCGTCGATGTGCAGTTGTGTAGTGCGGGACGGCAGAGTTGAATTTGGTTCCATGGTAACGCGGGGCTGAGCTCCGGTGGCGGAGGACGTAGCTGCGGTCATGGTCGTAGGAGGTGTCGCAGTGCTCCGAGATGCTGAACCTGGGTTAGATGGCCGTGGACGCGACACGGTGGAATGAGAAGAAGATGAGTGGAGCGGCGCGCCCGCGGCATTGGACGACCCAACCGCATTGTTTGGGATTGGGGTTGATGATATATTGGCCGGAGCTCCGAGAACCGAAGAATGATTGGGATGCGGAGGATGGACCGATGAACTCGGCGCCGACATTATGAAACAGTGCCCGTTAGATATTCGACTTTATCTTGTTAATAGCAAAACGTAGTATTTTGACCCTTCAGCTAATTCGTATTGTATAATCGAATGTTGTGAATGTTGGTATAATTGGATGAGGAGGCAGCTTTGCTTCAAAGCTGCGGGCTGATGTTAAACACACTGCGGGGTCTCGACCGAGCCGATTGGAGGAATGCAACATGGCCATGCGTAAGTCCCTTTGGGTAGTACCAATAGCATGAGTACCATTTACTTCTATTCAAGCGCCCAACGTAGCGGCTGTGCTACGAATCGGACCTTTTTCCGCCAGCGAAAGGTTCTTTTATACCTATCACTCATCCCAATCTACTTCATACACCCCTTCCTCTCTCTGTGTGCTGACCCACTCCTCACTCGCCAGTCCCCTAAGGAACCGCCGCTGAAGATCGGCGCTGTCTTTATGCCAGTCGCACGCATAGTCACATGTTGGGGTCTCATTTTCTCCGAAGTATTTGCAAATAAGCTTATGGCGGCAAGCATTTGTGCTCTCGCAGTATTCAGCTAAGGCCTGTAGGCTTTTGGCGCGTGCCTGGAAATTGGAATTCGAAGCCGAATTGCGATCTCGCACAATTAGACTGCTAACTCGGTTCCGATCTTCACGGCTATAATAGAGAAAGCAGTATGCCGCGTTTCCGTCGCGACCAGCTCGTCCGGCTTCTTGGTAGTACCCCTCGAAGGATTTAGGTAGTCTCCAATGAACAACAAATCGGACATTGTTCTTATCAATACCCATACCGAACGCGGTTGTAGCTACAATTATGTCATATCCAGGTTCGTTAGATACCCACTTAGCAAGAACACGTTCCTTAGTCTCTTTAGACAGTTTTGCGTGAAATGGTTGGGCACCAATGCCCTCCTCTCTGAGTTGTGAGGCAAGATTCTCACACTCATCTCGTGAAATAGTATAAATAATACCAGGAACATTGTCAGCTCGCTCACCGATAGCGGCAAGCTCACTTTTCCGCGGATCCTTGGCCCTGCGTTGGTATACGCCGCGGATCCATCCGAGGAAGTCATCTAAACGCTGATCATCTTCATCACGCGTAAATCGAATCTCGAAGTGGAGATTTGGCCGGTGGGCAGTCATTGTGAATGTTTTCAGCCTCTCCGGATTCATGTCTAATCTAAGAGTAGTGAGCACATCATTGCGCACCTGAATATTGGCTGTTGCCGTCAGACACATAATAGGTACGTCCGGAAACGATTCTCGAAACCATGCTAGTCTTTTGAAATCCTTGCGGAAGTCATGACCCCATTCCGAGATACAATGCGCCTCGTCAATAGCAATACGCGCAAGTTCTCGTTGTTCGTGAACCACTCTTAACCTATCCCGGAAGCGGTCTTGAGCGCAAAGCTCTGGAGTCACATAAAGGAGCCGAGTTCGGGGGTGACCGGTTTTGAGATCATTCATAATACGATCCTTCTCTATCGGAGGTGTGTTACTATTCAACGAGCTAGCGTTAATATCGGCAGCTCGAAGAGCTTCCACTTGGTTCATCATGAGACTCAGCAGTGGCGATACAACGATAGTGACTGCGTTCCAGTGTAAGCCAAACGCCAGCAGTAATGGGGAGTAAGGCGAAATAAGAAGAAAATGAGTAAGCTAAAAACTTACTGCCTTGATCTACTACAGCAGGAAGCTGAAAACACAAACTTTTCCCGAAGGAGGTAGCTGCTTGGACGAAGACATCGTTGCCATCCAGGGCAGCTTGTATTATCTCTCGCTGGAATGGACGAAAGCCAGTTTTGTTGAACTGACGTCGCAATGTAAAATCCAGATCCGGGAAAATAAATGAGTTTGATCTAGCTAGGGCAGGCATTTTTCAAGTCTGCCAACTAGGTGACTATATGGACCAAATTGAATAGTAAATTCTCTCGAGTATCCCGGATTATGATAGAGTCGTATGTATAGATCCTTCAATAAATTAAAAGTGACGTATTTTGCTTTTCCTAATGAAGATGAAGAATATCTCTAAGTAGCAACGGCCATTCCGTGGCTGAAGCACCTACCTCACTCCATAGTCATGAACGAGATCCATTCATCTGCATAGGAGGAGGTAAGCACAACTAATGGATGCCCCTTGCTGATATAATTGGTAACTTTGTTGTCTTGCTGAGATGGTTGAAACTTGAAAGTGCTTAACTAAACCTTAGGTAGATTCCAACTTCGGTTAAGTTTAGATAAAATCATAAATCAACTGCAGGCTGACGCATGATCAACACTATTTGGAACTAACTATCCAACCTAAGCATCTTAGATGCTTTTCTCAAGGAGGAAGTAGAAACTGGCTTACTTTCTATCTTTACTTTTTATGTGGATACTTAATGTGGCGTTTGTCCAAGTCGCGACTTCCAGACTTGCCTAATCGCGTCGGTCCCCACCCGTCGCGTGGGAACTACTTAAATAAATGGGTCTTAAAGCAGTATACGTATATAGTATTATAGTATATCTGGTACGTGCGCATAAGATAGTGAATGAGTGGCACATCCCTTCTCACTAGGTAACGCCACAGCTGTAAGGTACGACCGAATACCCTACATTATGCAATAAATATGCAGAAGTTTGCATGTGTTTTGTGTGCATTACCTACATGTAGGCACCTTAAATATTTCAACTTTTCAACGGTTACGAACCAATTCTTGATGGAAACAGAATGAGAGGGGTAAAAAAAACAAAAATGTGTATAGCAAATCTATTTTGGTGATCCTTACCACTGTCGTAGTCATCACACCCAACTATGGGAAGAAGAAAAAAAAAAAAAAAAAAAAAAGCGGCGGTTGGTAGTCTCGTCTCGAGTCCTCTCTCTCACAAGTAAACGGAACTAAAAAGACGCGAGCAGGGAATAACCCAAGCGCCTTCCCCACTTCATTCTGATTCGTTTACACCAACTTCCCCTTTCGGATATGCTATACGCCCCTACCGCTCTGCTATCCTCTATCATTAACGACTTCACACCCACCGTGGCGCTGTCATATCCCCTTATTCTAGGCGTCGCTAGTGGACAAAGAAACCCCTTCCCTCCAACTGGTGCCCAAGACCCGATCCCTTGTGTCTGGCCTGCGTTGCGCCGCACATCGCTTGGCCCCCCCTAATGACCACCTGAAAGAGCTCCCAGAACCAGGGGCCTGCATACGAATTTCTGCACTCTTCGACGACATCAGTGCTTCACCCTTTCGACTAGACCTGTTTCAACTCTAAACACTTCACAAGCACTACTAACAGTTCTTGTCGAAACGTCCTTCACAGCCTCTGTCTCTACTCGCCTTTTAATTCTACGAATCTGCCACTTCTACACTTAAAACCACTTCAGACGATAGGTTGTTAAGTTCCCGCTTCCAATCCCTGTTTTATCTTCACCATTGTGTCTCCAAAATCAACTTCGTATTGCCCAACCATGATCTCGATTCCTCTAATCGCTTCACCGTCTCAATTCTAACGGACATATTGGGAAAATACTTGTCTAACACGACATTGCGATTTTACTCGATTAATATCACAACATCCAATTCTAGACATACTCTGAGCCTCTACCGTTTAGGTCTGCTATGGATGTTGCTTTAGGTGGCATGGCTGCCACCGTCCTGCAGCCCCAGTCAAGCTCAAGAAGTTTACCCACGAGCATACCACCAGGAATGAGACGAGGTCCTCCTCCTACGACCGCATTACCTCCACCTCCCCCCATCCCAGACCAATTCAACACATCCGCCAGCAGTAGTTCCAGCTCGATGTTATCCGCGAAGAGTCCTCTCTCCCCCGGCCAGGTCATTGCCCTCGCTAGAGAAGCAATGAACAGTGCCTTACAGGAAAATGAGACGCAGGCTGCCGAGGCGAGCGGTGTTAGTACCGAGCTTAAGCCAGGTGTTACGATCGATCTTAGCAGGAGAAATATCCAAGCATTGCCAGATGAAGTAGTGGACATAATAAAGAACGAATTGGAACGGTTCGTCTCGTCCCCATGGTTGGATATCATAATATAATAGCATACTAACGTGTCTGGCCTTGCAATAGGTTGGCCCTTTCGCATAACAAATTATCGACTCTCCCAGCCAGGTTTTCGGAATGTACACATTTGCGATATCTCAACCTTAGGGCTAACCAGATCAGGGAATTTCCTCTATCGGTAATTATAACCCTCTCTAACTATGTAAATATTTGTCTCACACATGTGTTAGCTCTGCGATATCAAGTCACTTGAGATATTAGATATGGGAAAGAACAAAATTCGGATTCTGCCACCCGAACTTTCAAAATTGGCCTCGCTTAAGGTGCTGGCCTTGCAAATGAATCGGATAGAGGAGCTTCCACTCTGTTTAGCTGATATGGTCTCATTGCAAATGCTGAGGCTTGCCGGGAACGATATTACATTTCCGCCAAAGGAGGTATTACAGGTCCAGGCCAGCAGTCCTCCGAGCGAAGGTTTCCTGGAGAAGAGTGAAATAACGGAACTCGCTGTTACAGCACATATTAAGAAGTTTCTGAAGCAAAAGGCGCAGAGCATGAATGCAAGAGATAAAGAGGGCGAGAATGGTGGAGACGAACTCAGCGATGGACTAGAAACACCGAGAATGCCCATTAGGAGAGTAGTCAGCGGCCGATTTCCCATCCGAGTGAACGGCAGCGATGTATCAGATATGAGATCACCAGCCATACTGCGACCGCCACCTATACCTTCTCGATCACACGCTCGAGGCCTCTCTCAGCAGAATACGGCTATCCGCAGGCCTGGTGTTATGCCTCTCACGATCGGCAATCCCAATGAGAGGCTAAGGTCAAATAGCGAGACGTTGTTGCAAGCACCGAGAGCAGAGAGACCGTCAGACCGAAATAGGCGCATGGGTATTGTGTCTAGAAAACCGACTGAGCTCGGGACATTGGAGGAAGGCCAGGCGAACAACAGATTCAGCCACTACCGAGGATTAAGTCACGGTTCATCGATGACGGGCCACCTGAATCCCAATGGGACCTCTGCAATCAACCCGAATAGTCCAGCAGAGCCGCTACTTCACCGGCCAAACTACGTGAGGCGTCTATCTGTCTTACCGGAGCAAAGGCGAGAATCAAAGATTTTTGATCCTATCATCGAATCTGCGAAAGGTATCCTCTATGCGATTTTCCAGATTCACCCAACGATACAGCTTTTTACAAGGCTTACGAATGATGGCACAACCAAGAGGTCAAGCCTCGAGATAGTCTTCTACAACACGAATTTCCACATCGAACAATTAGAACAGGAGATCCAAAAGCACGAATTCGCCACAGAAAATGGCCCTTATACGCTACGTGAAAACGAGAATGTCCAAAGGGCCGTTTTGACATTGATCAATGCGTACAGCCATATTTGTTCACTGCTGATGAACAATATGAATACTATTGTTGATAACGGGGACCCCCGCTACATCCGCACAATGATGATGTTACTATATCACAGCATCATGGAGCTTCGTATTACTGCTAACGAGATCTCAGCCGCCACAAATCCGCCTGTGATGAATCAGGGCTATCAGCAGGCAAGAATCGAAGATACAGTCAGGATTCATCCTCAAGACAATTCTACGACACCCACAATCGATCGACCCAATATAGGTAGTCAGCCACGACCAAGAGCTTTGGGCCATAATCATGCCAATCTTCGAGTAGCAACAGACGTGTCAATTCCCTACATAAACGGTACTGGTCGGATGGCACAAATCACATCGGCTACGCCGCGGTCCGGTGAATCATTCGCTTCTTCGGAAGGGGGTATGCGGTATCCCGACTTTACTGCAGACGAGCGATTATTCGAGAGGATCTTCTTGTCGTTGCAGAAGTCCTCAGATCTTGCCATGCGCATCCTCCCTGGTATCAACCAGCAGTTCGTCGCCTATAGGCGCAATGCAGAAAACCAACGAGCTCCGGAACGCATAGTGCGTTGCTGGAAAGGTCTCGTCGCTAAATGCTCGATTTCAATTGCAGATACTGAGCGGTTGAAGGACCGTTTGTCCCTCATTAAACTGAAAGAGCCTAGCGTCAGGACAGACCCCCTCTTCTGGAGCCTCTACAAGAGTTTTATTGACTCTTGGGCTGAATTTGGTAGCAGATTAAAGGCGTCCATGGATCAAATAACGTTTCCGTTAGATATTAGGACGAGACTACGACCTATTCAAATCAGTATCAAAGAGACCAACCAACTTATCATGACTTCCCCATGGGCGTATCTCCTCCGCCAGACTAATAATATCAGCGATGGTCCTACGCACTATTCACCGAGTCACTATTCGTCTAATTCCGGGGTCGGCCAGATACAGATGCCTATGACGCCTCAGAGCGCTGCTCTTGGACCAGCTGTACAAGCAACTGTGCCATCAACTCCCCAGAGTGCGTCTCTCTCTAACGTGTTTAACGGGAATGTGTTCGAACGCGCCGACGCATTATTGTCATCCATGGGAGCATTAGCAATGTCTCGTTCTGCGACGATGAATAGTACTTCTACGTCTCTTAACTCGTCATTCTCTTCCACTACATCCTCGCAGGAGGACCGCCAGGGCTTATCAAATATGTTGAGCCCCAATGGAGGCGGTCCCCTAACTTCTTATAGGCTCAATGGTGGAAACAAGTCCGCATTCTAGTCAAGGCGAGCCGTTTCATATCGATGATATGCCCGTTATGCTATCCTATAGTATACGAGGTATAGAGCTTGGGCCCTATTTTGGTTACTTGGTAACTTCCGCGCGCATGAACACATAGCGGGATTCCATGCTGAATCCCCCACGAGAATGAGGTATTGGTTTAAATCTGTTGTATAAAGGCAAGGACGTCGTAGACACAAAGAGCAAGGAGTAATTCACCATACTTGGCGTTAAGGAGGACCAGGAACACTGGCTGGCGGTTATGATGATCTTTTATCCCGGAAGAACTCGAGCAACTCGAGTAACCGGGTATTACCCAATAATGTGACGATGTGTCAAATAATGTCTGAATACCAATCCAAAAAATCTAGTTACATGTGCTTTGCTCATTTTATCTCTTGTGTATGATCCCTAGTGCCCGTTATTATTGTTATTATTGTTATTGAAGTCGTTGAAAAGTCGCGAAAATTGAATTAGCATAGTTGCAAGTGCAATCCGTACTATACGAAAGTTTCCATTGTAACCAAGGTAGTTAGGTTGCTAGTGCTTTGAATAATGATCTGTGCTCCTTTGAACTTGGAAAGTATCACAAAGCTGAGTACTATTAGTAACTCACTCTGTTATGTGTGATCCTCTAGTCCTTTCTAACTTCCTAACCCAAGAGAGAAAAGGGGGAAAGTGAAAAGAGATGAAGGAGGCGTAGAGAGAAAGTGCTGACATCAACTAACACATAAAACAAAATGCTAACGTTATAACATTAATAGCTACCTTAGTAGGTAGGTAACTGATGTTGTGAGAATCTAATGCAATCATATGTTAGGTATGCGTACCTAATACATACATCTCTAATCCGTAGTAATGATCGACTTGCCGGAGGAGGCAATAATCAGCGATAGAAGATGTTCCCCTTTTTTCTTACATTTCAGCTTTACAAAAGACTTTCGGAGTTAAGATCATAGGAGGTAGGTATGTAACTTATGTCCGCGTCTTGGAGTAGTATCTATTCAGCTGATTCTATAGCAACAAGCATTGAATTTATCTACCGGGTATCAAGGACCCAATTCCTTTCTTTCTCTCATTTCTTTAGATTTATATTTTTATTGGGGGGTTTTTTTTTTTTTTTTTCTTCTTCTTATAGAGTCTTCTATAATAAACCTTCTCTCGAACTCTAATTAATTAAGTACCTACTTCAAGGTAACGAGCTCCTCGGCGCTGGTCGGGTGGATGGCGATACACGAGTCGAGATCCTTCTTGGTGGCGCCCATCTTGACGGCGACGCCGAAGCCCTGGAGCATCTCGCCGGAGCCGAGGCCCATGATGTGCAGGCCGACGACCTTCTGCTCGGGGCCGGCGCAGATGACCTTGTACTTGGTGGGCGCCTTGTCCTCGGGCTCCATCATGGCGTAGTACATGGCCGTGAAGCTCGTCTTGTAGATGGTCAGGTTGTCGCGGCCGTACTTCTCCACGGCCTGCGGCTCCGTCAGCCCGATGCTGCCGACTTCGGGGTGCGCGAAGACCACCGACGGCACGTTCTCGTAGTCGATGCGCGCCGTCTTGAATTGCTCCCCGCCGTACAGACGCTCGGAGAGGCGCCGGCCGGCGGCGATGGCGACGGGGGTTAGTTCTACGCGTCCGGAGACGTCGCCGAGCGCGTAGATGTTGTCCACAGACGTGTTCTGGTACTCGTCGGTGACGATGTATCCCTTCTCGTCGAGCTTAACGCCCGCTTCCTCCAGACCGATGTTCTTGGTCATCGGAGTGCGGCCGATGGCCCAGATCAAGTGATCCACGTCCTCGAGCTTACCCTCGCCATTGCTATCCTTATAGTGTATCGTGAGCTTGCCCGTATTGGGGTCCTTCTCGATCCTATTCTGGCTCGACTCCTTATGCACGTGCACGCCGAGCCGCTCGTATTCGCTGGTGACGCCCTCCTGGATCATGGGGTCGAAGTTGCGTAGGAAGGTCTTGTGCCGGATGAACAAGTGCGTCTCGGTTCCCAGGGCGTTAAACATGCCCGCAAACTCGACGGCGATGTACCCTGCTCCCACCAGCGCGACCTTCTTGGGCAGCACGTCGATGTCGAAGAAGCCATCGCTGTCGATGCCGTACTCGGCGCCAGGGATCTCGGGCGACGGCTTAGTCGGCTGGCCGCCTACGGCTATGAGGATTTTGTTGGCGCGCACGGTAGTTTTCGTGCCGTCGTCCAATGTTATCTCGACCTCGTTCCTATTTAACAGCTTCGCCCACCCGTGCACGTATTCTACCTTGTCGTTGGCGAGGTTTCGCTCGTAGATGCCGTTTAATCGCTTGATGTAAGCGTCCCGCTTGTGCTTGAATGTGGTGAAGTCGAACGGTTTGGTTTCTTGCACGGAGAAACCGTAGGCTTTAGAGTCGTGAATAGCTTCGGCGAGAGCGGCGGCATTGAAAGTGACCTTTTTAGGTACACAACTGTAGTAGATTTTATATTAGCTCTTTTCCTTTTTTTATAGGGGTATAGAGGGGTTACAATACCCGACGTTCACACAGGTGCCACCGAGGCGCATGGCCTCGACGATCATAGCTTTTGCGCCGAATTTGGCGCTCGCCATACGTGCGCAACCAAGACCTCCGCTTCCGCCACCAATGACCAAAAGGTCAGTCTCCTTGGATATGGGAGCCATGATGCGCGGGGTGGAAGAGAAGTGTCTAGAAAGTGAAGCTATTCGCGAGGTCGCCGTCCTAGATCTAGAAGCAAAAGCAGACGGAGATTTTAAGGTCACAGTAGCAGCCGATATGCGACCAAATAACCCAATGACTTGCATTGACCTGCTTACTCCAACGGAGAAAAAAAGAAAAACGAAAGGAATGGCGGGGTGGAGGAGGAATATGACGTCTTATATGGGAGACCTTGCGGGATGAGCGAAAAGGGTAAAAAAATAAAAATAAAAAAATCAAGGGATCTACTAGGTATGTACAACAATGGCCAATGCAAGCCGGCGGGACCAGGATAATACATAGTACGTCCGTAGGGCTGGATTAGCGGGGGACTGCGGTGAATTTCCTAACGGCGAATTTCCAATCAGCAATGATCCCAGATAGGCAACTTACAAGCCAACGTACTAACGATTTGTAGATGTTCAAGAACTTTAAGAATTACTAAGATGGATGAATCATCGCACCTTATTTGCCCGCTATGGAGAGGAATCGAAGAATGGAAGAATGGAACTAAAGTTACTAAAAGTTATTTGTTACTAAAAGCCTCGGAGCTCGACCGATGATCAATAAGCAACCGGCTGGCCGGTTCCCAAAGCACACCCAAGCACACCTACCTATTTTTAAGTGCGGCCGTCCCGCGCTACCGCGCTAGGTTAGGGTCTTTTGACAAATCCTTGGACATGTTAACGGTTTAGCTTCCCCTAAGTACATTATAGCAGACCCATATACAACCCTTACATGTAATACCATCGTGTTCTCACCAATATTCTTTTATATGAGCTTATTTATGATTTCACTTCATTAGTTAGGCAAAGCTGTAATTAGATCTTGGCAAGTATATAAGAGAAAGATAGGGCGTTATGTAATACATATATCCTCAAATGGTGTAGTTATCATAAATACACGAGGAAATATATGTAAAGAAGATATAGCCAGTATTCCAAATAGTACCTAGGTGAGCAACATATGCAAACAATTCTTACTTGCATTTGGAGTTACACGGATAGGTAATTACGTCAAGCAAACGAAAAGGCTCGGGAATAACCAATTATATTCTCAGTTTGTACCTAAATTGTTAATACCTAATTCGATTTACATAACTTACGTGGTTTGAACATAGCCAATAGAACGAGTTCATGTTATAAACGTCAAGCGTATTATATCCTCATTTGATACTCGACCTATCAGATAAACCAGTAAGTAAAAGCTATAGCTAGAATAGCAATCCCCCAGGGACCAATGATAAATGACCGCAAAAGTATATCTAACTGGGTATTTAGTCTTATAAGCAATAGCATGAACTTCTTATACTCTTATCACAGAGGCTTAGCATACCAATAATAATGGAAGTGAATTATTTATATCCGGGTGGCAGATTCGAGATATCTTCTTCTATAACCAGCTTATTTCTCTGGCTATCTCGCACTACCTATCCAAACTAGAGCCATTCATGTCGAGTATGATATGCTCTTAACTATCCCTATCCGCTAGAGTGTCGTTTATATTCATGTTATTTCCAGGCTTAGGGACACAGCTAAGGTTTGCGTACTATTATGAATCATATATTCCTCTTTGGGTTCGCTGGGATCAGCGACCTAGGTAGCTATTCCGTATGTTGGATCTGCAGGCCGCTAAGCTATACAATAAAAATCATCAGCCAGAGAATCCTTCTCTCTTTTCCTAACAAGTCACAAGTGGTAGTTCCATGGTTTCGAGGTCTGACACGCATCGAAATTATAATCAAACACCAATAATAAGAGTCGTTTATCTACTATATCGAAAGTCACGTGATCTTTAAAAGTCCCTAAGATGGATGCAAGTTTTGATTGTACCCAAGTACCACTCGTGAAAACTTCACGATTTGTTAGTGTAACTTATCGAAAGACCCCGTTCTTCATAACAGACACATTCTTGGTTTTTGGACAGGCAGTTTAGTCTGAGAGGAACCCATTGGACCTTTTATATGGTCAAAAACAAAAAAAAAAAAAAAAAAAAAAAAAAAAAGTAATCATCAATTAGATCTGTCCATCAACTTACCCCTTACTCATGGCGTCGAAGCTGCTGAGAAGGTGAAATAGGAGTCGGCAGGCAGGCTGATTACACTACGCGTGTGGGATACAACACATCGCCACCGTCGCTATCACTACCAGCATGTCGTCAAAACTAGAAGCCATCCTGCCCAAGTTCAAGAACTTGCAGTTGAAACAGCTCGCCTCCCTATGCGGCGAGAAGACCACCGGCAAAAAATCGGATCTCGTCGAGCGCCTCGTGTCCCTGACCCAAGCTAAGCGGCCTAGCGCGAAGGACTCGCGACTCGTTCTGAGCATCGACTTAGGAATCCGGAATCTGGGATTCAGTCTCATAAAGCCTAACGCGCCGTTAAAACCGCTGTCGGCTAAGAGTCTAACGGTCGAGGACTTGCGCCGCCCGCCGCAGGTGAAGCTTCATAGGTGGCAGCGGCGGGAGCTCCTGGAGCCTTCGCCGGATGGGATCGAGGACTCGGATCGGTATAGTCCCGCCTCGCTCGCGATCGCAACAGACCGGCTAGTAAGGCACGATTTACTTCCTCTCAAGCCGACGCACGTGCTCATCGAGCGGCAGCGATGGCGCAGCGCCGGCGCCGCTGCAGTCCAGGAGTGGACGCTCCGCGTCAACACGCTCGAAGCCATGCTGCACGCGTCCTTCCGCACGTTGAAAGAACTGGGCCATTGGGACGGCGAGATGGTGTCCATGGCGCCGAATAGAGTCACGCGGTTCTGGCCTCCGCCACCGACGCTGCTAACCGAGGAAGCTCCGAAGAAGAGAAAGAGCCAGACTGCGAAAGCAGTTGGGGAGGGGACGACGCGAAAGGGCGCCAAGGCGCAGCAGAATAGCAAGAAACATAAGATCGGCGTCCTGGCGAGCTGGTTAACGGAAAAACAAGGAAGCGATATCATCCTGCCTGCGAGTCGCGATATGGAGGACGCCGTCAAGTGGTTCCGTTCGAAGCTATCCCGTACTCGGAAGAAGTCGAGCGATGTGGTGGATTTGATCCGTGACGCCGGACCACAGAAAATCGACGATTTAACGGATTGTCTTTTGCAAGGCGTAACGTGGCTGAAATGGGAGGAAAACAAAGCCACTCTCCTTCGAGAAGAAGCCTTGACGAGGCTTTTGGAAGAGAAGCTCTTAGACGAGCTAGAAGATAGCACATTGCTGGATTAAGCATAAATAAACACTCAAATTGTATAGTACAAATATATCCATCTATATTTTAAAGTCAAGGCCAGACAGATTTGGTATTGATATAACCCTTTTCAGGGGGGCTTCTGTCTGCTACCCAAAACATGCGAGTCTAACTAGTTCACCTGGGCCCGTGGGAATTTGGGGGGGTATAAACACGCTCGAGACAATTCAAAACCAACCACCTTCTAGACGCAAAGCGCATCTATTTACTCCTCATCGCCACTCCCCTCAGAATATCGTTTACAAAAAGATAACGCTGGTCAATCCCGTGGCAAAAAGTGCGGCGGCAGCGAAGAGGAAAGGCTTGGGCTCTGTGGCCATGCCAGCATTTCCAGTAGGAACAGGGGTGCTGCCAGATTCACTGATTAAGAAGCAATTAGCGAAACATATATGAGAAGAAATATAGCATGGGATACTCACGTAGAGCTAGTGGCGCTGTCAGAGCCGCTTTCTCCAGAGTTGTTAACAGTCGAGTCGCTGGTGGGAGTAGCAGAAGCGGACACGGAGTTGGAGCCAGTGGCCGAAGCAGTGCTGGTACCGGTGCTAGAGTGAGCGGAAGAGGTCGAAGAGGTGGGCAGCTTAGCAACGGTCACGCCCTGCTCCAAGCACTTAGAGGAGTAGACCTTGTAGGCCTCGGGGAGGACGTCCTTGTGGCAGTTGCTGGTCAAATTGCCCTGGATGGCATGCTGAAGGTCACCGCAGACCGCCTTCAAGTCGGATGGGTTTTCCTGAACACTACCCAATCGCAATAAGATTAGTCCTATTATTCTACCCATAGATATCACATATAGTCCTCCTCGCTAACCACAGCTTGGATTCGGACCGGAACCAACGTACCCAAGGGCAGCCAACAGACAGGCCGGGGGAATAGCAGCAGCAACCTGGACGAAAGCCAGAATGGCAGTAAAGACGGCGAAAAAAGCACGCATATTGACGGATTATAGTAGTATCGAAATCGCTCGAGAGAAGAATTGAAACAAGTTCGGGGGGTGGGAATCTGGCGATTGAAGAAAAAGGCAAAGCTGAAACACGGGTTTTTTTTTCTAAATCGCAACGCGCCGAGGTGATGGAGACCGAATCGATCGGAGGATATATTGTCTAATTCGATTTAATAATGAATGACTAGTAAGTGCTGGAAATGAGTGACGATACTGCAGCGTAAGGAATGACTGCGAGTTTCTAAATTGGAAGTATGAGAGAAATGAGGTTATGATGGGAGGTTGTTGAAGGTGAAAAGAAGGGATCGCGCCGCACCTGCAGAGCATAAAAAGATACCTTCTCTTCTCTCTCCTGAATTCGAACCTGTGACAAGGGGTAACGGTCCTTGGTCAATTCGGGCTAAACCTTGGTGGATCTTGTGTCAAACCGAAGCTACCAATCAGGTTTAGCGCGCAACATTATTTCGTTATCATATCGCGTTTGTACTACAATAGCGCCTCCTATTTATCTCGTCTTATTCAATTCATGTCGTCGCATTCAACGCTTCTATTAACAATGTCAGTGTATCATTCTACTGTTTATGTTGGACTACAGGGCTAGTTCTATGAAAGAAGCAGGATATTTCACATAAAGAGGTGAAGTTGGTGTAAATAACTAGGTTAGTATTCAATTAATTAATTTAATTAATTAATTATTAATTAACTAACTACGTGAACTACATAACCAAGAGATGTCATACCCAGATGCGACATAAAGCATATAGAATATTGACCTACATAGTTCAACAACTAATAAAGTACCTAGATAATAATTAGAGACGTTTAAATATACTAGTATATCAAGACGTCGGGCTATATTGTCTATGCGCAAGTCAGCCCTAGTACAGCCGAAACTTAGTCTACATCAGACGAATCAGGACTAAGCAAGACTTGAACATATATTTCTTACATACCTATGGTAGATAATTTGAAGTCTTACTTCTACATTCAACATAGCTAGCAATGCTATGGCTCTGTGACCACATTAAGCTTGATGCCCGCCCTTATGTATATATATATATATATATATATATACATCCATACACTTATTACATTACTCGTAGCAAACACGATGCGCCGACCAATATAATAGTAGCGACCTGTTCTGCTTCGCAAAGCTATAAGAACCAACCTCAGCCCAGCCTGTGTGTGGGGGACCATTCATGCTTTACTGTAGGAGACTGCGGTGTCTCCTCTTTTGTCGGCACCGAGTAAGGAATAGCTTCCAGTTCCGCCACGTGGATATGTCGAGCCTCTAGCTCAACTTTGTTCTTGACGTACGCGCTAACGTCATTCACCCCCCGCGTTCCCTCCAATTCCGCCTTCTGGTTGTAGATTCCCGCTCCGTATGTGCTGACCCGAGTACCCTCAAGTTCGGACCGCGGATCCCTTGCCGACGCGTCTAGTTCCGCTTTCTTATAGTCATCGTTGTATGGATTATTATTATCTTCGTGGTGTACAACGACTGTCGTTGTGGGCTGGCTGTTCTGCTGTGTTTTACGACGTCGTGATAGAATGAAATAGAGCAGCCCGGCCAGTATAAGACCGCCTATGACTCCCCCCACAATAGCGCCTATTGGAACTTCTTTCGATGGTGTGCTTGAGGGGCTATCATCTCCACTGGTCGTCGATATTGGCTGGTTTGTATTAGGTAGTACTGCACTGGCCGTTGGCGCTGTTATGCTCGTCGCGGGCAGCGGTACACTCGCTGAGTTCACCGTCACCCTTCCCTCATCAATTTCCTTGGCCATGGTTTGGCCCATAAGGAAAACACCTTTCGCAGATACCACCACTTTTATAGTATTCGCAGTAACTGTTGAAAAATGTGTTTCTAGTGTGCCTCCCGGACCTACTACCTCCAGCCCTTGTGCGAAACTGAAGGATTGGGTGGCCCGGGGCCCGAATGCGATGGCAGAGAATTCCGTCTCCAGGTCGCAGCCGATGAAAGATTGGAAAGTACCTTTTGTCAAGGTAGTCGAACACCAGGGAGAAGCACCCGCCCACGGTAGATTTCTATGATCATGAGAAAGAAACATTAGACGCTATTATCGGAAGGAAACTTTTGAGACTTCGAGCTTTGCATACGTAGGACAACACCAGACTCCATCAGGTGAAATTGCGCTCGCTGCCGTCGTCATCCCCGAAGGGCAGAATTTACCCGGGGAGTATGTAATCACATCCTCAAAAGCAAGGCTTTCATCTGGTCGACACCTTATTACATGGTAATCACCCGGCGTCCCTTCGCTGCATGTAAGGCTAGACCCTTTCCAAATCATAGTTAGTAATCTGGATCCCTTGTGAGGTTGGAGTTATAAATGGATCATTGAGGAGTTTTTGAATAAGAACTCCTCAAGTATCCTCCTGATAGAAAGCATTTCTGATGTACGCACCAACTTCCACACTACACGTACTACCCGAGCAGGTCTTTAGAACCTGGCTTATGCATTGCGGCGGTGGCGTGAAAATAGTCGTGAGGGCGGGAAAAGGAGCTGCAGACGAGCTCGAACTTGGAGTGCTCGGAGTGCCAGGTTCGTCCCTACCCGTTTGCCGAGCCTCCATGCCCAAATACACGGTCAAATTTCGTCAATAATGGTATAGGTGATTATGGACTATGACGTCGGGATGATGAGGCAACTATTAGGTTTGCCTTCGAGTAGATAATAACCGATTCATATGTGTCAAAGTATAAGCTACTATCATAATGGTGTGTAGTTAACTCCAGAGTTGGTATTTTCTGGTGCGCTACGGCGTCGCTCTTGTTTTATGAACCAAAGCCCGTTTCCATCCAATCCTGTCCACATGTGACAGCTTAAGAACTCTAATACAAAGCAACGTTCCAGACAGGAGCTTGGGAAGTATTGTATATCATATTTCTTGTTGGTCGATAAGCAAAAAAGGAAGTACGGGAGACATTTATGCTGCAAAAGCATCCCAGCGGCGCAGGTTCTGGGTTGTTTATTGGCCGGCGGAGATACTGAGAATATAAACCCGGATCGATACCGTATCACAACACCCCTGATATCCGCTACCTATTTATGAAAAGGCCGGTACATGGCCCGGTTTAGGTAACTGACAAGAGGTCAGTCCAGGGACCGTTGAAACAATTGAAATCAAGGTGCTATATACCTACCTAAAAGATTCGAGATCCCGTCTTGGGCCTGCGGTTTTCTCTGCAAATTCGCAATCACTTATCAGGCTCCTTTCGCTTCAATTGATTATATCCTAGATGTTGGACATACCTCCAAGACTTTTCTCTCGCCCACTGCAGAATCCCTGTATTAAGGCCACGACTACCCAATCATCAAGCCATTCTATACGATTTGATAAATGTCATAGTTCCCAAGATCAATAACCTCCTTTAGCAAGTTCCTCGAATTAGATAACTAGTCTTTAAGTCAAGTAGATAAGCCATAGGACATTTATTGTCGAAACTCGTGGATTATTATATTTTTAGCGTTTCCTCTCCTATGATGCTAATAGAAATAATTGAAGCAGAGAAAGGTTTTAATGTTTATAACTCGGGTCTTTGTAGGCGTTAGGTAAAGGTCATGAGTCCTTCGTATAATTACGAGGTTGTTTCTATGCTTTTTGCTTCACCTTATTGTGTTTCCTATTTTTGAATATGTGAAGCTTTTGATTTTATTGCCCGTCTTTCAAGTGTAAGTAAAGTAACGCTATTACCCTGATAATTTGTATTTTTGATGTCTTCTCTGGAAGTTATTATCTTTCCCCAGATGATTAGCTAACTTATACTCCCATGTTTATTGGGTACTCTAAGTATTACGTTGTGCCTTAGATAGAATAATATACTGATGAGCAACCCGACCTTTTGTACTTTATAACGCTATACTCCTCGAACTCGACCTGTTACCCAGTGCCTTAGACATTTAAACGATGATTTCATTATTCATGTAAGGTGACTTGGATGAACTTTCATTAGAGGATTCCGTCATGTGCTAAATCGACTTGGGCCAGGGATCGTAGGCGATGGCGGTAATGTTTTCTCTTCCTTTCGCACAGACCAAGGAATCGCTTCCAACTCCGCGGCACGCATATGAGCCTCGAGTTCGGCCTTATTTTTAACATATACAGAACCTTCAGTGTGGCTTTCGCCTTGGGTCCCTTCCAGCTCGGGTTTCCGCACATATATGCCTGCGCCATAGTTGAGTTCTGTTGACCCTTCGAGCTCAGATCTGGTTGCTTGGGCTGGAGTATCTAGCTCTGCCTTCCTATAGTCATCGTGCGGCATTCCACCAGGGTCGGTCCCATTTACATTCGCGCCTGTATCAATAAGGTTATTGTCTTGCACAGCTCCGCGGCTCCGCTTGCGCCTCCATAAAGCATATCCTAATCCAACGAGTATGCAGGCTCCAAGGACGCCCCCTACCACCGCAGCGATGAGGATACTACGCGATGGCGAGTTCGTGGGGGCATCATCGACACTTGATGGTATAGTCCCCGCACCAATCTTGGTACTTAGTGTGGTAGCCGTTGGAGTGATGCTTTGGCCCTCGAGAAAAATACCCTTAGCTTGTGCTGTAAATACTGCAGCATTCAGTTGGATCGTGAGAGAGGTTTGCATCCAATTTGCGCCACCGCTAGCACTTGTTTCTTCATCAGCAACCATGTAGGCTGAAGAGCTGACAAAAAGACCACTACTACCAAATGTAATGATAGAGTGAGTTCCATAACACGGATCGCCGGAATGAAAAGTGCCCGTATCTACCTTATTCCAGCACCAAGGGGGAGACGATGCCCATGTTAGACCCCTACAGTGACACTATTAATAACTCACTTAAATACATAGGTATATTCAAGAGTATTTTTACCTACATGGGGCAACACCAGACTCCTGCAGGTGAGATTGCACTAGCAGCTGTTGTCATACCCTGAGGACAGGGAAGACCGGGAGAATACATCGTTCTCGCATGGCCACTCTCGTAACTGGGGTAACAGGAAAAATAATGGTCTCCAGATTTAGTGCACAGGTATTCAGGCCCTTTCTTAACGTTAGTTATTTCCTTTTTATAAGAGGATTTTCAGTAATTCAGAAATGCATCGAGTAGACTCTTGGATACCCGAGACACTTCGAGAGGGGATATCCGAAGATTACATACAGATATCTATTATACATTCTGTTGTTCCATAACAAGTATTTAAATAGAAACTTGTGCATTCGGCAGGCGGGACGAATACTGTTGTGAGGGGGTAGAACGAAGAAGTAGAACTCGCGATGGAAGACGTGGACGAAATAACAGTATCGACCTCGAGAGGGTGACCCGGAGACTCGAGGGATGGGGTAGTGCTCGAAAAGCTGACAATAGTGACCTCGGTAGGAGTCCCTGCGAAATCACTTAAAATCTTGACAGACGGACTAGTGCTCGAAGACCCGGACCCAAAGGATATACTAAGGACCGGAAGGGTTGTTGGAGAAGTTGGAGGGGTTGGAGGAATGCTCGTGGACTCAGATGTAGGAGTAATAGCACTTTCCACGTTTTTACCAGGGCTTTCTTGCAATTTGATGAGACCCAAGTCTATCATAAAACGCATTTGGGACTGAAATCTTACGAAAAAATTAGTAGTCCGGTCCTATATGTTAAGGTGTTCTCCTACATACAATTGATACGCAGAGAGGGGATCGGAAGTTGACCTAGACAGGATTTTGAAAAGAATATTGACTTAGATCGCCGAGCAATCTTATGTTTATATATCAATGAAACTACCTGATGTATTTGGTTTCGGAGATATGGCAGTTCAAGGAATAATTGATATTTATGAGAGTCGTTACTATTTAGACTTCGACAGGAGAGAAGGGGAAAGATAAAGCTGAGAGGTAGATAAACTTGTCTCAAGGTGGATAGTCGGCTTTAGAAATAGTATTGTGGTGTAGCACAGCATCCCTTCTATTCTACTAGACAAAATCACCTAGATAAACAGCGCGCTTAAACGGGACCTACCACATATGCAGTGACTACAAGCTAAGCGTAGCGTATACCTCCTTTTCAACTACCGGATGTGAGGAAGTATGAGTACATACGACCCAAGCCAGGGAAGCATTTCAGCGGCGTAGGATGTGACTTCCCGCAGGTGTCTATTCTGACTACAACAAAACCGGCCTGAGACCGTTCCACAGCACTCCTGATGTATTTATATTAGGCTCGATACGGGCTGCCAAGATGGTAATCTGTAGAGGCCTCCAAGCAAAACTTCTTCGACTATAATATCGCCCCCATAGACACCATAGTATATCAAACCCAAGACGGCTTACTAACGTAAATGGAAAGAAGGCTGTTGATATATACCTCAATACTATACTCCATCGGCTAGTCTAGCGGCGTATGAGCGATTTACCTATCTGCTCTGGGTACCAGATAGGGTGTTATTCTTAATATATGATAACGAACTGAAAAACAAAGCCTACCTAATCTTGGCAGCCTTATACCAAGGAAAGGGATAGATCTTCTCCTTGCCCCTAAAACCCCACACATGGGGTTGTGGAAATCCCCCCTCCCCCCAAACCCTCGGATACTACCCGATATATCATTACCATAACAAAGCCCTATAAGGCTCTCCCGTGTAACAACCACCCACCACAGGACACCTGGGATAGGTTAATCGGGATACACCATAGATTGAACATTGGTGCCACAGCATGTCTAGCGCTACCCATATGGGACGGGGCGGGACGTGGCGTAGTAACATACTATAGCTTCCGGGTTTTGATTCGGTCTTCCTCTGCCGGGCTCCTCGTATTCTTCCTGCTTGGGAATACGCAAAGAGACACAATCTTCGAACTGCAACGCTTAAGTAGTAAATAGGACCTGCTAGGAACTTACGGTAGTAGGCAGGCTCTCAGAGGAGCTAATCACCCAAAATCACCAAAACCATGTCACAGCGAGGAAAGTCAAGAGAAAGTCATGGTCATCAAGATCTTATAATTTATAATTTATCTAGCATGCGAGGATGTGTGCTTTGGTGGTCTCGTCTCCCCTTAGCCTCCCAACCCCGTTGCTCAAGCGAATGCTATAATGCCTCCGTCCGTTGTCAATCATGCCATCCGGAACCCCGTCCCTTTTTGTAGCCGGGACCTAGTGTACATGATTCTATCAAAAAGCAAGGGAAAAAACAAATCTTTCTCAAAAAAAAAGAGAAGGAATAAGCGAACAGAAAAGAAGAGGAAGATGCAAATATGTACAGCTGAAGTGATCCTATCCCCCAAGCCTTTGGGATGAAGGGTTTATATGCTAGCTAATCCACTCGACTTAGATCTGAGCAGCGCGGCGAACGCGGCTGCGGCGGACACGGCCGATCTGGAAGGTGTCGCTGATACCGGGAGTGCACTTGGTGCCAGAGGCCATGGGGATGGCCTGGCTCCATTGACCGGCAGCGCATCGCTGGAACGAGGCGCCATCGGCGGCGCAAGCCCAGGCACCCTCGCTGGTGCAAGCACCAGATTGAGCACCAGCACCGGCACCGGAGCCACCGGTTGCGACCGGGGCCTTAGCACTGGTAGTGGGAGTACCGGGGGTACCGGGGTTTCCAGCAGGGGATGAGGCAGGAGGAGCTGCGACAGCCGAGGAAGAAGCACCAGTACCCGCGCTAGGAACGACGGAAGTGGCCAGAGTCGAGGGAGTAGGAGTAGGAGGAGTGGGGGGAGTAGGAGTGGCGTTGCCGTCAGAGGGAGGCTCAGTTATGAAAACACCGCCGGTACTAGAGAAAGTTAGTTCATCTATCAGAACGATGTTTAAGATATTAAGACACATACATGGTGGGCAGGGCCGGAGTAGTAGGCTGCTCAGCAGGGGAAGAAGGCTGTTGAGCGGGGGCAGAAGAGGGCTGCTGAGCGGGAGCCGAAGGCTGGGCGACTTGAGAGCTAGCCGGGGGAGCGGGAGCGGCGCTGCCAGATCCTGAGCCGGAGCCGGAGCCAGCATCACCAGCGGGGGCTTCGGCACCAGTAGCACAGACGATCGCGGGACCGGGCTTGGTAGACGTGTTCTCAACGTCTGGGCCAGGCTCGGGATAAACAGTGTCAACACCTTCCGTGGTGCAGAACTCGCCGTCTAGGTTGGCAACGAACATCTGGGGGCGGCTGGAGAAGGCAGTGTCACGCTTGAAGTTAGACGCGGGGAGTTCTCGCTTGGTGCCACCAGCCTTGATGGAGACGACGGCGCAAGACATGTAGAATTCACGGTTACCAGTGTTGTTGACCCAGGTCCAGGCGAAAACGACTTCGTCACCCTCGGGAGCGTCGGCGGGGATGTTGAAGGCGAAGGTGCCACCGGAGGAGGTAGGGCAGTTGCCAATGAAGGACTTGATGACGGTGAAGGTCTCACCCTTGTCGTAGGATAGGGAGAGCTGGCAGCTACCACCGTTGTGGGCGGCACCTCCTTCAACGCTCATACTGTACTGACCACCGGGAGCATAGGTCTTGACGGGAGCACCCTCGGGAGTACCGAGTAGCTTGAGGTAACCCTTGCAAGGGTATTGCTCCTTGGTGATGGGAGAAGTGATAGAGTAGTCGATATTCGGCTCCTTAGCGTTCGGGTTACCCTTGTATGCCAATGGCGGAGGGTCGGCCATGTTCATGTGAGCCGTGGCTGTACCGGCAGCCAGCGCGGCGATGAGGAAGGATACAATCTGCATCTTCGCTATTCTTGTATATTTTGTTATTTGTTTTTTATGTTTCAGCTCTTCTCGTCAAGAGAAAAGGTAAAAATGAGTGTGGTTTGCCTGTTGGCACGTGGTAGATTTCCAAAATCTAAATTCAAAGTTTCGTCGAAGAGAGCGTTGGCAGGATAAGTTGCCAAGGGATCTCGGTGGTTAATAAAGATGAGTATTGACAGGTCGTAAACAAAGAATGGAGGGAGATTGGGATTTGCCTGTAGGACTTTGTTTATGAACAATGGGAGGACGATGCGGACCGAGAACTACCGTGCCAGATGACCGTAGAACAATGAACCGATGTAATGGAAAAATAGGAAACCGCCTGGGAATTCCTCAGTGACCAGCAGATCAAATTTGGTTGTATAAAAGGAGAGTGGGGGGGAGACGAGAAAAGATCTTGTACTTCTCCGATGAAGCGGATGAGTTGTGGTGAGAAGGAAATTGTGCAATGTCGGGGTGCCGACCAAGATCTTTATATTCAAATTAGACTCATATTAGGAGTGCGTGGCGGTTGTGTTTGAGCGGCAACGTCACATCCAGATTCGACAAGACAGAAGCGATACCCTGTCGTGCTAGCACCATAGTAAGGTGCGCTCCCCATGATGGCTGGCTTCGCCTGGGTCTCCCGCCCTCGTTCGGCTGACATCGATGTCTTAGTTGGAAGAAAACCCCTGGATCGTGAATTCGGATGGACATGGGTAAGCCCCGCCATAATCCACATATCCGTCGACCTACCTGTCTGGATGAGGTAGCGCAAGCCGGGAATCAACAGGCGCGCACTAATTACGAATTAAAATCTGACCCTGACAGCCTACACTGACTGTAAAGCGTAACGACAAGGGGGGGCATTCGCCTACTAGAAAAGAGGCAAGCCAAGCAGCCGCTGGAGTGGGGAGTGGTTATGCATCGATCTTCACGAGGCAGATCCACAGATTCGTTGAAAGAAATAAAGTAGGTGGTTACCCAATGGGTGGCCTACAGTCAGCCGTTCCTATCGGGGACTATACTGCAAAAGAAGCAGATCTTCAAACAATGCAAAACACTCTTCTTTATTCCCTTTCATCGCACATGCCTACCTGGGGAATAAGCTTCCCCATCGTAGGATTTTTGGATGACACCAGATGTTTTACTATGTACGGGGAATAGATAAGTAAGCATAATCTATGGTTAAATTGTAATGGGAGGTGATGAAAGGGTGAAGATGGGTGGTGGCCAAGCATCGAGAAGCTATGCGCGCTGCAGCGTACCTGGCCTAACATTAGTAGCATTCATGTTAGGTATACATGTATACTCCATAAGATGTAGGTGGCAGTTGCTTTGCCGAGTGCGCCGCAGCGGTAAAAAGACGGAAAGTACTATGGTACTATGTACGTAGGTGGGGTGAAACTGAGGTAGTGAGTTAACCTACACCAATCAGCCCAATTTTGTACCTGAATTGGTGAAACGTCTAACCCGGACCAACCAGTCAGTGGCTGCAGTGCAAGCGACGATCGACCGAATTCAAAAGCGGGTTTCAGGGGACTTGTAAGCATTTTTCACCACTTAAACTTTGTGTATGCAGTGTCTACCTACCTACTTCGGCAGCTTAGCCTACATGTACCATTCAGGTTCTAGTCCTAGTACCTCTGGGTTTCCCCCCTGGCTTTTCTCCTCTTTCACTAGCCTCCTTAGCCACAGTCGTCAGCTTCGGTCCAGGTACAGCATCTTCACAAGCCATTTTTGGGTCTTTCTCTGGGCCTTATTCCATCAGCTACAATTAGATGACGCTTGTTGTCTAGGTAGTTCCGCCTGCCACATCTAAGCATTTCGATCCCTGAAAACTTCCTCCCCCCTGGTTTTCCTTCGTCGCACTCAAATAGATGTACCATTAGTGTATTCCTTCGACTGAAAACTAACCCAATTACCTACCGTCAACGGCAAAGTTATATGGATTACATTACTTTGCATGTACAATAGGGCCAAAATAGAAGTATAATGTGGATAAAAAGCTTTATTTGTCAAAGATCGGAAACGTGGAAAGATCGGATTTCTAACACGTCCCCAATAGCGATATGGATATCTTAATTATGTTGGTTGAAAGCGAACGGACTAGCCGCGGCACATGGGGATTCGACACATGAAAGATGCTTAATGGCTCATTAACTTGTTCTTAATGAGATGCCCGTAGTGATGCCCGTAGTAAAGCCGGGCCCTTCAACCTGATTGCCAGGATCCTAGCTTTCAGATTTTGCACCTGCTCGGCTGATGGCAGGATGAGTAACGTGGTGATAGGGTAGAAAGTCCGGGAAGGTCAATGAAAATCAGGGGGAAAGGCCTCCCATTGGTTCGTATAGCTTTTCTAGGTAGCGTAGATCTTTGTCTATCACATCACCGCGCACACAAAATCACCTCCCGGTATTGGAGATTTTTACGTGCATATGGTAAGAATAACCTGATGGACGTGACTATGGTCTGTTTATCCCCGGACCCAGTAGCCAAAGAAACCATAGAAAAAAAAAAAGGGGGGTCTCGTCTTTCTTTCGGGGCTTCTTCTCTTAGGTTGTACTTAGTTACGTACTAACGTAGTCTTGATTTTGAAACGTCTAAATTGGTTGACGGTCCCTCCTTTTTTTTTTTTTTTTTTTTTTTCTTCCTCTCTCCTAACCCCTGCACCAAAGATCTCAAACCCACTTCACTGAGGGAGCCTATGTTCATATCTGATTGGCTCAAAAGTTGAAACACTGAAACATCCAAAATGCGACCGACCTCGTCCGGGTTCGCATGAAGCGTCATCTCCATTCCGTCCCCCTCACATATAGTACCCTAGTTATCCCAACGCAACCCTAAACCTATTTTTTTATAGAAAATTTCCCGCGGCGTGGATTAAACCCTCCGCATACGGCAGGTCAACATGTCAGCCTTGTCCGTTTCAACGCTTTATTTATCACCAACTTCGCTTCATCAGGAAAAGAAATAGAAATCTTAATTACAGAACATCTTGGAAGTAAACCGAAAGTAAAGCAAAAGATCCCAACTACCTGTTACTGTTACATAGACAAGAATCCTATGTTACAGCAGTTTGTTTTGCCTCTCTAAGTAGATATCAAAGTAGATCATAACTAGATCCTTTGTAAAAAGCTATTCTGCGTATTTCCTATGGATACCTAGGTAGGTATTCTGACGCGTCCATCATCGCCTCGCATTTCCAAGTTTCAAATACATGAGTCTTGAATAACGTGCCTTGATGCTCTATTGAATGTTATGGACAAGTCGGAATCCCCGAAAGGTGAAGAGTCGAGGTAAAATCCCGAGCATATATGATAGATACATCTATGTAGGCAGTTAATGGCACTCACCTAGAAAAAGATAACGTGCAACGCTGCTCTCTACCTATATATACATCAATGTTGCTGGCATTCGGAGAAGACGTCAACGTTACATACTCTTTTCGTTGTGTAAGGACAACTTAGCTTACGCATCCAGTAGAATATCGACGAGTCACGAAATTGGTTCATTAAGTTTGATGGAATCTAACTAGACCACCTAGGTACTTAGCATTATCACAACATGTCCACATAACTTATCAATACAACACTTTATCATATTACTCGCATTACTCGTATTACTCTGGTACCTACCTAAGGTATGTAGTCAACACGGCCATCGTAAGGTTAGTGTAAACACTATTTTTATTGTTATCTGCGAGGTCGATACTACGATATGGCTGTCTCTCATTGACATTCCTGAGGACTTTTCAATAACTCAAACTAAGCTATTGTCACTTGGGCCGACAATTCCGCAGACAACCTCCCCTCATGCTTGACTGAAGCTGGTCTTTAATAATTGGCAGTAAGCATAACGGACCACGACGCCGATGTAGACGGAACCGTTCCGACCAAGCCAAAGCTACAGCAAGATAAAGCTACTTGACTCCTTCTTCCTCTTCGACCTGTAGAAGCTCAAGCTGCTTCGCCTCATCCACCACCGACCGCCTGCCCCAACACTTCCTCATCCTGGTCGATGCCTTCCGAGGCCTGTCGTTGCTTAGGCAAATAAACATTTGAAAGACATATCCTACGAGGCCAAGGTAACTAGGGGCCACGCCATAGAAGATGTTGACACGTGCATATTGGTTTTAAGATCCAGTAGGATATGTGCTAATTAGCGACTCTCGTGCGACCGACCCTCGCAACAATTCATTGCCACTAGGTCTTCACCCAACTGGACGGGCTAAAAGAGATGAAGACCGGATCGAGGCCACAATGCTGATAACGCTATATGTCCATGCAAAAACGACGATAGAATCGACGAGCACAGGTGGCTGATACTGATGCCATGTTGAATGAAGAAATAGATATGCGCCGGAGCGCGGCGCTGGTTAAGTTCTTAGGGAGCAGTCTCCCATGCTCTCTTCACTTGGCTTCGTCAGGGCCGTCCGAAGATCGTCCCTGGGGCCCCGACGGAGCCGTGTGGGCAGCTTGAGGACCTTGGTGTTGGTTGTGGCCCTGATAATTCTTGAAGTTGTTGCTTCCATTGCGATGCGGGGGCCCATATTGATGCATCTGTTGTGGGCTTGTGCCGAATTGCTGTCCCGGGCCAGGGTTACTATATCCTCGCATAGAATTCACTACCCTCGTGTGTTAGCTAGCTTGCTCTATTTTAGTTGTCGTCTATACCACTTACTCTGTCCTTGTTGCTGCGGCACAAAGGTTGCTGGCTGTTGATACTGTACGCTGGGGCTCATATTATAAATGGGTTGTCCCTGCTGTGATCCCTGATGGACCATTAGAGGGGCTGCAGGTCTTCCTGGACTTGGATAGCCATTGACACCAGGCATTGGTTGGGGCGGAGTTGCGCCGGGTGGCATAAACTGTAGATGACCGGTGCCAGGGTAAGGTTGCATCTGTGGAGGACCGGTAACCATTGGCTGTGGCATGAACTGTGGTTGCATCATCATCGGGGCTCCCATTGCTCCCGGCTGCTGAGGTACATATTGCGGCGAATTAGAGAAGCTTCGGTTGAACTGATTCATCGGTGGCGCTCCGGGACCGATAAACGAGGGCATCATGTGTTGGTTGTAGGGCATCTGGCCTGCCGAATTCATGTTGGGTGGATATACAAGAGGAACCTGGCTCATTCTTGGAGACGAGTAGGACTGCGATGAGTTCGAGTGCATCATCCTATGATCGTCCGCTCCATTAAACGGTGCATGGGGGACAGGACCATGGTTGGCATGTATTTGCACCGGAGGGACATGAGGCGAGTGCCGTGGTGCAGCAGGGTGCGCGCCATGCTGCATGTGTAGGGGTAATTGATGCTGATGGGCTAGTTGCGGGAGTAGATGCGGCGGGTTTGGAGTAGGTTGCGTATTGAATGGCTGTCGTTCAAAGTATTCATCAAATGTCAAGCGCATTGTTGAATCTGGCTTTTCGTCGTCTGTTGCGGAACGCCAGGTTGGAGGAGTGTCGTAGGAGGGACGAAGCCCATCATTTTCGTTCCAGTTTTTGTTCTCCGGAGGTTGAATAGTCTTAATGAAAGACAATATAGCACACTTCTTGGGGTCTACTGCCTTTCTCTTCTTAGTTACAACCACAAGCGCAGTATGAGTACTAGTAGCATTAGCTTGTGCGTCAGTTGCATGATTAATAGCCGAACGGGGACTCGAGCCTGCACTGGGGTGCCCGTTCGGGTTAAAAGCCGGCGCAAACGCATTAGGCCGGAATTCGTGACTGTTCGGGTTCAACTTCTGACCTATGTGACCACCGATACGACGACCGTAGGAAGGATCGGCCGGATTAGCAGGGCCAGTCGGAGGCAACCGGACATCCTGACCTTGCGCCTTTTGCGCATCTAGAGATCGAAGACGCCCAGCTAAACCACCCTGGCGGCCAGTTTGCTGCATATGCTGAGGACCTGAGCGATTTCCTTGGTAAGGATATGTGGGGGGAATAAAGCTCTGACGGTTGTTACCCTGGTGACGCGGAGCTGCTGCCGGAGCTGCGCTTGGAGGGTTCGCGGATGGACGGCCGCTTCTGCTGTCGGAAGGCGCTTGAGCAGGTGCGGGAGCTTGGGGTTCCTTTGGTGTTGTTCCCTTTTTCTCCTTTGCAGCAGCCTCTTCGGCCTTTCTTCTGGCGACCTCAGCCGCATCTCGCTTGGCCTTTTCTTGGATCTCCCGTTGCTTCGCCGGATCCTTAGCAATGATCGATATCAAATCCATAGGGACAGGGGTTGGCAGCTTGAAATTATCGGCAAATTTCTTTAGCTCGATTAATTTCACCTCTTTATCAGCCTTCGCCTTGTTGCTTCGGGCCTTCTCAGCATTTATGCGCTGCAGGTTAGCAAACGTCTTGAATTCTTTAAGAACGTCTCGCTCAACAGTCAAAGCGGCACTAGGCGCGACGCCCTGGGTATCCTTCGATTGAGGTGAGATAGTTCGGCTAGTTGCAGCAGATGGTCGTAGCTGGGTAGCGTTCTGGTTTGCTGATTTGTTTTCCGTCGGCTTCTGTTGCGCCTCAACTTTACTATCTAGTTTAGGCTCTGCAGATTTAGCAGAAGACGCCGAAGGCACTTCGGCCTTAGGGCTTGGGCGGACCTTGCTATCATCCTGCTTAGGAGGAGCGGGCTGGTTCTTCTGTGCCTTCAGCTGCGAAGATATGATAGCAGGGTCGACTGGTGCACCCTTTACGGTTGACGAGGCAGTTGGTGCTCGTCTAGCTGGAGGTGTGTACTTGGGCTCTCGGTTACTAGGCAAAGGAGGGAAATCCTGTCGTTTGACACCGCTGTACCTATTTCCGAGTTAGCCGGAACCTACTGACATGCACAGCATGATCTGACTTACTTTTCCTCTTCATTAGCGCCTGCATCGTCGCCGCCAACATGATCCATGACTCTCTCTTCGGCCACGTGGGCTGTAGAGGCAGTGCTCCGCTCGATCTCTCTCGCCTTTTTCTCCGCGGCAGCTACCCTCTCCTTATACTGTGGGTGGCTTTTATCAATGGGGGTGGTGTAAATATTTTCATCGTATGTAGTTTTGATACCAAACTGACGCTCGTTAACAGCAAACTGGTCCCACGAACCGTCGCCGCTAGACTTCTCCAAGCTCAAGTCAAGGCCATCCGAGTTGCTTGGCCCGACCCATGGCTGCAAGGGCCGTTCACGACCAGGGCGAGACGAGGAGATAGCACTGTCGGTTCGGAAGTTGTTCTGCGAGTTGATCGTCGAGCCTACACCGCAGTTAGATCATGAATTGTCATAATCAGCCGGGGAGAGGGGGTTATACCATTATGTTTGGCATCGCCTTTTCCCGAATTCCCCCCCATACCTCTAGTATCCGACATATCCTTCTTCTGAAAGGGCATGGGCGGATATTCTCTCTTGCTGATTCCGTTCGTCGACTCGCCCGAACTTTTCTTTTGCTGCACCATTCTCAGGGAACAGATAAGAGTAGTCAAATTTCGGCAGATAATTTCGAATCCGACACACTTGGCGGAGGTAATCCAAACCCTTCCACCCTGCACCAGATGATTAGTTAAGGAAAGGAGGGGAAGGAGAGCTGGGGATAGCAAGTGTGAAGGTGTGAGAGTATGATGTATATGATGCAATTGGGGGGATTTGTAGGTGAAGCGAGGAAAAGGTACCAATGGGAAAGTTGCGGTTCGGGAGCAGCTTAGCGCGGATCTGAGGGAAGGAGGTGGAGGTGACGCGAATCCAGGCCCGGCGTATGACAAGAAGCTCGACGTCGCAAGAAGGTTAAGCTAACTCACTTAGTCAAAAGAATCGAAGGAAGCTTGCTTGCCCTGCTAAGACAAGCTTTGCTTAGTTGTGATTCGGGTGTGTCGAGGTGGTTATGGTGACAGAGCTGCTTCTGGCCGATATCCAGACCTTCTGCCGGGTAGCAGTTTGACTGTGAATAAAAAAACGGCTGGACGTCAGCGCATTAGAAACAAGACGATAACAGAAAGAGCGCAAAGGTAGGAAGTTGTTTCAAAATGCGGAAAAAAAATTATGAGCAGCTTGCTGCCACGAGGGAATGATTGCGAAATAAGACAAAGAGGTGAATGGTTCAGAGTGTCGAAGTAGAAAAAAAAAAGGTGCTTTGTTGACAAGGCCAACTGCAGAAGAGATTGGAAGACAGGAAGTAGCCGATTAAAAAAAAAAAAAAAAAAAAAAGTGGTCAAGGTCGCTGGCTCGTTCGCTCTTCTCACACTTTTAATCCAGTCCTGTTCAGTTCTGTGTCCCTATGGCAATCTGGGCAGCACAAGGCCTCGTCAAAATATAAGGGCAGGGCAGTGCGGACCAGCAGCTGGCCACGGATGCCCATGCAACCTTAACTAAAATAATTGATATGAGTGCTGGTGCTGTGCGTGCTGTGCGCTGGGTAATACCATTTTGGTAATGCTGGGCTTGGGCTGGGCTCGGCCAAAAAAAAAAAAAAAAAAAGTACAGCCAGAAGAAGAAGACAGAAGAGAGAAAGGGTCGTGTCTCACCTCGGGGCTAATTGGTCAACTACTGGTTCTCCCTTCGGCAACCCCCAGCTCGGTGCTGTAAGATGACCTCGTCACAGAGGACGCTGCTTCTTGGTGCTCTGGTCTAAAGAGCGACGGTTAGTCAAAGTTGGAGAAGGAGTTGATGGGAAAGTGGAGGTTGTGGTGGTTAAGGTGTCGAGGCCAACGACTTACATAGCGTTTTCTGTGGGTACTTTTGAAGAATACAGGTACTAACAGATTGGCTGTGTGCCGTGTACAGCTTGCAGCGTAGGTAAGCTGCCCAGGTGGTAGAAGGTAAGGTAGTTTTGGGTCTTGGGTGTGGGCCAAGGGTCGAGATGTGGGAGAGTTGAGAGACTGGGGCCACTTTCCTTTTGATGTCTTTAGATGGTCCAAGCGTCTTTTACTAACAGCGGGAAGCAATGGGAAGCAATGTGATGTTTTGATTGGACAAGTTCAGAAAGGTGGTCTGACTGGCACAACTTGCAGGTACGATCGTGGCAGGATAGTGAAGGTATGGAGGTAGGTAAGTAGGTACCTAAGGTAGGTAGGTAGGTACCTTGAGTAGGTAGTGTAGGTATAGGTAGATAGAATGTGGTTGTTACGTTCGCACTGTATATTTCTGTATAATCAGAATAGAATTAGTTGCCTTATGAATATTTGTTAGGAGATTCTTGTTGCTAGAATTAGTATAGAGACAGTGTTATTACACTGTGCGCGAGTTGCAGAAGTAGACGTTTCTTTTTATGTCTTATAAGCTGGATAATGTCAGCTTTCTTATGAGTTGAATAGTTGAATGGGTTATTTTTAGCCAATAGGGTATCTTTTGGAAATATAGATGCAAGAAAGATGCGGGAATGTCGATATTTACGGCATCGAATTATTATATACAGGCAGACAGGCCGGGCAGGTAAAGTGAGTTTCCCCTCTAGCCCCTCCTACTCGAAAGTAATAAGCCGCTAAGGGCACATGGGGTCCAAGAGCTTCAAGTTACACCAACTTGACACTAACTAATTCATAGGTAGGTACTTTAGACATGCGCACACACAACTACCTAACTTAACTTTTTTACGTGATACTTACGTCTTAGCCTACAGGTACCTTATTCGTGTACTTTGCGAGAAGTAAAGAAAGCAATGCGATTACTCCTATTGCGGTACAACAAACTAAATACTTATAACCATACAAAGTAACTGAATTAACTAACTACCTAGGTAGTTAGGCAGTTAATAAATTTATGTGATGCAACTATGGTCCGCCTTAAGTGGAGTATCTAATACCTACCGCTCTTACACGTAGCTCAGTTTTCCAGGTCGTGATCATAGCACTAGTGTTGACAAGTGGCTGGCGCCCGAGAGACTAAACTCATCATCATTCTAACTAATCACGTTTCCCCATAGAGGTTCAAACACCATTAGGAAGTTTAAAGATCTTATAACTACCTAGGTACCTAACCTTACCTAAGATAACTTTATTAAATTTTCATTACATTAAGTAGGTTAGGTTCTTATCCCATTCTATCTGGATGAGACAAGTTAGCAATCTCGGATTCTCGGCCAAAGCTATCAGGATATGATCCAAATTAGCATGGTCAGTTAGAAATAACTACCTAGGTATGTTTGAGGCCAATTGGAGGGAGCTCGACGTTTTTGGAAAGCCAAGCTTCCCCAAGCAGACTTTGCCCCCGGTGGATATTATCGCCATCAGATTCCAATCCCCGAGCGTCAAGGTTTACATTACAATCCAGGTGTGAAATATCTTTTAGGATAAGTTTCATAGCTGCTTACTGCCAGTTCTGAGCTGATAAGCCTATTCGTTTGGCCTATCGGATCCCTGGTTTTCATATCAGCGCAAGTCCCTCAACTGGGTACGTCATTCGCAAATACATCCTCTTAGGTAGTTCCGTTTCTGTCTTATACCAACCCTTTCGGTATACATCAGGTTCGCAATTAGGCCGTGATATGAGGCAACACATTGGGCACACAGGACCCTCTGGTTTGAGGCAAGGAACGGACATTCAACTGTTTCACCGGGCATTGTTTGTAAGCAGCCAAACAGCCTTAAGGTGAAGCCATCTTATTCACGTGGATAAGTATTTTTGACACTTGTCCTAGGTATGTCTCTACATAGCCTCCGGATGGCATGGCAGTTAGAGCCGATTGGGGCTCGTAAGGCTCTTAGGGCTGTAGAAGACTTGAGTGAATGATAACCCATGGGGCGAGCCTAAGAAATGACAGTAGCCAATTTGGAATTAAGTGAGGCGCACAAATGACTGCCTAACCACAATCAAGTCTCGATTCGGAGTGAGTATCCAGGTAAGTAACCACTCGCTGTTCGATTCGCTTATGCTCAGGTTGACAGTATGGTAATACAGGTGAAACTACTAATAACCAAAAGAGTCTGATGTCGTGAATTTTTACATACTATAGTTTTTGGTCAGGGGATGGTTCCTAGTCGGCTCTTCGTCATCTATCTATCTGATATTTATTGGATGTGAAGATAGAATTAAGTTTGACGATACAGCCTCCCAAGGGAGCCCCAGTCGGATCAGCGGCGCTAGATGACCCCAAATTCTGGACAAACTCGCTCTCCTTGCCATCATTAGGTTAGCCCCGCGATAACATGACTCGCCATTGGTCTCTCGGAAAGCAACATCTTTCACACTAAACATTTCTTTAAGTTTGCCCGTAAAAATTGGTAAGACTGCGCCCCGCGGGAACGAAACCGACACTGCCGAGGCCATTCCAAGAACGATTAACGCGGAGTTCACAATGAGGGGCATATCCAGAGGATTCATGAGGCTCGGGGTGTCGTTGCTACTCTGACAGTAGCCCATTGTAACCCTAGGGCTATACTATATATGCCGGGGCTAAACATCATGACTTTGAAGATTTTATAAGTGGAATCTGCGCCTCATTTAACACATTTCAGCATGATAAGTTACCTGTTAGAGGCTTATTGACCGAGCAGTTACCCGAAAGAGGTCGATCTGGTCTATTTTTGGGAGCGTCATCTACTCGATTTGGCTACTATGTAGGTAGTCTCACCTCATCACCCGAAATAATGACTAGAGGAGAGGCCCGTTTGTGTTCACCTGCCAAGAGGTAAGGAATTAGGAAAGGAGATCTACAACCCTCAGCCCCCCCACCCCGACATGATGTCTCCACGCCGTGGGAGTTCCCGTCCGATCGTAGTCGCATCGAAACTGATGCAATCGGATGAGGTCCGTGGCAGATGATGTCTCGCCTACAACGATTAACCTTCGTCAATCTCTACACCTGAAACGAGAAACATAGGAGATACCACGCTAAGTAGCATGTAATGCTCTTTTTTTAACCAATACAGGTGGCTGAAGGGTTACGGGTTTGTGTAACTGTTGCACGCGATAATTCCGAGTCATGACAGTAAGATAACGCAATGCAAACACTCTTATCTTTATAGTATCATCTAAGTCGAAACACATCGGTACCTTGTGAAAGAGTTCCCGGCTAGTCTTTGTAACTTACACGCCACCGACGGCGCCAAACTCCAACCTCGGGTGCCTATTTTATATAAAGTAATGAATGGGCATGATCTATTTCTAACCCAAGGTCCTCTTCTTCACAAACCAATACGAATTAATAAGTCCCCAGATCAGAGGATGTAAGACTGTCGGTGTCTTTGCTTTAGCGTGCTCTATCATCACTTTGGGAATAACATCCTTAATATCCTCCTTGCTAAAGAACCACAGCTTCGTGACCTCGTCCGTCTGTCGTTGATACACTTTCATACGTTCGAACATGTCCTCCTCAGCCGCTTTCACTGCCTTGTCTACCTCGTCTGGGCCGCCGCCTACTTGAACTACCCTGACAATGGCAGCTGCGAGTTTTCGCGCATCGTCAAACGCAGCATTTACTCCTTCGCCAGCAAACGGCGTCATCAAATGCGCCGCATCGCCAATAAATGTTGCGCCGCGGCGATGTTCCCAGCGCCAGCCGACCGAGAGCATGTATAGATTCTTTGCATCGCACAGGCCCTCTCCGACCTTTTCAATCGCTTCGCGTAGTAGTGGACTCCAGCCCTCCATATCCTTGAGGATAGCTTCTTTAACCTGCTCGACGTTGTGAAGGTCATATCTGCAAGTCTCCATCCAGTTTTCGGGACGACTCGAACACCAGCCGACGCTGAGGGCACCGGTGCCGAGCTGCTGTATGGTTATCCTCTTCCCGTTCGAAGCAGCGAACACGCTCCCGCGGTTGACGAGCTTATAGACGTCTGGAGCGGTATTTGCTGCGTCTGGTATCCGAAGACCATGATACCCGACTCCGGAATAGTATGGTTTCACCGCGGGCGCGACGTAACTTTGGACTTTGCTCCAGCCTCCTTCGCACCCAACGATGAGGTCGGAATCAGTCACTGTTGTGTGGTCAAAGACTAAAACGTTCCCCTCTTCAACGCGCCGTAGGCGATGACCCCATTTGATGCTTCCTTCTGGGAGCGATTCTGCCAAGATCCGGCGTAGCTCAGCGCGGTCGATCTCAGGCCGCTCGTCCAGCTTATTGCCAGGGCCAAATTGCATAAGGGGCCGAAGGTCCTTGTCGGCCATTAGCATGTAGTCGCCGTCGAATCGGCCGTGCTTTAAGAACTCGTCCCATAGCTTAGCATCCTTCATCGCGGCAAGGCCCGTGCCGGGGTGCAAGTCCAACGAGCCGCCTTGAGATCGATAGTCTGGACTTTCATCGCTTTCATAAATTTGGAATGGGATATTGGATAATGATAAAATGCGGCCTAACATACATCCGGCTGGACCAGCCCCAATAATAGAGATCTTCAGAGAAGGCATCGTAGGCTCAAGTTGGATATATGAGGTTAATATTCAAACGAATGATACGATATGACTTTGATATTAGTTTAACTAGCATGGGTAGTTAATATAAGATATAATTAAAGTCATGTTAGAGCTGAGAATCTTCCTTAAAGTTGGAGATATTCAATCAATATATAACAATTTCTCAATCGGCAGACTACAGTATAAGTGAATAAAGACATAATGATTGAGTCACTCCTATTGCTGCTGTAACGGTCAACGCTGACGTGTTGCGTATTAGTATCATGCATTTCGGGACGAATATTGTGATTCTAACTGACGAGGCGGGGAGACTTTCGCGGCTCGCTCTTCGGTGCTCGGGAGGCAGTAATCATTTTTAAACCCCGAAGAGTAACATTCTATAATGTATAGAGCAGGGAGAAATCTAGGAAGTCTCGTATTCCTATATTTCCACATGTACCTTATATGATGCTTTAATTCAAAGTGAGTGGTATTAGTCACTGGGTATGTGCCTACCTATATAACTTGTATATATGTGTAAGTCGACATGAAACATGGACGCAAAGAGTAGAGATGCTCAGCTCCGCCACATTTAGGGCTGCAGTTTAAGCCAAGTGCTTGTTTAAATAGCTATGAGTTACGTACCTTTGCTACCGTTTAGGGATCATCAAGTAACAGACCTTGCTTTGGGTAGGTAGACAATTAACTGGTACATAACAACTTGTTGCTTAACTTTTAAACAACACAATCATTAGTTAGTCATTTAGATGTGTGTGTTCAGAAACAATAAAGCATGGTGTCATTGTGCGTAGGTAGTCATACTCTAAGATAGACGTCATATGAAGAGAAGACGAGAAACGAAAAAAAAAAAAAAAAAAGGATATTGGTGCATGTGATATAGTTAATTCTTCGTACATTGGCTTGTTGTATTATTTAGTGTATTAAAGTTAGCGAATTTCTCTGAACTCCAAAAAAATCTAACAAAAAGACGATAATCCCCGGGTCCACTCGCCCGCCTAGGAATTTTTGACTTAATCCCGCCCCGATTATCGCCGGTGTTTGACCCTAGCCCCTGCGTTTGCACTTAGCCAAAATAGGATTAGCGGTGGTCGGGCCTCCTCGATCTTTTCGACGTCGCGCCTCACGCGGGCATCAGTCATCCACAACTTGACCTCGGACATTTTGACTTGCTCTGACGACTTTCCATCGCAACCCTTCCGCATACGCCGATTTTGTTCATCGTGTTCCCTTCGTGTAACTCGCTATAGCTTCTTATATTTTGCTTTTGCAGTCCTTCGATTTCCCTTCTTGACGAATGATAATATTCGGCGATTGCTTTCTCGAGATATTTTAACCGTAAAGTGGACGATTGGGACCTAATCCTAAACTGATAAAGTAATAAAGAGGGGGAAGAAAGGTACATAGAGAGAATTGAGAAGTTGAGAAGTTGAGAAAGACTTAGCTTTGGGATTGGAATCAAGATGCAGGCTCCTAGTGCTTCTCAGAGATCGATACAGCGCCGGTCACCCGGGCCCGACGGCATTCCCAATGCTCCTATGCGCCCAATGTCGCCTGCCGGTATGCAGCCTCGGTCTTCAACGGCTTCAAATAGATCAGCTGGGAGTAGTTCCTCTAGGCGTAATGTAAGTTAAAATATTTATTATAGCGATAGGGCAATCCGTAACCGGTGTGATTATCGGTTGCTAGGCGGGGTGAGGACGGCGTTGTAATCTTTCAATATTCTGCCTCATTCTACTTTCCGTTCAACCCACCCGTTTACTTCTTCCCGTTTTCTTTTTTTTTTCTTCCTTCTTTTAATCCCGCGTCTATTCTTTTCGAATTAATATGCTAACGGTATGTTTTTACCGACAGCAATCTAATGGGGCATCTATGCCATTATCTCAAATAGAAAAGAGTGTCACGCATCTGCTCGTCGCGACAAAGCAACTTCTCGAGACATTAACGCAATGGTCGCGCGGCCAAGCCACCGATACTCAAGTATCCGACGTCTATGTTAGATTAGGTTATGAGTTTAATATGGCCTGTCGTGCATTCACTGCAATCAACGTAGATACATCCGACCTAGGGAACGTCCCAGAAAACCTAAGACATATATTGGAGGCTACTCTGAGCCAGGAAGCCAACACCGAGAGTCTTGAAAAGTATTTGCCGCGGATACGAGACATTATCATACATCTATTACACGGTCTTAAGAGAAAACAGCAGAAATTACGACAGAAACAAAATCGAGATAAAGACGGGACTGGTTCACCCGAATCAGCTAGCATTGCTAGCCGCACTATGAGCAGCAGCACCACCGGAAGTAATAACACTGGTCTTACAAGCCTTCTAAACGAAGGTATCGAGAACGGATACACTACCCCGCAACAGAACGAAAGAATGTTACCGCCCCAGCAACAGCAAAGCGAAGGCCCGCCAGCGCCGGCGGTTAGTCAATCCCCCAATCGACGTACTCTACAACGAGACCAGTCAAACATTTCCTTCAACTCCGAGCAATCATCCTTGTCGAGTAACACCATGCAGAACATACCGGTGCTTCCTCCATATCCTGGAGATGAGACCACAATACCTACAGGCCCCTCAAGAGACAATTTAGATATCGACTCATTCCCACCGCCCCCTCCGCCGCCGCCAAAATCGCAGAGCGCATTCGCTGCTCTACAAAGAGGAGGGGATCTGGAAAGAAGAGCATCACGAAGATATTCGGCCTATCAGATATCCAAACATCTAGGAGCACCCACCAATGGTGTGCCTATGCTACCTACTCAGAACACACCAATACCAAATCGTGGACGTGGAGAAGTAAGAGAATCGATGCGAGCAGTCCAAGTCCGAGAGTCTTTACGGCATAGTCGCAACGCATCTAACCAATCCAAAAATGCGTATGAAGCGTCCTCGCCGGTTCGAATCCCAAGCAAGGTCACCGAAGAGGGCTCGAAACCCGATCTACCACCCCCTCAATCGGAAAGTCCGCCAACTCAGTCTCCGGAAGATAGATATAGGCCTACTGCTACTATATCCGGACCTCTAGATGATGCATTTCCCATGACAGGAACCCCGACTTCACCCGAGAAACCAAAGCCAAGGATAGATACAAATGTAGAGTCCAAGTCGCGACCTCAAACCCCTCCGGAGAAGCAGCGCAAACAATCCATACAAGAGCAATCACCTCCCTTGGACAAAGAACTTACCTTATTTCTACAATACAAGTCCAAGGTTAAGAAGTTTGTGCTCCCGGAGGGTTATACAGGCTTGACAATTGGCCGATTGCAGCTTGCGTTCATCGAGAAGTTTTCCTGGAACACTGCCCTAAACGGAAGCGATCTCCCAGAGATCTATATTCAAGATCCTATCTCTGGGGTACGGCACGAGCTTGAAGATTTATCCGATATCAAAGATCGTACGGTCCTCGCGCTAAACATTGAGCCACTTGACGAGGTCAAAAAGCATTTCGACGAGGGTCTTGGGGCCCTAAAGAAAGCGGTAGACGAGATGAAGCAGAACGTTACCGACCAGGGATCTGCTTTACAAAGAGTATCAGATAGACAATTGGAGACGGCCAAGGAGATGGCTCGTATGGCTGCAGCACCACCGGCCATCATGGATGGTGCTAAGATTAGTGGGGTTGGCGCTGGCGCCAAACTCAATCATAGCCAACTTAGGGAGTTGCAGACTCTACGACGAGACCTGGCTGTCTTGCGACAGACATACTCGAACTTTCAGACCGAGATTCAGAGCTCTATGTCTTCGTTACGAAGCAAAGCAGCTAATGTCAAGGTTGCGGCTGCCAAGGCTTCAGTGCCCGAGGAAGGTGACTCTGGATATGCCTATGTGATGAAAGGTCGTAAACAACTTAATTCAGACTCTGATCGACTCGTTACCAAGGTGGATGACCTTCAAGACTTGGTTGAAGACTTGCGGAAGGACGTCGTTAATCGCGGCGTGAGGCCCTTGCCTCGTCAACTAGAGAGCGTCTCTAAGGATATCCAAGTCTTGACCAAAGAGCTTAAGAAGGTACAAGAGTATATGAAGCGAGAGAAGCCTATTTGGACCAAGATTTGGGAGAAAGAATTGGAGGAAGTCTGCCAAGGTCGTGACGAGCTTAAGGTCATGGAAGACCTAATGATTGACTTACAAGATGATATTGAAAAGGCCTCCGAGACCTTCACACTGGTTGAGCAAGCTACCAAGGAGCAGATGAAGGAAAGTGCGCCAACAGCACGTCAGTTCTCGAAGGGCCTGCATAATCTTGGGAACAGCGCTGATCCTACCGCTGCAAAGGAGGGCGTACTAGGCGAAGTCAGAGCTCTGCAACCCAACCATGAAGACAGGCTACAGGCCATAGAACGTGCAGAAAAGTTACGGCAAAAGGAACTGGAGAGTCGGCGAGAGAACCCTTTAATGAAGGAATTAACTAAATTCGTCGCGGAGGGAAGGTTGAAGAAGAGCGGAGGATTCGAGGAAGTTGAACGAGCACGAATGGCCAAAGACGACCGAATACGACGAGAGGTTTGGGAACGAATGAATGGCATGATAGCCGAGGACCCGACCGAAGAGGAAGAAGAGGAGGAGGAAGAGGAAGAAGAGGGAGAGGAGGAAGAGGAGGTAGAAGAAGTTGAGGAAGGGGAGGAGGGGGAGGAAGTAGAGGAAGTGGAGGAGGAAGGAGAAGAAAATGACTTGGAGGCGGAAACAGAGACAGAGACCGAGGCGGAGGCTGAGGCGGAGGTGAAGGAACATGTGAAGGCACATCCCGCTAAGAAGCCGGGCCATGATGATAAATAAGGCCACGAGTCTGTTGATAAGATGTGCACCTGAACCCTTTGTCTTGTTATTGGTCACGACTGGCGTTGATTCGCGTATAACTCGGACGGTCAACAATTTTGCCCGAACCTTACTTTTGCCCCGATAGCTTATTTTACAATTTTTTTTTCCCCCTTTTGCGTTTTAGGAATGACCCCGGACGGTCTTCATATCGAGGAACAAATGATATCCTTTGTTATGGACTATTAGTCGACGAGATATTTACCAAGTCTGCTTGTAAATATAACAAATTCTCGAGCAAAGGAAGATGAAGATGCATGTTCCGTAACCCCCTAACCCCCTTTATGTATGAGTTTAGCATTAGATACCTCCTATGCACATCGGATGTCGTATGAGCAGGCAGTGGCTTCAGAATATAGGCTTTTTGCAATCCAACTTTAAGTTGAGAATCCGATCCGGACACTAATCCCCTTGAACCTTATCCCATTCTTAGAATCTACATGTCAATTAAAAGTAGAGAAGCTCTTTACGATGAGATTAACTACGTGTAGCTTCGCTGAATGTTACAGTTCTTCAGGTGCCAACGTACATGTCTCGAAATGTACTCTTACAAGAAACTCAGATTGCTTAAGAGACATAAGAGTGAAGAATGGAGTTCGTAATATAGGTACCTATAGTAAACATCATATGCACCCGTACCTTATATGCAGTGAAATTTACGCACATCTGGGTCTATAGAAAACACGTGTATCCGTAGAGTACATAAGTTGAAATAAGAACGAACAAATGCGACCAAACCCTGTTCAAACCTTCGTAACACCCGCGTTTTCCCGTTTACTCCAGATTTTCCTTCCCTTATGCCGGCTTTATCATAGACATAACATGACGACCGAGACAGACGCAAGGAGAGACATCATCTGGACGGTGCTCCGGGCTCGTGCTCCCTCGGCGGAATTCTCATCGTCATCTTCATCTTTCGCTCCACCCGCGCTATCCGGACCCGTTCTATCTGTCCCGTTGCTTACACTCCCTCCATTCGCCCCCTCCACCGCACCGTCACGACTATCCTTCGCAAACACCGGATCAACGGGCCTCGGCCCATCCACCGCCGTCCTGCTCCCCGGGGCGCAGTACTTTCCCGGATCGGTCCACGCGGCGTCGACGACGTGCGCCCACACGAGCTCCGGGCGGAACAGCATGTCGGCGGTGTAGAAGAAGCGGCAGTTGGCCGGCTCGTAGAGGAACTGCAGCGGCGTCCGGGAGTCCGACGGCGCGAAGTTGTTCTTGAAGTTTATCCCGCCCGGCGCGCTCATGTCCGCCGCGCGCCGGATGGCGTACGCGGAGCTGAGGAGGCCGAGCTCGCCGTCTTGGAACTTGTCGAGTTGCGCCTGGCTTTGGTTTTTGGCGAGGCTGAGGGCCACGGAAGCGGCTTGGGCGATGTCGCCCATTCCGAGGCTTTGGCCGCCCTGTTAAGCTGGTTTTTAGTATAGGTCTAAATGTATATGTAGGTACCTATGTAGGTAGGTATGTTATGGTTGGTTCATTTGCTGGGGGTGGAATATTTACCTCGACACCGCCTAGGGATTGCATCTCTCCGTTTTGGGGACGTCCTCCTATGGAGACTGTCTTTACGTGCTCTTGGAAGAGCATGAGATAGGAGAATGTTGTGCACGTCGAGCTGCATGCTCCGTCTGTAAGTAATACGATATTCTCAGGTTTAAAAGGGGGGCTCGCTTGGCTTCCGTTTCCGGTGGTATCTAGAACGTTATTAGGCTCCCCAATGTATTGCGAGAATTTGTCGTTTTGGAGAGTAATCGGCGACATGATATCATCTACTGTCTCGAATTTGACCCCTTGAGGCTCGCCCACGCCCGCGGGTGATATATTATCGAAAAATGACGGGAATGAGTCGAGGGTGTTAGCCTGGTCTGCCGGGGAAGATGACGAGAATATCTGGGAAATATCAACTAGGCTGTCTGAGAGACGCATATTATTAGCGGTGAATTTATTGGCGCCGGGGAAAAGCTTCAAAAGAGTTAGTTATATGTTAAGCTGACTATTACAGAGTTTAAGAAGCGTTTGACGAACCTGTCCGAAGAGCTCAAAGCCGGTTGCTATGAAACCGCCGCCATTGGAAGTAAGATCGATGACCAGTCGCTGTTTCTTAGCACTTCGGCATCGGGAGAGAAATTTCTGTACCGTATTCTGAAAGGAGGTTAAATACTGATCGTCTTCTTCCTCAAAAGACGTGATAGCTAGCACTGCTACATCGCCATACCCGTTCCCGTCAAGGAAATACCCCGCCGTGCTTTTCTCAGGGGTATTTGCTATCATAGTCAAGTCTGGAGGCGTTGCTGGCGCACGCGGGCGCACTTCGCGCCTGAACTTTGAGGGCTTAGCAGAAGCTTTCTTCTCCAATCCGGAAGCTTGCTTCGGGGTGCAGAATGTTTCGTAGAAATCGTCCCCTGTAATAATCCCGACAAAGTTTTCGGCACCTTGGTTGAGTGTCGCCGTCGTATCGTCAAATTCGGACTTCCCATTCTCGTAGGTGAGTGTTAGCCTGGGTCCCAAGTATATCTCATTTATTCCCCAAGGGCTCTGTGCGTTCGGACTCGCGTAAGTTGGGAATTGGTTGTTCCATTGCGCATCGCTATCTTGGAAACTTCCGAATTGCGCGCCCAGGTCTATTGTGAAGCTAGTGGCATTTTTGCCGTTGATCTCGGCAATTGGTACTGCTGAACCGGATTCTAATTCGGCTAGATGATACGAGATGAGTAAAGGGTATCACAGGGTCTTCGGAAACTGATAGCTCTAGGTAAACTTACACAACCGGTATAATTTTGGTAGGGAAATGCCGTCGGTCGACACTGAAACGATGTCTTGGGCCAATCTATTCTCGAAAGTAAATGCCGTAAAGATATCGGGCGTATAGAAGAAGTGACCGTCGTGTGCTGCGGATATTGTTTGCGTAATTGCGACTTGGAAGTCATATTCGCTCTCGTATCCCCCTTGCTCAGCCGTATCAAGTATTTTGTCTAGACTCCCTTGTATGTCAATAGCAGGAAACCCGTAAGACTTTGGAGGATCCTTCAGCCAAGCGAGGGTAGACTGCCATTCCACGAAAGCCTTGAGGCTTTGAATGAGTTGTTGCGCTGGTTGAACGCGATTCGGCACAGAGCGAAGACACTCATACGCAAAGGACGCTGCGAAGGTTGATAGGCCTAGTGTCGTGTTAACATCATATAGACTGTTTCCCTGTTAGACATATATACATACCCGAAGAAGATATACGTCCACATGCTGTTGGGTTTACCCTTGTTGACGGTGCCGCTTGAGGAGATGCTAATGCTGATACTCCTAAAACGGTAAGCGAAAGCAACCTATACATTTTCGGCAGCGGGGTGGATAAATCAACTATCCAAAAGCCCTGTAAGGTCGTATTGAGAAGAAGAACAGAAAATGATCAACAATTGTTATTAAATGGAAAATAATATCTATCATTATTATATACAATCAGAATGCGTAGGACTATTTGATCTCCTAGGATATCTTCGTAGTATACATCTCTACTAACCGCTATGATCTGTGGGTTATGAAACAACTCGGAACTTCAGGGTCATTCAGCACGTGTATCTTAACTTCATGAATTCACAGACAGATAACGTCGGAAGGATTTTCAGCCTCCTCTCCGCGCCACCGTCTGCAACGGTAGAGGACCCTGCATGTTTTGTGCTATTTGAAGAATATTACCGCATATAGTACCAGAATTTATCTGCTATTCCGTTAGAGATTGGTCAGTCTAGGCTTTGAATGGGCCCCTAAGGACCGTTGCAGCCTTGCATGGGTAATGTCGTCTTCTCCCCGCTGGTGAGCCTAAATGCAGTGTTAGAGAATTACGACCCCAAAAGGTAAAGCACCACACAAAATATAAGCACTAAAGCACCCCGTATTGTTGGATCCCATAGGCTAATCACATCAGTCTTCTTTATTCTTATTCGGAAAATCACAGAATCCGGAGATTCGAAACGACCCTATAAGAATATCGCAAGGGCCTTAGTTGAGATGCATGCGGCTGAAGCGTGCCAAGAAATATCCGTGATATGATAAATGTGAATTTTAAAGATTGACAACTCGTCTTGGGATACTGGTCGTCCTAGGATATGAGGGCATCATAGAAACCGAGGATCGGTCTCAACGTGATTCTAGGATACTATTATTAAATCCACACGAATGGACTGTGAGGCCTGTAAAGCTTCGTAGTAACTTGGAGTATAGACCCACTGAACTAGCATCATAGAATTAAGTGTTGATAGCAGTAAGCGTGGCAGCAATAATGGTTGTATGTTCGAGGGAATGTTAGGTTCTTGCCAGTCATTGGAAGAATGGGGATCCAAGCCAGGTTGATCAGCCCTGCCAACTATTCCCAACACACACTGTCCATCCTTGGCTTCTAAGTCTTCACTCTATTCAATACCCCAGGCTAGCTAACTCATCAAGGTCTTTTTGAATATCTTGAGTCTTATAATACTCCCACTTTCTGTAGTGCTCCCACTGCTCACTCGCAAGTTTATCCGTCTTGTCTTCGTCATCTTCTTCCTTGCTCTGCTCCGGAGCTCCCGGAAGCTGAACTCCTTGAGCCGTCTTGAAGAAGTTATCCTCATCCCATATCTTCTTGATTCGGCGCAACTCATCGCGGTTACCCCCGAAGTACGCCGATTCGTAAGACCCGGGTGAAAAGTCTCCGTCGGCAAAGTTAAAAAATGCGGCCTCTCCATTTAGAGAGAAGGGTCTTAGGGCCTTCTTGACCCTGGCAAGGAAATCCCTCATGTCCCTTTCCATCCATTTTTCTACCCACTCAACGGTGACATATGTATGAAACGCAGCTTCGCGCCAGAAGAAGGCCGAACCGCTCGGGGATTTCTCTGATGCCTTGCCCCCAGAGTGAATCCAGTTCACTAGGAATTTGACCTGCTCCCCTTTGAACCTTTCTTGGAAATCGTTCATCAGGTCCTTGATAATAGCGGTGATCCTTCCTATATCTTCCGCATTGTCATTTTTAAAGACGCAGGAACTATAAAGTTCGTAGGTCTTGTTCGCAGGATAGGACCTCTGAGTTTCTTGGAACCACTGGCTCGCAAGCATTTCGTAAAGGAAACGCGTTGACTTTTCACCTAGCACCCTTCGTTTGAGCTGCTTCTTTAGATCTTCATTTTTGATATACGTATCGATCATTGTGTCATATTCAAGTTTACTGCCATCGAATGTGACGATGAACCGGACCCCAGGTGACCCGTTCTGTCGGAGGTCGCATATCCAGGTACTATCAATACTCATAGCCTTGGGCCATTTGGTTGTGTATAGCGCGTTCATTGTGGAGATAACATCATCGGTGAATCCTTGATTAGGAAACCACCGATACCTCCCCGCTACCACCATGCCGTCCTTGTTCTCTAGCTTCTGGACTTCCATCTTCATCTTCATCTTCACTAGAACACCGAAGTTGCCACCGCCTGCGCCGCGAAGGGCCCAGAAGAGCTTTCCATTGTTGGACGTCGGGTGGTCAGTATCCTTGACGGTAACCAGCCTTCCATCCGCAGTCACGACGGTAGCTTCCTTCAAGGTATCGCTCCCCATTCCGAAGCTTCGTGTGAACGGGCCGAGACCACCACCTAAGATGAAACCACTCACTCCAACAGTAGGACACAGTCCGCCGTTGATAGCCCAGCCATCGTGCCCTCCGTTGATCAATGTCTCGTATACGTGGCCCCATTGACAACCAGCTTCGATGGTAACGGTCTTCGTGGCTGATTTCATGTCGAGTACGACCTTCGTCATCTTCCGAAGGTCCAGTGAGATACCCTTAAATGCGGTGGAGTGTCCCGCATAGGAGTTTCCGTTACACTTAATTGTTATCTTAAGCTTTTTGGATCTTGCTTCTCTAATGATAGTCTGCACGTGCGAAGCAGTCTCAGGTTGGACGACATAATCGGGCCTCGAGAAGCGAAAAAGAAGGTTCGAAGTTGCAATAGCCTGATTATACTCTGGTTGTCCAGGCTCAAGGACCGGAATCTTTTGGGCTTTGAACAGCCTTATTGCAGGATCCATTGTTGGGGACCAGAAGACCTAGGTACCTAATGGAGAGTTGAGAACGGAGGAAAATTGATCATGGGGTGGCTAATTCTTGCGATCTAGTCAGGTTAAGAGCCTCAACAGGGCCTGGTTTATCAAGTGATATTCTTACCGAGTGCCACCCCGAGCGACAGCTTGCGCTGATTCGAGAAGTCATCTGCCGGCTACCGCAGTTTGTTTTGAGAGAGATGAGAATTTCCGAAGAGGTGGTAATTGGGCATCTGTCCCTATATATTATACAATAAGCGCCCTTAGACATTCTCTTCGATCGCAGCCTGCTTCTTGTGTAGCCAAAATCTGCATTGCAACCCATAAAGCCACAGCATCGTGGGATATGCCACCGCAGAAAGATATCATTAATTCTTATCTGTTTAATTACCAGGTTAATGGTTTAGATTGGGTGGCGGCATTAGACAATACGCCGCCTCCTGGAGTAAGTCGTAAGCAGTATGCAGGCCCCAGCCGCCAGTCTCTTCACCCCCGCGGAAAACTGCAAATCGTTGGTATTTTGTACTTTGCTTTCCATGATACAAATGCTCTCGTAGATGCTCCTATTCTCGTTAGAGCGATGGTTTCATCACTTGAGTCAGTTTCTCTCGTTTTATAGCCAATCTCTTTTGCTATATCCGAGAACAGTTACAACAGGTATCATGACTGCTTTCGAATATGCTCGCAGGGGGCAGCTTGATAGGAAACGACTTGACAGCTATATTAAAGACAACCCAAACATCGTCAATGAGCAAGAACCCACTTCTGGCCTAACGTTGCTAGCAATAGCCGCGGTTGGGGACTTTCCCGAAGAAATCGAAACGCTCCTAAGAAGAGATGCTAAAGCTGATGAACTTTCTAGATCGGGCGAAACTCCCCTCCTACTTGCTACATGGAAAGCTACAAGGGAACGTCCCCGGATCGTTCAGTTACTCCTCAAGAAGACTCCGTCTAGTTCTATCGATGTCACTTGTCCTATTGCCTCAAATAAGACGCCGTTGATGTATGCGATCGAGAATAGGGACATCGACTCTATCAGAATGCTCCGTAGAGCAGGGGCTTCCCTAGATATACCGAATGACGAAGGGCACAATGCAAAGGAGATGGCTGAGAACACAAAGGACCCTGCAGTCATCCGTGCTCTTGATCCAGAAAAGGAGAAGTGGGGCCTTTCGAAGCTGGCTGACATCGTTGTGTCTTTCTTACTTTATATCGTTGCCTGAGTGAATGCATCCCTTAATGGACTTGTCAGCCAGGTAGTTGGGCTAGACCCTGAGCTAGACCAAGGAATCGACGAGGTAAGTGCGAGTTCTAGGATAAATGAAGTCGGAACAGCTTTGCTAACTGGGAACACCAGTATGTGAACGACGGAGAGCAAGTAAACACTGCGGAGTTCCTGGAGAATATTGATGATTATGTCACGGCAAACCCAGTGCTGGAATGCTTCTTCAAGGATGACAAGAAATTCATCCAAGACTTAGCTCAGAAAGCTACAGGTCTAAAGGATGATCCAAACACGGATCTTGGTAAGGAAGACTATTTGCCGAAGACAATCAAGGTGTCCTTGCATCAGCAGGTTATTTACTGCGGTAAGTTATCTCATATTGGAAAGAGCTTGCTACGCTTCTCACGCTTACATATTACGTTCATTCTAGACGATAGTAGCTCAATGAAACATGAGGGGCGTTGGGGTAATCAGAAGGACCTCGTCAATAGAATCGCAAAGATTACCACCCGAATCCTTCCTGAAGGCGAAGGCGTTGCTTTACGATTCATCAATCAGGACATTGACAACTCCTCTAACTTGACCCTTCAGGGGATAGGGGGCATCATCGAACCCATGTCGTGGCAACGCGGTGGGCGCACCCCTATTGGCACGAACTTGCGATCTAAGATCCTCGAACCATTAGTCTACAGCAAGATCCGAGACAAGAGCCTCAAACGACCGCTGCTTATCACTATTACTACCGATGGTATCCCAAGTTCTGAACCAGACTCCGCGTTTGTCGATGCTATCTCGGAATGCGGCAAGAAGTTGGAAGATGCCGAGTATCCTCGTGAAAGTACGTTTATTACACCTAGGTTCAATAATATCATCACTTCTAGTACCTAGTTCCATGTACTGATCCCATGGACCTGCAGGCGTGAAGTTCATGATTGGACAGATTGGAACGTCATCAGATGCGACAAAGTTCCTAGAATCATTGAGAGACAACGTTGATATCGCACCAGTAGTTTTCATCACTTCAGGTACGATTATTACCGGACTTATATATATAGAAGGTTATACTAACTAACGCATCGCAGAAAGGCTAGACGAGAAACTCAAAGACCTTCATGATAACGACCGGGAACTGGAACGCTGGGTGCGTAACGAGTCCCCTCCCGTTAAATATCGGGTCATTGACTTGCATTACTGACTGGTTCCTTTTAGTTAATTGAGACTTTATTCTCATCTATAAAGGAGACCGAAGCTTGAAGTCGAACTCATCATAGGATTGTAGTGTTAAATTGAAACAAAAAGCTTGTAGCTAGATCGGCAACCCCAATACAGACTTATAACTTTCGCCAAATGACGGGAATTTTCCCTTACGGCATTGCTCGCGTTGCTATCATTAATACGCAAGGGGGGATGATCTCGGAATAGCCTAGAAAAGAAGGATCAAGGATAATTTGCAGCACTAACACCTGCCGACTCTGAAGGAGGTTGATAACATGGCCTAGATATTCATGCACTCTTTTAAAACTTAGCTACGGCATGATCTTCTTTTACTACACTTCCAATTAATGGTCTTTGACTTGGCGATCCTGACGGCATGTGTGATATGGTGATATCATTATGTGAACAGAGGTAAGATTTAATGATCATTGGCCCGGGGTGGTGCAAGACAGGGGCTACTCTCAATCATAGCCCTACACAATTTATGTACTATTTATGCATAACCAAATAGGTTCGTCGACCTAGATAAACATAGGCCATTTTGATAGCATTGACCTGTGATAGAGTAACTAGGTAGATAGTTGCACAATATAGATAGTACTCTATAGTGACGGGATTAGGATATCCTTTTTATTTTATGCGATACAATTACAGTCACAAGAGCATCAAGACAGCATCTGCTTTTACTTTTTATTTATTGGATACTACTGCATAGCGAACGAGTTCATCCATGCGCATGGTCCGTGTAGAGCAAGCATCATGTGCTTACTTGTTGCACCCTAGCGACGTGAAGTGCAAACTTATGGGTATACCCAAATCCCACCAATTCCATTTCGTAATTCATTGTTCCCAAAAACTTGCCACCAAAACCATCCTAGCCTGTAGTTCATTCCAACAACAACAAAGGAAAAAAAAAAGGACATCGATATCGGTAATCTAGGAAGTAGATGGTGTTGGTTCTTTGTTCACCTTGTTGATGCCGTACTTGATCCGTCGGTCGACGCCCTGTGCCACTCTTTCCAAGGGTAGGCGGTTATCGATCCTCTTCACGGTCTTCTCGAGACGGGGCTCGATCCGCTGAGCGAACCGCTGCGCGGGAGGGGCGAAGTATGAGATGTTACGTTCCCATCGCGGCGCCCATCGGGCTGTCTGGCTTGCTAGGCGTTCTTCGGCACCGGGGAGCATGAAGTAGAATGGGGCAAAGCCTGCAACACCAGCGACGCCGAAGGTGGCGAGCTCGGTCCTGTTGGCTCTGGGGATACGGACGGGCATGTTGAATTGTTTTTTGGTGATAGTTTTATGATGGATGATGGGTGATGGTGATGATGATGATTTGAAAGGTACTTTTAGGTTTTGATGACTTGGCTTAGACTGATGTATAGAGGAAATGGATTTATATAATAGCGACTTTGTTCCTCGATTAGATCGTTTCAGCAAATCGTATGGATGGGTAATGTAGTTTAGAGATGGGTAGGAACTCTTCTTGCGATACACCTGGGTCGAAGGTAATTCCTTACTCCAGAAATGCACAGACAAGAAAGAACTCTGTGTAACTCCTAGAATGTTCAGACCTCGAGGGAGTCGCTGGTTTTTAAAGGGGAGAGGGAGAAAGGTAGGTAGGTAGGCAAAGTTGATACTTGCCCCCTTTAGACTTAGCCTGTCATGGCCTGACTTTTGTGTTTGTCCTCGCTGTCTTAGGTAGGAAAGAAAGAAGACAGCAAGGAAGAAGCGGGGTAAACCAATAACAACAGGCCATGGCGTTGCGTCAACCTTTCAAGGAGCCAACCATACGGGGTGTACTGGGTGTACTGTAGGATTAAGTTGGACAATACATAAAACGTACATCAAGGTCGACATGCCATAGGCCAGACCCTACAGAAAGTGACGCTGCCCTTTGATTGCTTACCACACCGTCTACCCATGTAAGAGTTAGGTATCCATTACGTTCGTACTTGTACGAGGAAGCTGAGATTAAATTGATAGGTGATTTGCGAACCGGGGAGGTGTGAGATGTGGGAGTTGGGGTATTATTCCCATACCCATACCACGCCACACGGGGCAGGCAACGCATTAACGCAGCAGCGCAGCAAGAAGCACGTAGATCAGCTAACCTATTGATGTCACTCGAATAATAAAAATGTATTTGTAAGGGTTTTAATTCGTTGCCATTTGATATATTTTGACCTCAACCGTAAGAGCCTCATTTTTTTATGTGTACTAGCGGGTTTTTTGGTTTTCATTTACGTGCTCGTAGACTAACTTGATACTAATAGGTATCTTCTCACGTGCGATGTCTAGAGCGAAGTGGGCTCAGGGACCCCTTCCCCAGACGCTAAATGACTGCTTGCCCCGCTTCCCCAGAGTGGGTCTGCACTACTGCCACGACTGCCTTCCAATGCTAAACGCTGCTAAAAAGCTAGCGGATCGCTATATGACCCACACCGCTCTTACTAATGTACGCCTTTGTACTTCGTAAACACTGCCCCCTAAATGGTTGTGTTTCAATGCCTTTTTTTCTTTCTTTTGCTCCAGACGGGGATCCGACGTAAACTGTAATTCGGTTAACACTGTACTTCTTCTTATCATCAGCACGGTTGCTTGTCGCCTGGTCCCTTCTACGTAAGGTAAAAATGCCCAACTTCCTACATATTCGGTCCTAATTGCAGCAACCCATCATGCTTCGAAAATCATACTTCAGTCGGACGATGTTTTTAAAGTTTCAAATGTCGCTGGCGCTCAGTCATTTGAGACTCGCAGAAAACGTCATCGCCCGTCGTATGATTTGTAAACTATTATCTTGCTACCACGCCTGACTGATATGATCATCTGTGGCCAATCTAGGTTCGAGGTTTGGTCTCGGAAGCAAGGACGTTTGGTCCGACGACTGGGTTTACCTACCTACTTTACAATGTGGTTTGCTCCGCTCTTACGCCCACTTTACATGTAGCATAGGAATTCATCCGTTAATATACTCCGTACTTGTTTTTTCTTTTTTTTTCTCTACCTCTGTTCGGGGATTAGTGGGCTATAGCACAAGGCGCATTGCGATTTACCAAACGGGCCACTTGACTTATACTGAAATTCGTTTCCTCCGAATATAGCTGCGGTCGCTTTGCCATGGGGGCAAGGTTGGTATTGATTGTCTACCGGTAGGCTTATTGAATTTAATGCTTACTTGGTATAACTTTAGCATTTTAGTAAGCCCACACTGAGTTGAGTTATGGGCGTGGGCAAATTATATTCGATAATCGGGGAAACATTTACGAGTAGCCGGGCGGGTAGAGTTTAGGTGTTTGCCTTTCTTGTTTCTCTTAAGCCGATTACTCTACGGAACTAAAGCGGACATACTAAGACGCGTGGTTTTTGTACCCGTTTCAAGAGCATTGATACAGGAAGCCTCGCCGCATAGATCAATAAAGCTTGCGGCTCAAAATATTCACATGATGATTACTTCCACTGTTACCAGCACAGGAATTGCAGTTTTGGTCGGGGCCGACTTCAGCTTCATCGACGAGTAATGGCACAGCCTCATCTGCTACAGCATAAAGCAATACTACTTCGACGGCGTCAAGCAGTAAGAAATGACCAGTATTATTCTGCTACCTTGTCGGACTATTCAGAGTCGATCAATTAAGGCGCTCCCAAGACCGATTCCAGTAGGTTTGCCCGTGATGGTGTATTCATGTCTATTTGCAAGTTGCGGGGGCTCACCTCAGCAAGCCAATAAGCCGATGAGTTACTATCAATAATGATCCTGCTGTCAACGACGACTACAGCCTGCTTATTGACATCCCATATCGGCTTGATGTTCTTGGTACCTATTATAATAGCATCTTACTCTTTAGAATTACCACTAGTTAGAATACATATAGTTACTAGAAAATGCACCATCTTCTCCTCCATTATCATTATCACCACCTTCACTCTAATGGCGCGGCCACTTACATCTTATAAGAAAGTCCTTGTCACGGGAGGCTATGGTCTCGTCGGCGAAGCCTTGCAGTGGGCCGTGTCGGTCGATCATCAAGACAACCCGGCTTTAGGCAGGCTCCAGGGGGAAGAATGGGTTTTTGTAGGAAGAAAAGATGCCGATTTGCGGTGCGTGCACCCTACGCGCTATCCCTATCCAGCAGCGAACTCATTTAACTGATGCGAGATGTTTTTCAGGGATTATACTGCTGCATACGATTTATTCAACCAACATCGCCCCGACGCTGTAATTCATCTTGCGGCTCGTGTCGGAGGCGTGTTTGAGAATAGTCTAAGACCAGCTGAATTTCTGCATGATAACCTCGCTATTGATCAGAATGTCACACGAATCTGTAAAGAACTCAATGTCAGTCTAATACCTCTCCTCTCCTACTAGCCTCACTCGAATGGCGGGCTTGTATTTATCTGTTTCTAGGTTAAGCGATTGGTGTCATGTTTGTCGACTTGTATATTCCCCGATCGGGTTACGTATCCCATAAACGAGGCGATGCTGCACGACGGACCTCCACACGGATCTAACTACGGATATGCCTATGCGAAGCGACTCCTCGAGGTTACAAGTCGTGCGTATCGAGAGCAGTTTGGTTGCGATTTTGTGACCGTCATTCCCACTAACATATTCGGTCCCAATGACAACTTCGGCGAAGGTTGTCACGTCGTGCCCGCTCTCATCAAGCGTGTGTCAGAAGCAAAAAGGACCAACAACCCGGTATTAGTTATTGCAGGTAGTGGAAGTGCCTGGCGCCAGTTTATTTATTCGCGCGACCTTGCCCAGCTCTTGTTGTGGACGCTGAGAATGTACGATGGCTTGGAACCACTGATTCTCGCCGGAGACTCCGATGAAGAGGTAACGATCAAACATGTAGTAAAATTGCTATGCGATATTATAGGTTTTCAAGGCGAAGTCGCATGGGATAGGACAAAAACCGACGGGCAATTACGGAAAACCGCAGACAATTCCCGAATGAGAAGACTAGTTGGTCCGATGGAACTCACTTCATTCGAGAAAGGTAAATTTCCCTCTTTTTTCTTTTCCTAAATTACGTCTTCTAGAGTATTTACCTGTCTGATCTCATTCGCATTTCTACACTTCTGACATACGAGTAGGGTTAAGAGAAACGGTAGAGTGGTTCACCATGAATCAAGATCGCGTTCGTGGAAGTACCTAGATAGAATATGTGATCGATCAACCGAGATGATGATAAAGAGTAGGTAAAATGTTAGGCACACATTCGCTAGAGTTTCAAACAGCAGAAGTATGCAGAGCTATAAATTCCGTCCCAGATCATGCATTGCCCTTTTTGACGTAGGCTTTCTCTGGATCAGATGCCTAATGGAATAAGCCGAGTCCCTTGAACGAGTGATCTCCCTTTATGTCTTATTGTTTATCTCGAGATTGATACCTGATCTAGAATAAACAACTACATCTTATCGCTCTTAATTCAGTCTTTTACGTTCACTATGATTATCAAAGCCTACTATTTGTTTCAAGACCGTGCTCCGCCGGTCGTTGGCCCCCCTTTATCGCTGCAATGTCAGACTCCACCATATTCGCAACTAGTTCCTGTGAGTTTGTTAGCTGTAGCTGGCCTCAACGACAGGTAAGCTTCCTTTGACATACATGGAACGTTGTTTGTGGTTTCCAATTGAGAGTTTCTGTAGCTTTGGTCGCGTCACCAAGCAGACACGGGACATCCACTGCTCTATACAACTGCTCATCTACTCTTACTCGTACTTGCTTTGTTTCGGCGTCTACGCCTGTTTCCTCGGACCCACTACCATTCCAGCTAAGAATTAATTGAATGTCAGTTCCTTGTTGATTGTATATAGGAGTTTGATGCGACTTACCTCAATTCTATACCTACAACCTTGAATGCAATTGTTGCGAAATCCCTTACTGATCGAGTTTCTCCCGTGGCCAGAACATAGTCATCAGGGATATCATGGTGCATCATATCATGCACACCTTTCATGTAGTCTTGTGCGGAGCCCCAGTCTCGCGAAGAGTCGAGATTTCCCAAGGTAATAGACTCAGCTTTGCCAAGATAAATGAGAGCAACCCCATACGATATCTTCCTAGTGACAAAGTGTAACCCTAGCGAGCATGCGTTAAGAGCTCTATCTATTACGAGGGATCGTGGATTCACGTACCTCTTCTCGGAGATTCATGGTTAAATAGAATCCCGTTTACTGCAAAAAGCCCATGAGATTCTCTTGCACTCCTTGTAATCCAGAAAGAAAACGCCTTTGCGGCCGCGTATGGTGAGATGGGATTGAAAAGACTAGACTCGTTCTGTTTCAGGGTGTCCACTTGGCCAAAGACTTCTGATGTGCAAGCCTAGTTCCGCGTCAGGTTGTGGTTTAATAGGAAAGCCCTATGGCTGAGTTACTTACATTGTAAAACTTCACACAACCTTGTAAGCTTAAAGTTAGGATCGCTTGAATAATCCGGACGGTTCCGAGGGCGTTTACGTCGCACGTGTAGAAGGGCATGTCAAATGAAGCGCCAACGTGACTCTGGGCTGCCAAGTGGTAGATTTCATCGAAGGACTGTGATTTGAGGATATTGAGAATGAAGTATGGATCAAGAATATCTCCAAAATGAACGAACAAACGCGATCCTAGATCATTTATTAACTACCTACTTATAAGGACTGGAGCAAGGAGTATGTCATTATGCCAATGAGGCTTGGGTCGATGGTGGTGGCTAGTGGATGACTTATAGGCTGGGCCGAACTTCTATGTCGAAGAATACCGTGGACAATGTATCCCTTTTGAAGCAATAATTCGCAAAGGTACGATCCATCCTGGCCTCCAAACCCTACGTAGAGTTAGAGTTTGATAAAAAAAAAAAAGCGACAACAAACTCAAACCTGTAATCAAAGCGGTGGGTAAGCAGTGGTTTTCCATTAGTGCCAATTATAAGACGTTACTATAATTATTATGGTCAATGTACCGTATCACCAAGGTACTTTATAGTATTAATATACTGGATGGTAGAGTAAGCCCGCAGGTGTAAGCGAACAGCTAGTTCTAGTAATCACCCCAGCCGTTTTGCAGAGCCTCATTTCTGGGTCCTAGACGAGGGGGTGAGGTAACACCATCAGCAACCTTGACATATAAAAAAGAGCACTTGTAGTTCAATAGGCATTTCTTCAGTAACTCCAACAATAAGAGCCAGTAACCAGCCAATTACTTCACTAGTGTGATAAATAGGGGGGATCACGAGAGGCCACTTTTTTGAACTTCGATAAGACTAAGTAGAACGGTTCGTTAGAACGAATGGAGCTGTTTTGCTCCTCCTGTCCTACCTAGCACTTAGGATGACACTACCAAGTTCAATATCCTTGGCACTTTCAAGCAAACAAGTACGTTGGCGCCTAGGTCACCATAATATTCTGCATATAGCGTGGTATTATCGTTTTGTCTTCACGCTGCTTAGGCAATAGTCCTGAGCACTTGACTTTAGGTAAATACCTATTGGCCGGCTCCGAAGTCCAGAGAATGCATGTTACCCTTGAGCTTACGACCGAACAGCTATCAACTGTCTTTTCTTAGTCTAGCTACGAAGGATTTCTACAGCCTACCTATTTAAGCTTATTTCATTTCTGTAAACCTAACCCCGCGAGCCTGCTTCTGTGATGGGGTAAAAAATGCGAAGTGTTCACTTGTACTAATGGTGAGAAGACACAACTTGTGACAACCCAACTACCTTGCTTTTGCCTCCAAGCACGTTTCCATATTCCAAGATATCGTTGGAACAATAAATGTTCCCCGTGACTCATTCTGAAAAAACATAGTCTTCGAATCAGTTATCAAAAGCTGTGGTAGCTTTAAGATTTATCAGGTGCCTTGATAGTAGGAAATGCACAATTGTTTCTCAAATATCAACCTCAACGCAAAGTTATTTCTAACGCAAACTATCATGATGAAGTACCAACGCAACCCGTGGATTAATCAAGAATCCCAGCGTGAATACTTTATCGCTGGGTGCCCTGCCACAACAGCTGGTGGAGGAGATTTCTGGCATATTGCTACTGCTCACATTATATGCTCGAAAGGGGATGCACTAGGGAAAGCAGACTTAATCTGTCTCATCGGCGCAGATTATCGTGGGCAAACCCGCTATATTAGAATACATCGACTCAAGATTCTATACGACTATTTTCAAAGTATTGGGTTGAGATGTGTTCTCGCCAAATTCGATATTGGCACTGGGGAGGGTGAAAGCCATATAACTTATGAGCGTCGGCTGATGGGCGAGATGGCAAAGCTCAGCCGTGGACAATATGAAGAGATGATTGCGTCCCAATGGAGCCATGGAACTGGGGCAGCTCTAGACTGGGATGCGATATGGTCTTTGACCGGTCTTACCCAGCCGTCACCCGCACAAACGGGACCGACAGATGTCGTTATGATACAATTCCTGCAAATGACAACCATAATATCCAACTTCTTCCATCCCGATCTTCCCGCAGAAAGTAGGGCAGAGAGATTCTCCATCGTCCGCCATCACCTAGCTGGTACCTATACCGAAGAGGAGGAAGGGATCCTTGGCTCCAAGGAACTCGCACACCAAAAAGTTGTAGAATTACGTTCTTTAATCCTGGCTACACGTGAGAAATATGGACCGGAATTCTCAAGGTCTCGCGTTGTCCTCGTTATGTTTCGAAAGGGGACCGTAAACTTCCGACAAGACGTCAATAATGACATCTGGGAACAACTTATCAACGTTTGCTTGAGACACGGTCTTATTCCCATTCGAGTAGCAGTTGGACTTCCTCCGGACGAGGTTGAGGAGACAGACCTCGACCTCTTCAATGTTCGGGTCACAAAAGACTTTGTTGATAAACGATACATTGCGTACTTCTGGTCCTTAGTAACTGAGATGGAAGATGTGTTCGGAGTCGCTGGCCCTAGAACTGGGTCCCTTGATGCTGCAGCTTTCCAAGGATTGAATTCTTTCTCATGGGATGGGCCGATGATGGAGATCATCTGCAACCCCGAATATAGCGACGTTCGACCATCATACTCCGAGCAATACATATCAGAGCAGCTATTTCAGCAAGTACTTCTCTGGGGGATGCACGGCATCCATTCTATTGGCACCTTAGACCCAAGAAGCTTAGATCTAGCAGCAGATTCTTTTCGAAGGCTAAAGGAAGAGCCATTGAGCCAGTGGTTGTCGGGACAGCGAGTCTCCCCTCAGATTCCAAGCCCAACGCCGGAAATTGTAAGTGACACTTCGTTACAATCTTTAATTGGGACTCTGCTAAGTTAGATCAGCTAAGGTTGATAGATGAAGCCTGCGAAGCTTGGCTTAGTGTCGAAGGCATAAATTTGCGGCCTGTCGCTGTTCTGAACATATTGGATTCCATGAAATCTCAGCTCTTCCACGATAACTCAGATGTCTGAAAACACCTCACTTGGCATCCTAAAAAACCCTGGAGGAGGGGGGAATAGGTAACAGCAAGCCTTACTCAGGTACCCTACAGTCTGCTCGTAGTTTATCTACCATCCAAGCGCTTAGCACATGGAGCTAAGCCTTTGTGGAGGGTTCAATATTCCTAGGACTTAACGAATTTGAGATCAACCATAGGCTTAGAAATTAGCATGCAGTCGATTAGGAATAGGTAAACGGGGCAGGTTTAATCAAGATCATGTCAGGGTATTCAGATACAGTTGGCATATTGACCTTTGGGGTAAGAGTAGTATGAACAAGGAACGTGCCAGCAGAAAACGTAGTCCTACCTATAATAACACCTTGCAGCCTGCCGACATGGCCCTAAGTGTGAAAATCGTGATCCAATCCAATCTAACCCAATCTGACTCAGTTCGCCCTACGTAGAGCTGACAGTATATCTACGCCCGGGCCCACCCCCCTCGCAAGGCTCATTTATAGATTGAATTTGCTCAGTCAGTCGACGGACTGACTGCTTTGTGCCTAGGAAATAATCGTTAGATCATTACATCGACCGTCTTTACGCAACATCATGGCCGAAGTTGTTGGGCTACTAGCCTCCGTAGTGCAGCTGACAGATGCTTTGATCAAGATTGTCAAATACATCAACGGAGTAATTGATACGCATGAGGAGTCTCTCAGCTTTGCACAGGAGGCGAGCGGCACGATAAATCTACTAATACAACTACGTCTTCGTCTTCAGGACCTACAATCAGGAGGAACAAGCAGAAGCACGCAGATATGGAGCAGCCACGCATCAACCGCTTTAGGAGTCCTCATTCCTCAAATGGACCAAGAGATACGCTTATTAACAAATGTGCTGTTCACGCCTTCGACCAGTGGTGTTAAGCGTCGTTTATTATGGCCCATCAAGAGGAATATTGCCCATTCCTCCTTGGCACGCATTGAGCGACTGAAGTCTCTAATAAGCCTAACATTGGATGATAATTTAAAGTGCGTACCACACGGTTCTTCTCAGGGGTGGCTTAGACGATGTGACACCATTACTAACTGGAAATACTTATCTAGTGAGCTTGCTAAAGAGATTAAGAATGATACTTCTCTTCTGCAACCGCTTAACCACAACGTCACCTTGATGACTGACAAAATTGGGACTATTGAAACGACGATGGCATCTGTTGATACTAGCATTGGTAATATCACTGCCAAGTTAAAGGCTCTTGATCTAGTCTCCGCAAACGACCAACAGCGGAAGCATGATAAAGTTGTGAGCTTTATCGCTCCTCATGATTTCTCTCTTGAATACGATTCTTTACTATATGAAAAGATACATGGCACTGGTCAATGGTTTCTGGAATCAACTAAATTTAAGAACTGGGTCCGTGGTGAAGGCTCCGTTCTGTGGTGTCCTGGCATGCCAGGCGCCGGCAAATCCACGCTCTGCGCAATTGCGATAGAGCATATGGAAGATGTGACAGATGGAGATGCGAACACAGCTATTCTGTTCACATTTTGCGATTATCGGAAGAATTCTATACAGAACCGGCTCAACCTTTTGGCCAGCCTGTGGCGGCAACTTCTAAGGAGACGCTGCTTAGCATCTTGGGAATGCGATGAGCTCGAAAATAAGTATGAAGGGCCAGGACGCCGTCGACGACCCTCGGCGGACGAAATGCTGGAAATGCTCCACAGAGAGATGACGAGGTATTCAAAGATATATATCTTAGTAGACGGACTTGACGAGCTCGAATCGGGAGTTCGCCACGATTTGATCCGTTGTCTTTGCATTCTGCATAGCAGAAGCCGAAGTACCAATATTGGAAGATTAGCATCTCACCACTGCAATATATGTTCACATAGCCACTCCCAAGCGCATGCAAATTCGACTCACTCTCTCAATATTCTCGTCACCGCACGCACCAGGGGCCGTGAAACGCAACACTTCGATGCAGCTCCTCACTTAGAACTCAAAGCAAGCGATGATGACTTACATAAATACGTCGCCCATCGACTACATGCAGCTGATACTCAAACGCTTAGAAAGCACATTGCTAGAGATAGAACTCTAACTAGAGACATCCAGGATAACATAGTACAGAAAGCACAAGGGATGTGAGTAGAAATACCATAACCGTGGAATACTTTACACTAAGAGTACCTACTAAAACTTCGTTGACATAGGTTCCTTCTTGCACGACTACACATTGGAGCAATTGTTGGGAAACATACCATAAAAGCTGTTAGAAAGGCACTCCAAACGCTTCCTGAAGGTAGGAATGCCGTTAGTGAAACATACGATGAGACAATTTCGAGAATAGAGAGTCAAGGAGCGGACGATAAAGAACTTGCCCTGAGAGTTCTCGCCTGGGTTTTTAGTTGCCGTCAACCTCTGCGATTGCGTGATCTCCAGTATGCCCTTACGGTTGACTCAGGCGACGATGAATTTGATGACAACGACCTCGTACCCGCCCCCTTGCTAATATCTTCCTGCGCTGGGTTGGTCACTTTGGAAGCCCAGACAACCAACGTTCGGTTCGTGCACTATACGGCCCAGGAATACTTCGAAACAACCAGGTCGAGACTCTTCCCAATGGCCGACTCTGAAATCGCAAAGATATCGCTCACTTACCTTGCCCTGGACCGACATGCCCTTGACCCAACCTTGCACTCCACTGAAGAATTCAACGCTCGAGTCGTACGCACCCCGTTCTTAGGTTATGCAGCGACATTTTGGGGACAGCATGCCTTGACTTATTGGTCCGCCTTAGTAGGCGTAGCAACTGGTACGATAGACCGTGTACCGCGATCGTGGAGCGAACTAGAAGAGCTAGTCGATAATTTTTTCGATCGTCACAACCAAATTTGTTGCGCCGTCCGAATTCTATTATCAGTAACAGTAAAGGATTATGGTGGTGCTGTAGGAAATGCTGTACGGACGTATCATAATTCCGTTAAGCCTGTCAATCTATGTTCATACTTTGGCCTGAATAGACTCATATTAAGGCATGTGAAAGAGGCGCCTGATGCGTTATCATCATCGAATGATGGCTTCTTTGGCAATATCATTCACTGGGCCGCCCTCGGCAATCACGAGCATACGCTGCGTATGCTCCTTCAAAGACAGGATTGCCGTTGCCTTATTAACGTTAGATTGTTATGCAAGGAAGTCGATGAGCTGGTACCCTATAAAGCGCGGGTTGACCACGCCCCCCTGCATCTCGCAGCTTATCACGGACGGGTCGAAGCTACAAAAGTGCTGCTCGAGAATGAAGCAGATCCAGCTTTAGTGAACAGTTTCAGTTACACTCCTATACAGGTGGCTGCTCATAGCGGCAATACCGAGTCACTCTCTGCTATGCTCGGCACTGAGAAAGGACAGGCAACACTACTATTCCGAGACCATCTTATGAGGAACTCGATTTTTGAAGCCGCCATTTGGGGCCAAACTGAAGCGCTCGTTGTTCTTGTCGAGGCTCTTCAAAAACTCCTTCCTCATATCAACGTCTGCGATCAATTGCATGACTATAGTGGCCGCAATCCGCTTCATTATGGGGCAGAGCTGAACCGGCCAGATGTAGTCAACGTACTACTAAAGTCGTCCATGGGACCTGAGCTCGCATTAGACGATGGTAACTCCATGGGCATGATGCCAATCCACCAGGGTGTATATCGTGGATACGTTGGAGTGACAAAAGCTTTCTTAGAGTGGGGAGCTGAGAGCTCCTTCTTCGCAGGGCCTCGTACCTTAGATCGTGCATTGAAAATCGCTGCTTCTCTCGGTCATACAATGGTGTTACAGACGCTCCTCAATAACCCAAGACAAGACAGTTGTCTACTGGGCGACGAGAAACTATCCAACCTACATCTAGCGGCCCGCAGCGGGATCGTAGAAGCCGTTCAGATAATCATTGACAAGCTTGACAACAAAACTCTAGTTGACATACGCGATTGTGAGGGACGAACGGCATTAGGAAATGCCGCATCACGGGGCCACGTAGAAGTCATCGAATGCCTTGTGCAAGCTGGGGCTAATCTAGACACATGTGATTCCTTTGGCATGACACCGCTGCACTTAGCTGCTGAGGCTGGCCTAGATACCGTTATATACTCACTTGGGTCGTTAGGTGCGGCAATGGACACGCCGGACAAGCGCGGGAGAACAGCACTGGAAATCGCTGCGAGGCATCAGGATTCGAATACGGCGATGGCTCTGGTAAGGTCAGGTGCCAGCATTGTCGGCTTACCTGTAGATACGCCGGAGTCACTATGGATCCGGCAACAGGAATGGTTTAGGGCAGCACAGTCTGGTACGCCATCAAGGGTAGGGGGATACTTGCCAAAACAAGCCCGCGATCAGTTTGAAGCTGCATTCTATATCAGATCGGCCTCTAAGAACCGCTTACCCCCAGTTCTGGTCAATTACATCTTCGATCTCGCGTGCTATTGGATCACCACTCGGGTTCAAACGGCCGAAAAGCTCGTTATGACAGAAAGGGATTACCAAGTAAGGCAATACGTTAGGACACGGCCAATATCCGGTTATCCAGCCTGTCCCGTGCGATACCTGCGTTTTACCGCTTCCAGCTTCGAAGAGAGCGTCGTAGATAGTCCCTGGGCGGGGCATGATCATCGTGCCTTTACCTGGTGGGAGGCAGGCAAGGTCGACACGGGTATAACCAACCAGCCTCTCGGACCGCCGCCACAAACCGGGCCTATCTGTTTCTACAACACCCACCGTGGTCCGCAACAGCCGGAAACGAAAACTTGCGAATGGCCAAAGACAAGACCTAGGCTCGGTAGCAGAGAACTGGGAACTGAAGCGATTAGCACCTCCGTACCAGCAGTATCCTTCTCTTGGTCCGAGGAAAATAGCGATGCTGTATGCGCTCAATGGGTTCATGAGTTGAGGCTTGGCCAGAGGGTGGTTCTATACCCAACGGCGGCGTTTGCCAATAAATTCAACCATGTATTCAAAGCCGAGATCGAGATGTACACTTCTTTTCTAAAAAGATAAACAGCACACCCTTCGTGAGATGAATAGAATCTTGCAACCTCAAAGAGTTGGCGTTAAGAGTCTCATATAAACTGAACTTAAGTACGTTTTTTTGCCCGAATTTACGAGGGATATTTATTTTTATTTATTTATTTATTTATTTTTTTATTTTATTTTTTATTTTTATTTTTATTTTTATTTTTATTTTTATTTTTA
>KZ112936.1:592274-639968 GCA_002120325.1 Daldinia sp. EC12 | reverse complement strand
CGCGAAGCTAGTAACAATAAATGATCCGCTGGGGGGGAGAGGGAGGGTGGCTAGTGTTGTGGCTTAAAGTTGAGTGGTGGTGTGGCTAAAAACAGCGTAAACTCGGGCTAATGTGGTGGCCCGCAGGGGTGCCCTCAAGTTAATTGTAGGTACCTAGGTACGGATCCGTACCTCCTAGGTAGGAAAGAAACGGTACGTCACTCGGTTAATCTAATCGGATAAGTGGGGGGTAATTGATTCTTGCGTCATATTCTTCTAAGCAAATTGATACAACTATTGAAGTAGGTAGGTAGGTACCTATATCGTCGGGTTCGTGTTCATTTATTATTGTTTTTTTCCTTCTTCTTCTCTATTATATGAAGTTAATCCACAGTTCCTATTCTCTAAGGGTAAATACTATGTAACCCAACCTGCTCTACTAGATGAAAGCAGTACTTGGTTGCCACGACCAAACCTTATTAGATACCTAAACTGCGTTTCTATGTTACGCTTACCTCCAAGCTTTTCCTCCGAGGTAATCTCTTGTCCTCATATCAATCTCTTCCTCAGGCCCATCTCGAATAGCGTGATAGACGCGAAACCATTCCAACGCCTCGTGGTCTTTGAGTTCAGCCGGGAAGTAGTCGCTCAATAACGGGCAGCTATTTACATATTCCCACCACGAGGGGTAGAAGCCCGCCAACTCCCAATCAATGAGCCCTACGAAGTTACCGTCCTTGGTCATGATATTGCCCTCGTGCAAGTCGGAATGACTAAAGGTAAATGGCTTGCCAGACGGCATTCTGGCCATAAATGCGTCAAAGGTGGGTTTGCCAAGCTTGTTGGCAATAGAAAGGCCTAACATAGACGCGAGATCGTTATCCGACACGCAGACTGAGTATTCTCCGTATGATGGATCCGGTGGAGGCTTGAATAGACGGAAGTCGTTGACCGGCCTTCCGTCAAGCCTTGCCATATATTGCGAAGTGATGGTCTTAAAATGAAGAATATACTGACCTACCTGATGGCCGATGCGAGCGATGTCGCCACTCGCCAATTGTCCTAGTATCTTATCAAGCGTGTTACCTTCGATACGGCGCTGTATAGCGAAGAACCTGTCTCCTTCCCTCCAGTATAGTTCCGTTTCAGGGATCGGTGATATCCCTTGCTTCTGTTCAAGTTTTCCACTAACGAAGTCAGCATTCAGAACCTCTACCTCGCAGCCGGACTCATATATCCGCTGCTTTAAGATGTAACTATCCCCGAGCGCCCAGACATAGCGGTCACCTGGCTTCTGAACAAGGAGCTGGCAACCAGGTTGAATCTCAGGTTCCGGCTGAGGCTCGCTAGCCTCGGCTGTCATTAAAGGTTTGTATGGGAAGCGGGCTGGCATCTTGACTAGCTAATAAAGAAAAATGTTTCTACGGAAATAAAATTCTGAAAGACAGTTACTATCAATGCGCTTATATCCTTCCAGTGGAATTGGTAAACAAAAGATTGTTCCGGTGCCTCATGGAAACCTATATCATAGGCGGGCCAATGGTATATTTACGCCTGAGGAAAACACAGAGAACATGTTCTGTTCAAGCGTAGTTGTTACGTGTGCGAACAAAACCTCCGAAGCGTGATGTGTTAGGTACAACACAGTTGGCGATTAACAACTTCTTGGTTTAGAATTCACCACATACCAGTTCAACAGAGTGGGAGAGTAATGACAGGCATAGAATAGCAACATCATCAAGAAGTAATTGTTGATGTTTAGCATGAAATTGACTCGTAAAATAAGGGTCTTCACCACCAATATCGGTGATGAGCGACAATTATTCTTGTAAATCAGAAAAGTGCATGGAATCATCATTTTGCGCCATCGTGGATATATCTACCACTTATGAATTACATAAACTGCTTATATAGATTTATCAAATTCGCTTGTAGTAGTTCTCGATTATTCAGGTGCTGAAGATTAGGTAGGTTGGCAGGGATATAGATCGAGAGAGAGACATCTGGACCATCCCTGGACGATCTTGGCATATCACCTTCTACTCTCGGCTGATTTGCCGGTGCAGCGAAGTCGTTATCAGCGCGCTTTCTTGCAAATTGGGGCATACTACGCTATTCCGGCATTGCATATGTATATTCCATGGCAAGGGTCGCATCGCCAGTAAAACATGTCTTGCGTAAGGGCCAATTCCATATTCTGTTTCCTCTAAATTGCACGACTTGCCCTTCGTCTATGTTCTGACATCAGGCGATTGACGAACCAAATGTCGAGCATTACTGTCCTGGCTATGAAATGGGCGCTGCTCATTGCCTTTCTCGCAGAATTATCTTTGGCGCACCCTGATGCGAAATATCCGCCGCGAGGAGCTGCTGCTGCTGCGAAGGGATCGAAAACAGCGCGTAGCCCTCTGGCTCGGTTCAATGAACTCGTGGCTGAAGTGCCGATTGCGGTACCAGCTGCCGCGACGAGCTCGCCCTTGGAATGCTTCCAGGTTGCTGAGCCGGTGTTAACGCCTAAAGGTCCTACGTTTCGCGACGGAGTTCATGCGCCGATAGAAGATACGCTCTCAATTGGCGAAGTGGAAGGGCACACGATAGTTCTGTTTGAGCACTCTTTCGCAAATAGCTATGGCGCTCCCTACGTTGGTAGGCTTATATACCTTTTTGAAGTAAACTGTTCTTAATTCTAATTTTGTTAAGGCAATTACACTCCTCCAGATTTTGAATTTGACCATGTAGTCATAAACTTCACCGTCCTTGTGAGGGGTCGGCAGTATGACCGAACGGGCGTTTTCTATCTTGGAGACACGGAGGTGTGGAGAACATCAACTGCGGAACCAACTTCGTACGGCATCCGCTGGGTATGGCTTAAAGATCTAACCCCGTTTACGTCCCTCTGGAAAGCACCGCAGACTGTGATCTTCGATCTGGAAAACATTGTAGACAACACCTATACGGGGCCCCTAAACACGACTCTCTCGGTCACGTTCTTTAAGAGTCCAGTAGCTACGCTTGATAGCCGGGGACCCGCCGATCTGATTATCCCTATCTCCGAAAGAACGGGATCGGCGGGGCAGCCAAGCCAATTCACTTACCCGCAGCAGAATGCGACTAACACGATTAGCTTCCCTCGGAATGCGAATCGTGCAGTGTTTACAGTGGACTTCAAAGCCCAGGGCGAGGAGGAGTTCTGGTGGAGCAATGTACCACAGAGTGCTGTTCATACCTTTGACCCCGACTATGGCACGTACCCCGGGTACTCTCCTTGGCGAGAAGTCCAAGTATTAATCGACGGCCAGCTCGCCGGAGTTTCCTGGCCCTTCCCTGTAATTTACACGGGCGGCGTAGTCCCTCAGCTTCACCGTCCAATCGTCGGAATAGAAGCATTCGATATTAGGGAGCATGAGATTGACATTACCCCTTGGTTACCACTTCTTTCTGACGGAAAAGACCACACCTTCACGATCCAGATCATCGGTCTAGTTGACGACGGAGTATCGAGCGCTTCCCTCGCCCCAGTCACAAGCAGTGAATGGTATATTACCGGTAAGATCTTCGTTTGGCTTGACGACGAGGACTCTATCACAACTGGGGAATTGGGTTCTACGTACGCAAGTAATCCAAGCATCGCTTTCTCTCAACGGATCACGCAGAACTCGACGGGCTTCAATGAGACTTTGGATTATACTTTGGCGGTTACACGTACACTGTCTATCAGTTCCTACGTAAAGACACAGAATGGCGAGGGTACTGTAACATGGACACAGTCCCTGTCGTATTCAAACAACGGCGGTGTTTCCGCGCATGGTAATGATGCGATCAACACTTTTGGAATTGCTGGTGCCGATGCCGTTACGGGTGCGGGTCTAGACATTTCGTACTCTACCAGCTACAGCTATCCCCTATACTGCAGCAGCACCACATCGTATCTTCCAGAAGGCAACCTTACGCTTCGAGCAGATCTCAACCAGAGCTTAACGCACGAAGTCCGGGGCGACTCCGTCTTCCCTAACGGTCTTGAAGCGTTCATAGCCGCCAACGCCACTGGCGCGTCGGAATTCCGGGGCTCGGTGCTTAGTACGTCGAAAAATGGGTCGGCGACGTACTACAGACCAGCGGACAATAGCTATAGCTCAGGCGTTGGCCAGTCGCACCAGATCTTTTCGTTCGAGGCCCTGGACGACGAAGACGAAGATGGAACGTCCGATAATACGGTGCTCTATTATCGTGACGTGAAAGCGTTCAACGATACGATCACTGACAACCATGTTGAGTTTTTGGGGAAAGCCGTAGAATAAGCAGAGTCGGACGTGGGAACGAACATTGCCCTGAATTCGTAGTTAGAAGAACAGGTATAGGAAGTGATGTTGATTATTGTACTTAATATTTTATACTGTCGTTTGCTGGACGTTTTACTGACTCGAAACACATCTACATATTTCAATATATATCCTTATCAAGTAAATGCAGCTATGAGATATAAATATTCACTTATCCGAAACCTAGCGTTTACTCTGACCAATCTGACTTTTTCTCACTTGACAACATCTGAGATGTATCTCCAATAAATCATATCTTATTAGTGACTTGCTCTATTATTCAACATTCCACAGTGAATTTGCGTACTAGTCTCACATCTAAGGTCGCTTATATCATTTTTTAGACCGGGATTCTCTGGTTGTGAAAACCATGGAGGAAGATCGGGCTCAGGCCGATCTTGGTATCGCCGCAGATATTGAGGAGGCCCATGCGGCGCCACCATCACCACCAACTCGGAAGCAGCCAAAGAAGAGGTTCGTAGGACGAAGAGCGGCTGCAAGTAATGCTAAAAATGGAGCTGGGGATCCGTCTATTGAGGATAGCGGTGCTGTCCAAGGTAAATAAACTCATATCTCCCACGATTTTGAGGGGAAATGCATAACTAAAAAATGAGTCCTAGTATCCCAATCAAGGAGAGCGCCGAGATTGCTCAACCAGGTGCCCCCGGAAATCCTGAATGACCCCGAACTAAAGGAGGCGATGGCGTTGTTGCCCGCCAACTACTCCTTTGAGATTCCCAAGACTATCCATCGTATCAGGTCTTCAGGCGCAAAACGGGTTGCGCTACAAATGCCCGAGGGATTACTCATGTTCGCCACCACCATCTCGGACATCCTCACTCAGTTCTGTCCGGGCATCGAGACCCTAATCATGGGCGACGTGACGTACGGCGCTTGCTGTATCGATGATTACACGGCGCGTGCCCTGGGTTGTGATCTCTTGGTCCATTACGCACACAGCTGTCTGATCCCCGTAGACGTCACCAAGATCAAGGTCCTTTACGTCTTCGTCGACATCAGCATAGACACGTCGCATCTATTAGCTACTTTGGAGCGGAACTTCGCGCCACCTAAGACTATCGCGATAGTCGGGACTATCCAGTTCAACGCCACCATCCACGGCGTGCGGTCGACGTTAGAAAAAGCCGGTTTCAAAGTGCTTATTCCTCAGATCGCGCCGTTGTCCAAAGGTGAGATCCTAGGGTGTACTTCTCCGCGGCTACCCGACTCCGAGAACGTCGATCTTATTCTCTACCTGGGGGACGGACGCTTCCACCTCGAGAGCATCATGATACACAACCCGGCGATCCCAGCGTACCGCTACGACCCGTACTCCAGAAAGCTCACCCGCGAGACGTACGGGCACGAGGAAATGCAGAGCCTGCGGCGGGACGCCATCGCGACGGCCAAAGGGGCGAAGAAATGGGGCTTGATTCTGGGCTCGCTGGGCCGGCAGGGAAACCCGCACACGATGACGCTAATCGAGAAGAAGCTCAAGGAGATGGGGATCCCCTGGGTGAACCTGCTATTGAGCGAGATATTCCCGGGCAAGCTCGCCATGATGACCGACGTCGAGTGCTGGGTCCAAGTCGCTTGTCCCCGGCTGAGCATCGATTGGGGATACGCTTTCCCGCGGCCGCTGCTGACGCCGTACGAGGCGCTTGTTGCGCTTAACGAGAGGGAGGACTGGAGCAAGAGCGGTGGTGTTTATCCTATGGATTATTATGCGAGGGAGGGGTTGGGAAGGACGAGGGATATCGAGGTGTCGAGCTGATAAGTCACTATTTAGGTACCAGGTACATATAGACAATCTGACGAAGCTTGCCATGACCCGTAGTAGGCACGCGTGTATTTTCTCCAGTGATGGCAGCTCAATATGACAGCTGTTACGGACCTGACTTCGGTACCTAAGGTACGCACCATGGTAACCACCAGCCCCGCCATACCCTACATACATGCGTCCCCAGGCAAACATATATATCGCAGCAACAAGTCGAACTCCTGGCCAAGGCCACCGGCCGCTGGATTCTCTAAACCAGCTCTCTGGTTTAGCGGTGAAAGCGCCCGGAGGCTTGGTCAGAAAAATCTTAACAAGTGTTCGGGTTTTCGTAGGTCTGGGTTTGACGCTCCCTCTGGAGGGTTCGAACCCGGACCGAGCTTTTTATGAATTTTTTTTTCTTCAGTTACGACTTTGGCCTCCTGAATACCTAGGTACCTACCTAAAGGCATTTTTAAATGTCTGCCTCATGTACCCAGGTACTGCACATTCACCACCTACTGGCCACATCTTTAGAGAAATAGTTTGATCGAATCTAGGTATGCATCACCTGTTTTTGAGATGCAATCGTCTTGATTTCATATTATCAATGAGAATGGTTTTTGCGCTGCCGTATTGTAGTCCCTGACTCATTAGTATCGTAGGCTTTACGAACACTCTGAAGTCAAGTCCAAATAAGCTTCAACTTTTTGTTAAGAAAAACATCGTTTCTACCAAAACAACTCCTATTAACTAATTAAGTAACTATGCATTTAATAAAATCTGTCTGGATAGATCTATTATCCTTATATTGTATCATAGGTAAACAGATATAAGGTAGCTTATACGAGTTATTTCCATAGCCTCTCCAATCTTAGTAGAGGAATTCTTCACCTATTTATCAGGCACCTGTCTAGGCCAAGTCCTATCTACCGTACTCATACGAACACGCCAAGTCACTTCAGAAGTTCTCAAGTAACCCTATCAAAGTTGGCTAATTAAGTTTATTATATAAGTAGATACGGCGCCAACGTCGGTATTATCAACGTAGCGCTAAGAGGTAATATAAATACCTACCTACTAGGTAGGTACCCAATAATGTGTATAACATCTATTTACCGCGCCACCCGAAGCCAAAAGCGTCGCGGCTACTTTTTATTATAATTACTACCACCATTCCCCATCATTTAACCCACTGCCTTCACAGTCACCCACCCTAAGACGGTGAGGCGTCAGTACTGTTTATGCTGAAGACGTAGCTAGCCTGGAGAACATAGGGGTCGCCACCGGGACTGAATATCTGCTTGGACTCGCGCTGCCACTCGGGGTGGTTGATGGCGTCGATCCAGTCCTCGACCTCCAGGACGAGGCAGCCGTACTTGGGGATCGTGCGGGGGAAGTCCTCGTTGTCGAAGAGGCCCTGCGACGACTTGAGCGGCATCGTCCCGTTCTGCCCGTTGCACGAGTACATCTGGAATGCCTCCTGGTCCGTGTACACGTCGAGCTGGATGCCCGACCATTCCGATTGAAGACGGGCGACAAAACCGCCTTCGGCGCGCCAGTCGTACGGGCCCTGCTGGTTTCGGTTGACGAGCCAGCAGTTGTCTAGTCAAAATAAGTTAGCCTTCTCATCTCATCTATGGTTTTCATTGTAACAGTGAGAATTACCATAACCAGTGCAGTTGAAACCGCAGTTGCCCTCGGCTTCAGGCTTTGAGAGGTCGGTTCCGATTTGCTTCGGAGCACTCCAGAAGTCATTCACGGATCCCTTCTTGTTGGCGACGATGTCACCTGTGGGGATCAGGATGTCGTCAACACCAACTCGCTGGCCGCTGTAGGGCAGGTAGAAAGTGTGGTTCAAGGCGGTGTTAGTCTCGTTGTTGGCAAAGCCGTCCAAGTTCCAGTATGTGTGGCTGCTAAGCATAATAGGTGTCTTCTTAGTAGTCGCGATAGCCACTAGTTTGAAATCCCAAGTGAAATCGTGTAGAGTGTAGGTAACGTAGGAGATGACCTCTCCGGGGAATCCTTGCTCGCCGTCGGGATCCACAATTGAAAATGTTATGCTGTCGTTGGAGTGAGAGACAACAGTAAAGTTGCGGAAGTCCCAGCCATTGGGACCACCGTGCAGAGTATCGGCACCATCAGGAGCTTCCCGTGTAGGGTTCTCATTGGGCTCAATGTGAAAGGTTTCGCCGTCAATCTCAAAAGTGCTATTCTTGATGCGATTTGCGTAGCGGCCCGGTACACTGCCGAGATGGGGATGAGCCTTATCAAGCGTATAGGCTGTAGCATTGTCAAATCCAGCTACCACGTCTCTCTCGATACCGTACTTGTCGTGGATCAAGAGCTTTGCGATGGAAGCACCGTAAGGGATGAACGCGGCCGAGAGACCCTCGCTGTAGATCCAATAAAAGCCATTCTCATCGGGACCCGGACCACTTGACACATAGCCACCCCCAGCACCACCAGACGATTGTGCTGAGGCCCATGGCAGCAAAAAGGCCCCCAAAGAAGCGAGGCTAGTGTTTAGACGCATGTTGACTCGGGGTTGAGACAAGCTTTGTTAGTTGACATGCAGTCTTGGTGCCGATGCTTTGTACTCGCCGCAATAGACGGTGAGAGAGGAAGACAGAGCAAAAGCAGAGCGAAAAGCGACAGGAATCCCGGGGGAAGGATTCGTGACTTATATGAATTCAGTCATCAAAGAATATAACCCCCGTCGGGATAAACTTGATTTGGTTGGACAATGGAAATAGGTTGGGATAGGGTAGACATTTCATCACGTTGTCTTCTTACAGGGGAGTAGAGCTGGGGAATTTTTATTAATCTCACCTGCATCCGAACCTAGTAGCCCCCAGCAGCCCCGGCGATCCCCAGCTATGGCTTATGCTAGGCCTGTAAAGCTACTCCGCTTTCTTGGAAAAGTTGGGGTAGACGACGTAACTTACAAGGCAGCGTTGCATTGGCCTCATCTAAATCATGTGGTATCACGGCACGAATTCAGTAAGTCGCTAGTACGTTGGAATCCGAGTTGGATTTGTGATTCGGTTGTTTTCTTAGAATGCCCACGGTCATTCGCACATAAGGGGCTCTTTGTTATCGCATGTTTGCGGGTCACAGTGCAGGTAAAAAACCAGCATTACCCAATAACTCCGAACCCAAGGAGACGGATCGCTACAGGAGGAAACTGAATAGTAGGTACCTAACCTAGATAACCTGTAGTGTTCGTGAAGAGGCGGTATAGGTTAGGCGTGTGTTACTTTGCGGCGTTAACTAGGCGAACCTAGGTGTTACGAGAAGGATTTCTCTACCAACACAGTATAAAGTTGCCCGAGATGCATCTTAACTAGGTACCCAAGATACCTTGTATTAGAAGCGTTCTCATCTCCCTACTAATTCCGAAGTAGACTTGGTGGCGTGCTTGGGCTCTTTGTAACGGATCCCAGAGAGTCGAGTTAACCAGAGCCTCGTAGACACAAAGGTCACGTCGCATTCAAGGCTTGTACTGAAGACTTGTCCAACCCGGTGTTGTGTTATGTTACCCCGCTGGGGGAATTTGGAGATGCTTTTCCTTAATGACGTTAAAGGTCTGCAATACTAAGCTTTGGAGGGATCTACTGTACAACTCCAGCCTCCCTTCGAACAACTTCTTGTGCCTTGCATTAGGTACATTCCTCTCACTCGCATTTACGGTTTAGCTTGTAGCTTGAGGCACGCATAAGGTAATGTGTGATTCGTCGCGGTGCTTCCGGTAACATATAGCAAATAAAGAAAAGGAATATTTGAGGCTTGTCCTCGTGGTTTGGGTTATTTCCTCTGAGACAATATTCCCAATCTGTTCGTAATAATCGCTGACGTTTATAGAAAGCTGTTGGCTTCATAGCAAACATGGGAAAATAATGTTGGAAAATAGCGGGAAGGACATGGATGCGACCAATTGGTGCGAGAATTCAAGTAACACAAAGCGAACACGTGAATGGTGGATTTTTATACTTTGCTTAGGTTTTAGGAGGATTATTTTACTTTCTGACTCCCCCATCTTCCCCATGTTTTCTTCGATGCTTATTAGGTACTCTAAGTAATTACAATGCGGGGTTTCTCCTTTCAAACGGGTTCAATAAGCGTAAATTGGCCGAGCCGAAATACGTCCCATAATCCTTCAAACATTCGTACCCAGCTTCCCCCGCGTCCTGTTATCCCGCTCATCTCTTTAGCACTCATCTCGCCTTTCATCGGGTCGTGTATGCTAGGATGACGTCTCAAATGCATCAGCTGTTATGACAGCCACCTTCAGCTATACTCGAATACCTAGCCTCGTCCTATGTATGAATTATTATAGTGACGTCTCTGCTTATTCCAGTAGAACTGCGTAGTTTCCTATCGTAGAACCTGTAATGCATATTTGCTGTGACATGCAATTCTAGATATGTTAGGTACCCTTAGTCTACTTTACAAAGCGGAGAGAAGATCCAGAAGGGGTGGAGTTAGAACCCAACGGGCTTGGTTCACCGTGTATTTCGCCGAAGGCCTTACCTGGCAGCTGAATAATGGGCGATAGCACCAGTCCCGGTCTATTATTCCCGAGTACCGAGTTAAGCTAGCTTGGGCTTGCATCTACAAGTCTATTAGAAGCATTGCCAGTTAGATAAACCAACCTATTTATGGGTTCTTACAAGTCTTTAAACTAATATCTTCATTCTAACATGAACAACGAACAACCTTGCAGTGGTAATATGCTAAGTATCTGGCGTTCGAAAAGAGTCAAGCTCACGTTCCAACTTCTCAAGGTATTTGGAGCCATACACTAAGCAATATCTCTTCATAAGACTAGAATCGTGTGAATATGTTCTTCCATAGGAATTCCAAAAAATCAATGGAACGTCCATTGTATTGAATGCTGATCAGTAAACCTGTACTCCGCCATATACGACTACCCTATACACATCTGTCACGCTTACGCCTCCTGATGTTTAATTGATTATACCTCGACAAGGTTCTCCTCCTGGGGTGCCTCGGTGTCCTTAACGCCCTTATCGTTTCTCTCCTTTCCCTTTCCCTTTCGATCTGTAGCTGAGCGTTGGTAATATTCGTTAATGATCTTGGCGGGGATACGGTTAAGAAGCTCCTTAGGGAAGATACGCAGGAGACTCCATGCGATGTCTAGAGAGTCGTAAATACTTCGTTGTTCGTATGCGCCCTGTGCCACAAATTGCCGCTCGAACTTCTCAAGGAATTCCAGTGACAGCTTGTCTTCGGCCGACAAGGCCTCTTCACCGACGACAGCCTTCATAGCTGCGGCATCACGACCAATGGCATATTTGGCATAAAGTTGATTGGATACATCACCGTGGTCCTTTCGGGTCATTCCCTCACCGATGGCAGATTTCATGAGACGGGAAAGAGACGGCAACACGTTGATGGGCGGGTAGATACCGCGGTTGTCGAGCTGGCGATCGACGAAAATTTGACCCTCGGTAATATAACCCGTCAAATCGGGGATGGGATGTGTAATATCGTCGTTAGGCATGGTCAAGATGGGAATCTGGGTGATGGAACCATTGCGGCCCTCGACACGACCGGCTCGTTCGTAGATAGTTGACAAATCAGTGTACATGTAACCAGGGAAACCACGTCGACCTGGTACTTCTTCTCGGGCGGCAGATACCTCACGGAGGGCATCGCAGTAGGCCGAAAGATCTGTAAGAATGACCAGGACGTGCTTCTCGAGTTGGTAGGCATAGTACTCGGCGGTCGTAAGGGCGAGACGAGGGGTGATAATACGCTCGATCCTGCTTAGTGTTAGCTAAATATCCGAGAATATTGGGAGAATAAAAAAAAGTAATGTAGCCGTACGTAGGATCATTCGCAAGGTTGAGGAAGAGTGTAACACGTTCCAAGCTGCCGTTCTGTTCAAAGTCCTGGGTAAAGAATCGGGCAGTTTCTAAGTTGACACCCATAGCAGCGAATACAATGGAGAAGTTCTCCTCATGATCATCATGCACACCCTTATTCGTAGCCCCCTGTTGCTTGACCAAGCCAGCTTGTCGGCAAATCTGGGCGGCAATTTCGTTGTGAGGTAAACCGGCGGCGGAGAAGATGGGAATCTTCTGACCTCGGGCAATTGAATTCATGGTGTCGATAGTCGAAATACCGGTCGATATCATTTCTTCGGGGTATACCTAGCGACATGGTAAGCTATAATGTTCTTCACTTTGTGCCGTAGCCTTGTATGACGGAGATGCATACTCTTGAGTAGGGATTGATAGGGCTGCCGTTAATGTCGAGGTAATCCTCAGCCAACACTTTAGGGCCCTTGTCGATAGCTCTACCAGATCCATCGAAGATACGTCCCAGCATGTCTTCCGATACACCCAGCTTTAAGCTCTCTCCTGTGAACTCGACTTTGGTCTTCTTGACGTCGATACCCGATGTACCCTCGAAAACCTGCACGACAGCGCGGTTGCCTGTGATATTCAAACATGGTTAGAAATGAGAAGGATTCGGTAAGTAAGGTTCCTAAGGCTCACCTCGAGCTTCGAGGACTTGACCAGATCGCTCTGTTCCATCAGGGAGTGTTAAGGTGACGATTTCATTGTAGCGCGGGAATTTGACGTTATCCAATATGACTAGAGGACCATTGACACCGCTGACGGTGTTGTACCGAATCCTGGGTACAATAGAATAAGAAGAAGATTCTCTAGGATCCATGATGTCTTAACTACCGATGTATTGGGTCCAAAAGTACGGTGGAGGTTGAAAGTGTAGCTCTTCCAAATGAAGAAGCTTGGTTATGATTCGGCTACGAAGCAGTTGATGTTAAGCTCCAGCCACCGTTGACGTTAGAATACGGCGTTAGATTGTTAGATTATAGAGGCGGGAAGCTCTAAAACCGGTCCCGTAAACCAGAACCAGTTACAAAAGCTCCCACTTAGTGGAGAACAGCCACAGCAGCTTAGTGTCGCATGATTGGATAGATGATAGTGGTCTGTGCATAGGTTACAGTGCCATGTGATGCTGAACTTGGCCCCTAATAAGCTCTGCTATTTTTAATGCTATGCTGTTCGACACCAGGACTTATAAGCTTAAGCTTACAGTTGCAGTAAAGAGTTCGTATCTCATCATGCGCACGACTTGATGCCTACCTTGATTGAAGTTGAATTTAAGCGTGTCTTGCCAATTAGAAATAAACTACTCGAAGTTCTTGCCATACCATTCATATTGATTACCTCAACGTCCATTCCGAGCAGTGACGTACGTCTACGTAGCAAGGAACTACAACATGGCTATTAGTAGCTAAGCCAGCGACATCCTATGTATACCTACATAAGGTTTCCATTAATGGAAGACACTTGCGTATAGCTACTTACAGGTAGGCAGGTAGGTATGTTTTTACAAGGTAACAGCGGGCAGACTCAACTTATAGCCAATGTTATTTCAACGCTAAGTGCAGACATCTTAGCATCTCTTCATCTTACATCGCATTCCGGTATCAAGGTATTACATACCACATTGCAATATTCATCTGAAGCAAAACCATACACAGAAGCTGATAGATATCATTATGTGGCAAAGATTTCGTAACATAAAGGGGCCAATAATCACCACCTAGGAGTGGTGCTACTGTGCCATCTGTGGCGGTCCCTTTGAGCCGACTTATTTCATCAACGACAAGTCCAAGGAAGGCTTCGGCTACAATCCCAAAGTAATCAACAGGAAGAAGGCCGCCTGGATCACAGAAGTCCGTCTTCTATTAGAAAACATTCCCGGGGAAACGGGGTAAGCCCCCTGCTCCTGAATGATACATTGGGTATTCTTCCAGCTAAATTGCCTGCCTAATCCAGGGCGTATATATCTGGCAGAGGGAGATTTCATTACAGGGGGTATATCAAGCTTGATTATTTGGACGACGACAACTGGAATATCACCAACTCGGTCGAGTACGCTTGCTACAAAGTAAATACCGGGAAAGAACCCCTAGGCGCCATCCCTTTCCATTGGCCATGCTTTGAAATATTAGCACGCAACATATGTACCGACGTGGACGACGACCCAGTCAAGCATGTGGACCTGTCACGGCTTTACCGGGTAATGTTTCTTCTCACAGAAGATGGGTTTTCGCTGGACATCAATACTGGCGCGGAGGGACGGCGCAAAGGACACTGGGAATATCTCACGGGCGAGGAGTACTTCATTGCAAACCCATTACCGTCGGCCGAATTAACATTCCAAGTTGGAAAAATTATATGGAGCATGCGTTTTCCCAAGTTACTACCCCTCGTGGACCTAAGTAGCCGAGTGATAAACGACCCGTTCCGGAAACTAGGAGACGATATCATCTACCGTATCTGTCTTAACCTCATTGCCGATGACATCCCTCTCCTTGCTACAGCGTCTTAGTGGGTTCACGCGAACATTCGCAACAGAGATGATTTCTGGAGGGCTTTTATCAGACACTGCATGCCCTGGTTCGTCGAAATTGAGGAAATCGCCAAGGTAGCCCCTTTGTATTGTGCGGGTGTATACAGAGGACTGTTTTACTGGGCATTGGATCAAGTTGCAGTATGTAGGGGAATAGCAGGCCCCCTAATGTACGTCGCGAATCGGCGGCGGATTTGGGGCGCCTGCGAAGAAATAGCAGCGTGCTATCATGATCCCGAGTTTTATGTGCAAGAGAAGCAGTCTAAATAGATGAATAGAGGTTAACCTTACGATGTTGTACTTTATTCTTACTTGTAAGAGTTGAGAATGGAATCCTTCCATTAATCAAACCAGCACGTGACTTAAGAGGATGACTTCATAAGTACCTCTCTTAACCTTAGGAACCTCGGCTTTCTGCATAAACGAACTAATGAACTTAGAGCCATTAGTAGCCGAGCTCAACTTACAAGGTTCATCCGTCTACCCTATTCGTAGCTTTTGAGGAGCAATATCCAACGTCTGTAGAAGAAGGAGAACAACAATTCGGGGGTACTATGAGTACAGAAACCACAGTTTAAATTATCGATATGAATAAAAGATGGCGTCGATACGCCCAATTATCCAGTTAGCTCGCCGGCGTGTATTATCAACCCGTGCTCCCGCAGCTTTGCGACGAGGCTTTGCGACAGCTTCCGACGTCAGAAACCCAGGCGATGCCGCACAGCAACAACAACCGCTGCGCTCCGATAATCGAGTGAGGATAGTTGAAGTAGGCCCAAGAGATGGTCTACAAAATGAGAAGAAATCAATTCCTCTAGCTACTAAGATCGAATTGATTGAGAGGCTAGCTAAGACCGGGGTGTCTGTTATAGAAGCTGGGTCCTTCGTCTCTCCGAAATGGGTACCACAAGTGAGTCCCTCTTCGTTGAATTGAGGATAATAAATATATTATATAGAAACTGACTTACGGCGATTACTGTAGATGGATAACTCGAGCGAAATTCTCGAGCATATCCTAACGAACAAGATCCCCTCGCCCGTCCCCATCACATATTCCTTTCTCGCCCCCAATGCGAAGGGTGTTGAGAACGCAACAGCCCTACTCCAAAAGTACCGGGACGGCTACCTAACAGAAGCCGAATCGTTCTCCGGGTTAAAAGGCAAACCCACAGTAGAACTAGCAGTTTTCGCCGCCGCGACCGAGAGTTTCTCGAAGAAGAATTTAAACTGCGACATCGCGACGTCGCTCGAGAGGTTCAGGGACGTCATACAAGGGGCAAAACAGCTCGGAATTCGAGCCAGGGCCTATATCTCGGTGGTCTTGGGTTGTCCTTTTGAAGGATACGACGTCAACCCGCATAAGGTGGCCGAAATTGCTACTTCCTTGCTGGAGATGGGAGCTGACGAGATTTCTCTCGGCGACACCACGGGAATGGGAACTGCACCTCGCACCCAGGAACTTCTGAAGTGTATGTCGGCCGCCGGGATACGGAACGAAGATATCGCCATGCATTTCCATGACACCTATGGCCAAGCCCTTGTGAACACGGCTATTTCTCTGGAACGCGGCATCAGGACCTTTGACAGCTCTGTTGGTGGTCTTGGCGGCTGCCCGTACAGTCCTGGTGCCACTGGAAATGTGGCAACCGAAAACATGGTGTACTTCCTCGAGAGCTTGGGTATGGAGACGGGTATCGATCTTGATGCTATGGCGGATATCGGGCAATGGATCTCAGAAGAATTGAGCAGATCAAATGACTCTGCTGTTGGTAAAGCTGTGCTTGGGGCTCGTAAGGCCAGGTCGTCTACATCATCTCCGTGATACCAGTCTGATGTAAGAATACAAATGTATATATTTTACCGTCCGTGTCGAGACGCATGCTACAAGGACTATTGTTATAGTCGAAGTGCTTTCACACTCGTGCAAGACTCGTGAACTTGAGCACAATTTAGGTACATATTAGAAGCTACCTCATGTAGCAGATCTTTAACTACTGTACAGGTAGCTAAATCACTCTTGTCGGCTCACTATAGCCAATTCATACCGCCGAGAACCCCAAGACTGTTCACCCAGGTGTCGATATTTTGTCTCTCCTCCTCTACCCTCCGGTTTCCAGGGAGATACATACCGGCAAGTTCGATGCACTCCTGAGCAATTTGTGGGCTACGTTCCAGGATACGGTACGCAGTTGCAAGACGGAGGAATCTCATGCCATTATGACGGTTCCGAGGTGTCCAAGTAGTTCGTAGGTTTGCAACGGCAAGGAATGATCCGCTTAGTTCCTCAAGCATGAAAGGCCAATACGATCGAGCTCGTTCGAGATTGCCTCGACGTTTAAAGTCATGCATCATGAAAGTTAGACCAGTTACCTGCTGTAGGTGAAGCCAAAAGAGAACTTCGGCCATACGACGAGCGAATATGTCATTGCTGTCTTCTTTCATTTGCTGCCATCGACGACTGTTGGCAAGACTGCCTATCTGCATAGCAGCCTTCTTCCAAATCTTCAAAGCCTTAGGGGCATTAGCGAGATGGTAGGCAGAGTCTCCATCTGCTTTCTCATTGATCATGGCTTCCAGGAATAGCCATGGGTGAATTCTGATTTCTCGTTTGACTGCTTCGGTAACAGTTGTTCCAAGGGTTGGCAAAACGTCCCCTTCTATCTTGAAATCGGCGATCCCGTTAAGGCACTCTCGGTACGGTTGGACAAGGAGCTCCTGTTAAGTAGGTTAGAGATTGATAGTCAACTTGTTTGATATAGTGTTATGTCTTAAAACTTACTTGCTTGGAAGGACCGAACCAATTCGCAGATGTGGTGTATTTTAACGGGTTGCGAAGAACAACATGATGTCCAAAGTTATCAGGGGAAGGCTGGAGCCAGATGAGAGCTTCGCAAAAGAATTTGAAATCCTTTTGGAGCATCATAAAATGATTCTCCGGAACCAGGTTAGCACCCTGAATTTTGATGGTATGGCTCATAACGAAGCCCTTGAAGTTTCCAATGACATCTTTGCCGATAGCTACGATCGGGACCGCCCATGCGTACAAGATGTGGGATAGGTTGACACCATAGGTGGCAATGTGGACGAAGAGATAGTGTTTTACCATGACCTCGGTAGCCTCCTGCGAGATTTGTCGGTTAACAAATAGGATGGCAGTGTCGAAGCTACGACGTTTCAAGACAGGAACAAATTTGGATTGGACCGAAGGGTCTTGGTGTACTCTGGTAGCCTTACGCTCGGGACGCGACAAGTTACTGATGACTTCATGGTAAACAGAGTCTCTCAACTCAGGGGGGAGGTCCAAAAAGCGGAACGGTGTCGACGCCATAATTGCTATGCGAAGTAGTAAAGGCTAGGGATCAAAGAACAAAAAAGAACGCGCACGGCGATAAGTCCAAGTTTGTAAAAGAATGATTGTATAGACCAAAAGGGCAAAAGAAAACCGGCGATAAACCAAATTCTGTAGAAAAAGGTTGTATGGGGGTGAGTTTGCATATGGAAGTTGAGAAAGTTCGGCGACAGTAGTTGTAGCTTGCTAGAAGAACTAGAAACTGCAACTACCTAAGGAAGGAAACAACGTCGCGACTGAAGGCGGTATCTTTCATTGGGAAGGAACGCTCTTGCACAGTGCATTTCCTAGTAACACCTTGAAGGCCATTCACTACAAACCATGCAGTGACTACTCATTCCTTCCTTCCTGCTTAAAGACCTAAAGTTAAGGAAACTGCTCAGAAGAATTTGGACCGAAGTGCACGCCTACTCTAACATTCGATAATCTCTATTTGTTATCGTCCCCCCTTTTTTATCCTCGAGCTACCGATATATCATACGTATCCATCTTGGAACTACTAAAGAATTCCATCCAAGTATACTTGTCACTATTCAATGAATGTATCAACTTACGTTATTGGTAGTAGAGATGAGTTCATTATATTGTAATGTTAAGTACTAGGTATATAAATATCAAATATGATTTGCTTCAGATTTGCCAGAATGATACCTGACTGAAGATATACCTATTAATACTCAGGTTTATTTTTGCATATGAACTAATTGGAAAGAATATCACAGGATACTATTCCGCGTATAAATAAGAAATAATAGGTAGGAGTAATAGGACATGGTATTGATCCCTTATTAACCTCTGCCTAAGACCCTACCTAGTAGGTATTGATAAACAGGTATATCCTCCCCTATTCTTGGATACCTTATGTAATCCAGCCATAGTTCAGTCTCATCTCTGGGGCTCTGCTGACCCCTGGCTTTGCTTCCCTACGTGGCTTTGGTCCCACAGTGGGGTTGCACTCCAAATCTGCAAACCAGGGTCAATTAACTTTAACCTCCAAATTTGACATAAAAGTTTATTGTCGAAATCAACACCACTTGAAAATCTTCGAGTTTCTCGCCGCCAACATTAGGTAAACTCGAGATGCACTCGTTGGTCCAACCTCATGCCTTGGTTGCCCTTAAGCTTCCTTCTGGGAACCTTCGAGTGCTTGAAGTCACTCCTAATACGTATGTCGTCGTAGACCATCTCATGTAACTAACTGCATTGGCTAACATGCATTTGTCCTATAGGACCATTTCCTTGGGGAAGTATGGGTCGTTTCCAAGTAACCTTATAATTCATCGGCCATACCACCTGACATATGAATTGCAAGATAAACAGCCAGGGGAAAGTTTTAATCGCCTACGTATCGTACCAGCCTCTGAGCTGTATAGCGATATACTATCTTCTGATGCATCGGCCAGCGCCCTGGAAGAAGAAACTCCCGCAGTCAACGAGGGAGATGATACGGATAATGCTATGTCAACTGGAATTGAGTATTCACTCGTCGATCCCGAATCTGGTGCTGTTGTAGCTCGAACCGATCGCGTAGAAATCGATGCCTCAGCACGCCAAACTCTTACAACAGAGGAGATAGAAGCCTTAAAAAAAGATGGGACAGATGCAGGGAGAGATATAATAGCCAGGCTATTACTGTCGCACACGGCGATCGACCAGAAGACGCAGTACTCCTTAGCCAAATACAAATTGCTTAAGACGAAAAAGTACATTCGAAGATTCTCCGTTCTTCCTATGGATGTACCGATGCTCGCTCATTGGCAATTAGAGGTAAAGGATCCAAGTAAGATTTTGGACATGAGAGATGAAATGATAGCGTTATTGGGCTGTTGGGCCAATGTGCATTTTGGTGGAGAGGACCAATGCGAGAATAGCGGTGCTGAAGAAGTCGACAGTCACGAGCAGAAGGGCTTCGAATCTACAGCTGGTCGATGGCTGGTTGTGGACGATACTGGCGGTCTTCTAGTAGCGGCTATGGCAGAGAGGATGGGCATTCTTTACTCGCCTGAAAATGAAGCCGGAGGGAACCATAAGGAACCAACATCGCCTAATGTAGGTCAAAAGGAATATTCGCATAACCAAAAGGCTATAACAAATCAAGAAGACCTGCCCCCTGGAACGAGTAACGAACACGATGGCTCCACTAGGGAATCAGCACCCGGACATGACGATTCTGCAGAGCCAAAGGCCCCTCAGAGTACAAGGACATCGCATGGGGAAGGAAAATCGCGGTGTAACGATTTAAAAGTACCATATGCAAGTTCTAACACTCTCACCGTTATCCATGCCAACCAACAACCAAACCTGACTTTCCTACGCGAATATGGTTTTGATGCTACAAATCCCGCTCAACCATCCGATCACCCCTTGGCCTCTCACTTGATGACTATATCCTGGTTACAACTTATTAAGCCAGAACTAGATCCTACATATACATCGGAGATGCCTGATGTCTCTCCTGAGGTACTCCGCTCGTGGAAACCTAATCGCCGGGGTACATATCATCGTAAGCGGCGTCGTTGGGCCAAGATTCGCCATGTTGTGGATACTACGCGGAAGGGCGAGTTCTCCGGGTTAGTAGTTGCTAGCACGATGGACCCTATCTCTATTATGCGTTACGCAGTGCCACTTCTTGCTGGCGGCGCGCCTATCGCGATTTACTCGCAGGCTATCGAACCTTTGACGGCGCTGGCCGACTGTTATAGTATAGCGCGTCGCGCGGCTTGGGTATCAAATCCACCAGAAGAGGCGGTGGGTAAAACTCCTCTGGAGCTAGAGCAGTGGGCCGGCAACGAGGAATTCCCGTTAAACCCGTCCCTTGTACTCGGTGCTGCCTTGCAAACAAGCCGTGTCAGGAAATGGCAGGTCCTTCCCGGACGGACACATCCTCTGATGACAAGTAAGGGCGGAGCGGAAGGATACGTATTCACGGCGTGGAGAGTTAAACCAGCGGAAGGCAAGATAGAAGCGAGAGGGAAAGCCCGCACCAGAAAGCGGAAGCTTGAGGGATCAACACAGGAATAGGTTCACGAGTAAGCTGGACAGAAATATGGTTGCATTTTATCGGCGTTATAAAACTCAGTTTCGTGGGACATGAGGTATAGCACTCTAGCATTTAGCTAGCTTCAGTCTAGTTTTCAATTCGCATAAATTTGCGATTGATACCCCCTTAACAAGGACTCTTGACAGCATGGCAGGCTTCTCTTATATTCGACACTTTTGTGGGATTCCTCCTTACAATGACTTGCCCATGAACTTTCTCTTCGTGAAACTTAACCACCACTTGCTCGGCTTTCCATCACCATCTTCTTCGTAAACTCGTGCTAGTAATCGCGAAGCTAGTTCTTGTCGTACCTGAGAGAGGTACTGTCGTAGTTGTTCGGCATCCTGCCTGTCTCGCGGAGGCTCATAGATCTGTGTGTCGAGTTAGATCCATACTGTGGAACGAACCTTGTGCGTTTTCTTTATCCGGGAGGAATTAAGCTGAAACGTACCTGGTTTAGGGGGAATGCAGGATCGCCTGGAATGGCGAAGTTAAGGTCCAAAGCAGTGTTGAGGACTTCCTTGGTGGCGTCCCTGAGGGAATGCTGAGGGCGGATCTTGCCGAGACACTCGCTCACGAACAAGATGCCATAGATCAGCAGGCGATCTGCCGGGCCTTGGATCTCGAAGTTGCGGAAGAAGGTGTTGGCACGGAAGAGCGAGAGCACTTCGTCTAGGATATCGTAGGACTCGGAATCTGGGTCGGGACTCTCGTTGGCGGGAAGCGGTGGGTTGGGCTGCGGTAGCACGTACGCGGGACCACGGGTCTTGGTACGAAGAGGGAGTAGAGGGAAGTTTCCTATTAGGCGTGGGATATTGGGGTCATTGTTGAACATAGAGTTGTAGGCCTATAGTTGACAGCAAGCAAGTCTTGTTAGCTGGAAGGTTAAGGTAACTCGAGGTATCAGGCATTGGGGGATCTTATGATTATTAGGGGTATTATCGAGGCGGTAAATAAGAAGATACATACCGGCATCTTGTCAAGAATTCACCGAGAAAATAATCGGTGGTAAACTCGACAGGCCTGCAGTTCTAGATGACTTTGGTGTATTCAAGAGGGGAGCTCCTATTTCTCTGTTGACGTCTAGGCTCGCAAGGCTTGGTACAGCTGAGGCTGACGTCCGCCCGTGTAAATTGTTAGTGAGAAACGTCACTACCTCAATTCGGATAAATGCCGGTGCATAAAGTTAAGCGTTGGACAGGAGTTTGCATAAATAACCCCACACTGCCCTGACTGTGTGTCAAACTGTATCGGACTGTGTCAAACTGTGCAAGTGTTTGTACCTTCTGCCAATTCACACCAAGTCACACCAACTAAAGATAGATGACATGTCACCAACCTAAATCAGGCTAATTAAATGACTTGCATCCACAATGCCTGGAGCCATCTGACGCTAGCCTTGGCAGTTAGCGTTAACAAAATCGGAAACTGCGAGCTATAATTGGTTCGAAGTAGATGTGGCGCTCATTGATCTAAGGCTGGAGCCTAGCCCTAACTTTATTTGGGGGCGAACACAAGATCAGGTGAATACGCGCAACGGTGGTGACTTTGTGCTACTTGGCCTGCATTCAAATTGCTGTCGCAATCCACGTTTGTTTGCGGGTGGAATGCCCCTCCAGGTCGCGTCTTTCTTCCCCATCCATTCCCGTCTTTTATATTGCCGCCCGGTATCAAAACTTCATGCATCTTTTTTTTTTTCTTTCCTTTTTACATTCACCCCTTACCTCGTGCAGATTTAAGTTGCACAATTAAAATTCAGCGATTAAGTACGATATCTTTTATCTTCTTTTTTCCATCTTTGATTTGTAGTTGGTACTTGCAACCTTCAAAATTTTGATAAAGCGACAAGTACAACTTCTTTTATTTTTATCTTTTTTCCCGTATCGTACCGCATTGTATTCCTCAATACGAACATATACAAGTACAGGCCCCTAAATTTCACCTAGCCCCAAATTCACTGTCCAGTGAATTTTCTGGATACTACTTCATTTCCATGTACCTTCTTTTATCTTTCATACTAACATTTTACTTCTAAGGGGATAGCATCCCGATATTTCCGTCATCATGATCTCTCAGGGATCAAGCGCCACAACCTTAAAAGTCAAGTTCAAGCGCAAGCGAGTTCATCGCATAACAAAGTGTCGCAAAATCTTGTCGCCAGAAATTGGATCACTTTACGATATTCTCCACGACTATGCGTCTACCGCACTTTATGTCCCGCCACAGTGCTGGACTGAAATGCACACAAAGGTGTTAGGTTGTCGCTTCGTGCAACAACCTCCTCAGACTACACCAGTACCCTCATCCCCGTCATCTCCGTCGCGGCTATCACAACATCAGAATGTACCACAAACCGTAGTGCGTATCAGTCGCGCTCTTGACGTCATAATGCAAGATAATGTTTCTTACATTGAGCAAAGCGATGCAATGAAAAGCGTCTTAGAGGACCTCTTCCCTTCCCAATTATCTCCAACTGACCTATCAAGACTTACGCTTCGATGTGGTAAAGATCGATATATGAGCGGAGTTAGGTGTCAAGCCCTATACAAGGACCCAGTTGGCTTACGCTCATTTGAGTCGGCTACTACCTGCTCGTCCGATCTTTCGATGGTAGCCAAGGAGAAAGACAGCAAAGCCTTTGGGGATACACCATTATTGGCCTACTTGGACCGTGACTATCTGAATCGTATCAGGAGAAATTGCTTCCGAATACCCTCAGGACCTGGTGGATCATTCAATGGTCCTATACATCGTTTGCAAACGATTCGAGCCGAAAAGTTGGTACCGAAGAATCTCGATGAGGACCATTACATCCTTGCTACTATGCTAGCAATGGCTCAGCAGCATGTATATGACAACATGTTCACGGGAGACGGTTTTGCACCGAAGGATGTTCAAGTTCGCGTTCTGGCAGTTTCGAAGCAGGACAATTCTTTGGTCGTCTATTCAAGCGTCATACCCACACCATTCCTGACCATGTTCCACGAGCCTAGCAAATCGCCGAAAGGGGATGCAAAAGTCACAATCAACTATCAACATGTCCCAGTCTGGCCTGTTCTGGGATTCAAGGAACGTCTGGGGCAGGCCCTAGGCAAAGACCTCATTGGCGAGTTCGACGTCGATCGCATAGAAACCTTCCAGGACGAGCTACTTCCTAATTTGGAAGGAGATAACAGCGACAACGTTGAAGAAGAAGAATTTGAAGCCGTGCTTCAGAAACTCGAGAAGGAAGACGATTCGACGTCTGATGCTTCCTGCATAGCACTAGCGTCCAAACGCAAAAGGAAAATTCTCTCTGAGGTTTTTAACAGAAGCTTCTCCGAGGATTACGAATCTTCCGGTTATCCAAGTGAGTTGCTAGCGAAGCGGAGACGTTTAGAGGAAGGTAGGGTTGGTGTCGTCCGATGACGCAATATCGTCCCAGGTTTTCAATGAAATCATGGGGATATACGAATGGGTTACTAAGATATGGATAGGAATGAACAATGGGCCGGCAATGATACCACGACCGGGGACGTTATGGGGTTTAGATGACTTCTCATTGTCTCGTGATATGACACGAGACGATTAGGGCCCTCTTGGGACGTTTAGGGATGCCTCGTGGCTTAAGGGGAAGATGGGCATATCCGGCGGCGCTACACGATGGACAGGCGGGTTACCCAGGGCTTTATCAGCCACAACCGTCTTTATAGCTCATGCTAGATGGCTGCTATTACATGACGATGACTATGATTGTACGAAATACTCGGATGCACCAGCTTTGATTTCGACCCAAAAGGGATGATATGGCAGTTGTTTGCTTCCTAGCAACATTGCCGCGTTGCATTTCGTCGATGAGTTTTATAGAATAATTTTACAGCATTACTAGCCTCGCGGCTGGGACTTTATCAATATATACCTCATACCCATGAGCGATTTGTTTATTTACTACATGACAAATCGAGTTGTTTATTTTGAATGCAACGTTCTGTGCTACCGTTCGTTTCTTGTGACTTGGCCATTTAGTTAATGAACTGATATTGGTGCCCAGAAGTTCCAAGTACGCTGCTTATGGTCACCATGTCTATCATACATGTGCCACAAATAATCAAGGCGAGCAAGCAGAAACACGATTCATGGATTAATTCACCTATTCAACAGACTTTGATTCCTAGTGACGTTGTAGGCGATGCATCATAATCCATCGTCACAATGATTCGCTATCAGTTTCGTAGATAATAACAGTAGTAGGCCTATTTAAATACTACCAGAGCCCGTCTCCCCCTTTCCCCTTTTCTCTTATAACACGACATCATCCTACCATTGGTAGGACTTAACTAAACATCCAACTACAACTTCTCGCGTATCTTTTTGATACGGCGGCATAATTTTATCAAATTTACTAATAAACCTCTCAACAAGTACAACTAACTACTGGTAGTTAGCACGAATTACTCTGCCGGCATGTCTTACCGAACTATTCTGTGGCCCCCGGTAAGAACGGCCAAGGAGCTTCGCTTTAGGTTCGGCGAGCCGGAGCCTAGAGAACACAAAAGAGCCACATCGGAGAGCATTTCACGGCAGAACAATCAAACCACAGGATTATCCACTATCACCAAGCGCGGAAACCAAGGTGCGACATTTGATAATCTACCATACGAATTGAAAGCTTCGATATTTGACATGGTAAGCTCATCGCCTGGTTGGGCCTATTTCAAGTTCAGAAAAGGGAAACTAGTTGAATGTTGGGGCGGTGATCAGGCTATTTATGTCAACAGAGAATGGTATGAATCCCGAGAGTTACGACAGGGATTAAGCACTATCAAACCGTCAATCAGCAGGCCAGTCGGTGTAGAAGCCCTTGCCGAAGGCATCCTCCATCTCTTTTCTGGCGACGAGCATGGTTCTGGAAGTCAAGGACGACACAGAAATAACAAGCACTCCGAATATGTTACTGTGAGGAAAGACGTGGACTGGTTCTTTTTCGACGGTTCGGTGGACCAAATGACCGGTAGGGACCACTGGGATATACTCTACCACCTCAATGGTGTTCGATTCTGCGCGTTCAAGCTCGATGAAGTGTTTGACGGTACGCTCGCTAGTACGGACTTAGATCCACCTCCTAGTTTTATGTGGCCTCGTTCTCAATGCATCGAAGAACTTATCATCGTAGTGGGAAGATTCCGAAAAGAGGTTCCGCCGTCGGGGATGAGGGTTATCCAGACTTTCCAAGCTGATAGGCGGAGCGTCGAGGTTATAAAGAACAAGGCCTACAACAGCATGCTAGAGAGCGGAAACCCAGAATGGACACAATATCTCGCCGAGTCTGAGAAGAAAATGATTGGAGACATTAGTCGAATATGGTCCCGGAAATTGTTTAAGAAGTACCAGTGGAGGCAGGAGTGGTTGGAAAGTGAAGACGGCCGGCTATGGCTTGACTACCCGGTACACGATAAGAGGAATGAAATATCCATGTGGCTAGCAACTTCCGAAGGATACGACTGGCTCGGATATGACTGGCGTGACGAAGACCAGCCAGGCTTCCAGTTCCTAGCATCGAAATCTGGATGGTGGTGGCTAGCATCGGATTTCGGTTCCCCATGGCTAGAAACTGAGCAAGGGATAGCCTGGCTTGATAGTAGGGAAGGACAGGAATTCCTCACTAGTCCTCAAGCTTTGCTCTGGGCAAACACTGGCACCTACACTTCTTCAGAATTCACGCCTCTCGGACCGCAAGTCCGGAAAGCGTGGTTCAGCACTCCCGCGGGGAGAGAGTGGCAATTCCACAACTGCCCAAACGGTGCTCCACCAAGAGCTCCGCGGCCCCCTTGCAGAGAGTCTACTCCGACTCCGGATAGGGTGTTCCCGAATTACTTCCTACATCGACACTTTCGAGCATGGCGATTTGTTATTTGTCCGGAAGAGATTGCCGAGAGAACAGCAGGGCATCAGCATTAAGGATGAAGAGAAGAGTTATGATGGATGTAGTTATACTTAGGTAGATTTATGATGCTATGATTATATCTATTATGTCTTAGACCCTACATCACCAACCCAGTTTGTATCCCTTTTATACTTATTTGTATACCTATATAGCGACAGAGCGAAGAGTCAAAATCCCCTTGTGCATCTTATATCTTTTAAGAGCATCAAAGACAACCTCACAATCTATCTATGGAGACTCTGCCATAGGTATCTTTAATAAGAGCATCTTATTCCATGCTATAGGCGTACTGAGCCCCGAAATAAACCTTCGCGGCTAGGGGAATTCAAAATATCCAGGATGATATATTCGCAAATAGTCCCTTAAACGTCACATATATGGTAGTTGGATAGACTACTAAGAATGGGGGCTTAGATTTCAATCAAAATAGATAAACAACTCACAATATCTCTCAAATATTCAAAGTATATCTAAGTACGCCTAGATTCACCATAGTGCTAGTGCTCTTAATATAGAGGAAGCCTAGAGATGCGGCTGTTTACCAATACTAAGGTCCTAATTCAACACTCGTGCTTTCGCATGGGTAGGCGTTTATCTTACTCAAAGGGCATCGGTTCCATATCGTCGTATAACTCCAGTATATTAAAGAATAAAGATAAGCATGGTTAGTAAGAAACTGAAACTATAGCAATATGCGGCGACACATCTCGTATAAAATGAGGTTTGTTTCCTCACGTTGCATATAAAAACAGACTACCATTCGCATTCTAATCTAAGATGGGTTGTATGCAGCGTAAAGTGCAACATAAAGCCCAAAGGAGAAATCCCAAATTGCTCGTGTGGCCAATTAAGCCGACGCCCGCACTACAGCTCGACGTGGGATGACGCCTTACAACCTCGTATTCTATTAACTCCATTAGAGCCGAATAAGGTAAAAGTGACACTGTTGATAGAAGTTGCAGCTATGGGTATTGATCCATAAAACGAGGGCTTTTGCCATAAAAGCTGTAGAGTTTATTACTATATCTCTCATTATCGAGTCAATAACATCATTAGAAAGATTACAATAGACGAGACGACTATAAATACGCTGATAGACATGTCGCGGCCACTCATTCTCTTCGCTTCAGCACTCGGCCTAGCAGGGGCGCAAACCACATACCCAAACCAATCCGCGCCCTTCAACCTCGTTCTATCAAGCGATAACAGCACTCTGAATGGCCAGAAGCTCACCGCCTGTCACTCTGGGGCTGCCGTTGAGTCCTTCTGCCTCGACGACACCGTCCAAGAGCCCCAGTTCCAGACGTTCTTCTTCAACGGCTCAGCTGAAGCGCCTCAAGACCCCAACTTCCTACCTTCCGGCCTGATAACATGGACCTTCACCGGCGGGCAGCCGCCCTTTACTTCGAACACGGCTATGTCGTTCATGTACAACCCGGCTTCCAACCTCGCGTTTCCGCTTATCTGGCCCACTGATGACAGTGCTCAACCAGTTTCGTTCACGGACGACGAACTTCTGGCCGTGGGGGCTAGCATCGATGATACGGTCTCACCACCTGAACCGTTCGAGAATTATGTTACTTATTTGACCGATCGCTGGGCTGTCTGTACGACGTATTGGCAGGGGTACGGGTATGTTGCGCTACAGTACGTCCTAGGCAAGGAGGAGCCGCAGAACCCCAGTTGTCAACGGGTAGAGGTCAAAAGAGTCTTTGTGAAATCCTAAAGGACACAAAAAAATAGATTTCTCATAATGAAGAATGATGGAGAGCTGAATCGTGCCCCCAGTAACCTAAATCAGTCACAGTAACTAAGTAGATCCTATCATCTATCTACGTGTACTTAACTAATATACATGATTTTTCGTTTAGTTGTATTACTATAACCCTAGACCCATATATCTATAGGTACTTAAGGTAGCTAGTATGATATACTTCGGAGATCGTAACTTATCAGGGCTCCTTTTTAGTTCTTCTTACCATAGGCTATTGATAATTGGTGCTGCCTCTAGAAACATACAAGATGAAGTCATGAATACCTATGTAATGTTTGAATGGCGTAGAAAATTTGCCTGACTGCTATAAAGAATGGCCTAGCACATGCTAATCCACAGGAAAGTTCTTAAAGTAAGCATAAGCAGAACAAACTGTCTGATGAAATGCCATGCGCCTAACTCCTGTCCATCACGATATAGAACCCTGTATATAAAGTTGATCCTAACCCAGACACACCATAGCAATATCAATACCGTCCCCTACAACGTACTCAAACTTTCCCTACCAATTTCCATCCAATATATTTCAAGGCTTCGTGCAAATCTTGTTTTGCCTAAGGCAGCCCTTGCTCATGCCAAGTGAGTCTGGAGCTTCACTCAAGCCCTGGAAGATGTCATCCAAGTTGAAGTTGAAGTCAGAGACACCGCACGACTTCCCAATCCAGTCGCTGAAGAACGAGACGGCATCAAGTCCGTTTTCAACAAAGGTCTTAGCACCTTCGACGGCCTTCTGAGCCGCTGTTATAGATGCGCCCCCGGGCAGAGCATCGAGACCCTCCTCAACGAGGGTCGTCACAGCCGATAGGACCACGGCGCATATTACGTTATCTAGCTGCGAAAGAGCCTGGATGACGACATCGAGGATGGCACCGGCTGCTGAGAGGTCGCAAATACACTCGCCCGGTGTGAATTCGTTCCCGTCGTCGTCCTTGTCTATGGTGCTGGGATCTAATTTGTCTCTGGGCACATCCGGACCTTTGCACTGTAGTTGAAACATGTGCGTTAGTCTCATTCCAGCATTAGTCAGAAGAGTAGGGGAGAATACATACACCAACAGCATTCGGGTCCGATCCTGGATTCTGCGTCGGACACCAGACTTTACACGGGGCTAACTCTTTCTCTGTGTTTCCAGCTCCGAGGTACGAGAGACAGATTCCTATTCTCCCAAAGTTGGCAATGGTGTCGGCATCTGAGCGAGGAAGAACCGCGGCAGAGCTTGAGCCTAATAGCCCAACCAAAATCGTGGCAGAAAGGTACGAAGAGAGCAAAGTAATCTTCATCGTGAGAGAATGTTGAAGATATATAGCTAAAAAGTGGATGTAAGAATCACTCAGGTTAGAAAAGACCAAGTTCCGTATATCTGGAGTATGTTCTTTGGTATACGATTCTTCTTGCTTTGGGTTCGCGGGTGTGCCGATGGCTTTTATAGACTATGTAGTTGGCTGAAGATAGCTGTTGGACAGATTCCCTTACTTTAAGAAAGACCAAAATGTTGAATAGATCTATGTATATGATAGTCATTAAGAGAACTAAAAGCAGATCGGTTATATGCCGACGCCTTCTAAATAAAAACGTCAACTATAAATTGTGCAAATCATTGCCACACATGCATCCGTCTACTTCTAATGTTATACCACGTGCATGTGCCTCACCAGCTAGGTCAGCTAAATATGACCAACAGCAAGCCGATCCATAAGCCTGATTAAGATATGCAAAAGAGCAACTCGGAATGGTGTGTACCCAAGCGGAATTCTACCGGGATGGATTCGATCCGGAGCTATCTGTCTATATAAAGAGCTGGCGGACGGCTCTGAATAAAAATACCAAGTCTTCAGGCGTTGGGATTGGCAGCTATTGTAAGATAAGACTATTCTCGCCCTATGAGTTGGGTGTGTTAAAGAAGATAGTGAACCAACGGCAACAGAACCGACACGTCGGTCGTTGTTTCGAAACAAAACTCAGCTAGAGCCTTATTCGACGCCGGGCGCTTATAGATCGGATGGCACCTCTCCCGCGAACGGGTATCCTGAAATAGAAATCGGGGGAAAAGGCCGCGCCGCTTGATTCGTCAGTCAGCCGCATAGCCCCCGAAAACGGTAGTCCATATATTTGACCTTCGCTGCAACTCTTTATTTATATTCGCTGCCCTCCGGAGACTGATCATTCCGCACGCTGGTTCGCAAAACCATTCGATGGACTTTATCTTATGATGAAGGGAGCCACGCATTTTAATTATATGACATATCGCATGCCTTCGTACCAACCGCCATTAAATAAATAACTGTAAGATATTTAATCGGTAGAGAACAGTATGACGGTGAATGATTCCTGCGACCAATTGGAGGGGAAAGCTCAGCACATCCTAGCGACCACTATTTGTTAGGAATCTCACTTATTCGAATGGCTGCAATGTGCAAACAGTGAAGTGTATTTTATACAGCTACAAATCTCTTCGCTTACTGAAAATGAGTTGTCAATAGTGACATGAGCATTCTTCAAGGATATAGGTTGGGGGAGACGCGTGGAATACCTGGTTGAAATAGGGGCAAGGGGCGCTTCAGAGGAACCAGTACTATCCACCTCGACTATAGCAAGACGAACCCCTTATTGTCCACCCCGTAGTCGATAATTCTTTTCTCATATAACCAATTCATGGAAGCTCTTATGCACCATTCGCAAAACTTGCACCTCCCATCTCCTTGTCGAACTCAACACAAGCCGATAGTCCACACAGCTCAAACACATCCCTCACGCCTCCGTCAATCTTCCCGTCTTCCTTATACCGGTTCTTTATCTCTCCCGTGTTCTTCAGTTCCTCGCAGAACTCGCGCATGGCGATATATACGCTCGTCATGCCGGCTATAGGCCAAAGAACGATTTTATATCCCAGCTCCTTCGCCTCCCGCGCGTTCACCAGCGGCGTGACGCCACCGCCGACCATGTTCAGGAGACACGGCGTGGGCGCCATATCCTTCACCACCCGTGTCATCTGCTCTTTCGTCCGTATGCCCTCTAAAAACGCAACGTCGGCACCGGCTTCTACAGCGGCTTTTAATCTGCTAACAGCCTCCTCGTAACCCCGCGACTGAAGCGCATCGGTGCGCGCAATGATGACGATATCCGAGTCCATGCGCGAACGTGCAGAGGCAGCGGCCCGGATGCGGGCCACGAAGGTCGGCGTGTCGACAAGCTCCTTTCCACCGAGGTGTCCGCAGCGCTTCGTCGTCACTTGGTCCTCGATGTGGAACGCTGCTACGCCCTGTAGGATGTACTTCTCAGTAGTACGGGCAACCATCAGGGGTCCACCAAACCCGGTGTCAGCATCGGCGATCACGGGGACAGAGCGGTCGAGGCCCGCGATCATTCCGGCGTTCGTCGCCATGTCGTCGACGGTCGTAAGACCGAGGTCCGGCTGCCCGAGGCGGGATGCAGCTGTCCCGGCGCCAGTCTAACTCGAAGTTAGTTAAAAGATATTCAAAGAAAAAGCGATCTGTTAACTCGCGGCTCGGGGAGGTGAGGTCCTACCATGTACAATGCGTCAAACCCTACGTTCAGCGCCACTCGCGCCGTGAGTCCATCGTGGACGCCCGGACATATCACCGTCTTTTCCGGATCAGCGAGCATCTGCCGGAGCTTCGATGCGGACTTAGTCTGGGCCATTGGAAATAACGCGTACGGAATAGCGGTTTCTTATTTTAATTGTCTACTATTGCACAATGCGATCTTCTTCTTCAACAAGAGCTTAAAATTCACAGAGTCTAAGATGTTCATTCACGTCTACTTCGTATTATATCATATGTATTATATAATATCTAGTCTAGAAACTTTTCATCTTTGCCTCTCCGTCCTCGGAACGCCCGGTTCACCTCGAACTCGTTAAGAACCATTTGCTCTTCGAACAGGTACCCGCTTTATACTCGCGCGGACTGGATTCGAAGAGAACTAAATACGGGATTGTCGTTCAGAGAGCGGCTTTCCCCGGAAATAACATTTTAAATAGGTACGTCACTTGCAAGATTTATAAGAATAACTATCTGATAGATTCTAGCGCTACTCCCTGTGGACTATCCATCCCAATTGTCATTTACCGGCGTTGGGGGACTGCCGCAAGACGCGCATACGGCCGGATGGGACCGTTTCAGACTGCTACCTAGGCTCGCTGCTGGGATATACGTAGGCCCGGCGTGCGTGAGCGCGTGTGTACCATGACTGCTCTATTCACACAATTTGTCAGTGATGAGAGGCCGTTTCGTCTAAAGACTAGGGGCGGGTTCCAGTCGCACTGACGACTTCATGTCACAGAAATGGGCAGATCTCCTTGCAAACGAACACTTCGATCATACGAGCCTATTTTACGGGTATTAATTGACGTGTCTGATTGCTTTCTCTTCTGTCAGCTCTTCCCTGCTTTATTGATTCAATATTGAATTCGGCAAATACTTCAACCTTCTGACACACTATTATGAAATCAAGCTAGTTACATTGAAGCTACCAATCATAGAAGAGGCTCATGACTAAAGGGACTTTCAAAGCCACCTAGATTGACGTAATGAGTGATGAACCATAGAGATGCTAATGTAAAAAGGAAAACAAAAAAAATGGAATAAACTCCTCACCATATCTCACGATCGGTTCTGAAGGAGAGAAAAATAAATGCATGAACGGGGAGTCGAACCCCGAGCTCAACCTTGCACATTACAATGGAAGGGTTGAATGTTACCGCTACACCATTCATGCTTCGATGGAAAAATGGCCAACTATTTTACTATATAATTCATGCATCACTGTGTGACACCGACCAATCATCGCGCTTAGTATCCAGGTCGTGTCTCCATATCTCAACCAATCAGAACCTCGTATAATCTTATGGAATCAAGAGGTCGTACTTTGGACCATAGTTTCTGATAGTTGATAGTTTATCTATCAGATTATTAGGATAGCTAGGTGAATATGGTTCGTACGAATACTATTTCGTCCGTTAAGGGAATGTGGTGTCAGCAGCTCTAAATAAAGAAACAGACCAGGGAGAGAGAATGTATCCTGGACTAAGCTGATTCATCCCTTACCCAGCTCGCTCACTCGCCCAGAGTATTAATCGAGTCTTGCTTTCATTAGCTCCTGGCGCCTTTGTAACGTCTACTTTATATCAAAATATCAAATACATCGTAAGTCGGACGATTAAAGGACTCGGCATCGACTTTTTATGGATGCTAGACCTTACGTAGACAGCACTAATATGTAAATGTGTCTTCGAAGGAAGTGCATGAACTCTGGGCTCCGGGGCCTTGGATACAGAAGACTGTTTTAATGGGTTTTCATGAGCATCAAACCAAATTCAATATTTTAAGTGAAGTGTAGCATTGCACAGAGCTACAGTTCTTGCATGGAATAATTAGCATGGGCTTCTAGGTATACCATTTTTCATTGTCTAGCGATAGAGATATTATTAAAATGAGCTTCATTATAATCATACTCCACCGCATTGAGCTTGGCGATTTGTTTCTCAAGGAAAGACCGGGATGTTATAAGCCTATACCCTCTCGCGCGGAATTCTTCTAGGTCTATCCTGAATGGGTAGGATATCATTTCAACTTTTAGTTCTCTACTAGGGATTACCTGCACTCCTAGATTATTTATGTATAATTTGTCTCGAATTATAGTCCTTGAATATATAGAGAGGAAGAAAGGCCTATTTATCTGCGTAGGTACCTAGGCATTGAATCGTGCATTGCTATCATGAAGTAAGGGGAAAGCACACATATAAAGTGACAGTATTGGGATATAGGCGAGTTTCGCCTAGAGACAGGTTCCTGATAATTGGGAGAAAATTGTGGTCGTGGCGAGTGTAGTTCGATTCATACTATACAAGCGAAGGGATCCAAGTTACTTAACCGTTCCCTGGAAATTGGTTGATGCAAATAATTGACCTGGGACTCGGAACGCATAGTAATCACGTGAATAGTGAGCCAAGTGAGAAAGATGTGGATGGTTTTCTACAATTGATTAAAAGAACTTTGTGGGTGTTTAGTAGGAGAACTAAGAAGCATTAAGGCGTTGTCGTCATCGCGGCGGAGAATAAACGATGTCCTTTAGTTGCGCCGTTTCAGATACATGTGTTTTTAGCTCCGAGCACGTGGTTCACGTTTAGCCTGGGCCAGCCTGGTTTTTGTTCTGTTACAACTGCCAAATATCCGCAATGATAATGGTATTACCTACACTAAAAGGCGGATTATTTCCATATTGCCGGCGGCTCTCGTGGAGCCTCAAGGGAAAGAAAAACCTGGACAGGATGGAATAGGTAGTGTATTGGGTCTCTTACCGCCGGAGTACAAGTACAAATGTCTACATAAGTAAAGGATCTGCGTGCTACTAACTGAAGCACAATGGATGTGGCTGATCGTTCTTGGCTACGAAGAACGCTAGCTAACCCTTAGCGAGGGGTTGGCGAAAAAGAGGCTATCAAAAGAGGACGGAGACTCTTACGGTCGTAAACCGGGACCGTACAGGACAACCCAAATCTTCTAAAAGAACGGATGGAGGCTCGCGTGCCCATCTCCGCTAAGGATGGAGATTGAACTTCTCTCGACGAGAAGGTTCTTGCCCTAGGTACTAATTTGGGGTACGGCATGTGTGATGGGATAGACGTGTACTTGATCGATTTCGTTAGGGCCTTCTCAATAAGGTTGCTTGGCGTTTGGTCACAGATCAGCTTCACCCTCAATCGAGTCGGTCCTTGTTCGACGTCTTTTTCCACGTTTCATATTTAGGCTCTTGGCTTTTTGGACCGCACCGGTGGCTAGTTGAAGACCATGGCTTACAGCGCCGCAACGGCGCCGCCCGTTTATTTTTTTTATGTGCTTGGCGAAAAGCACATAAATAGCCCAGTGCCAAGTCTTATTTAGCATGGTTAACGGTCTTCGTCTCTAAAATAGCTATTCTGCTCCTTCTGGGACTATTTGCTCCTCCTGAACTATTGTAGGAAGACTTGGCAATCTTACACGGGAAAAATGTTTGTAGAGACACAAAGAAGCTGCGAAACGGTGACAGAGGTTCCGATTTAGCTGCTTAGGTAGAACCGGCTGCAGGGAGCCTTCGGATCACTTACTTAACTAATAGGCGAATTTGTTACGCCCGGTCGGTCGGCGGGATACAGACTGCCGGGCTCTTTTTTTTTTTTTTACCAAATCTGAATGCGATCGTCGTTGAGATCTCCGACATCCTCGTCGCCCATCTTTACATGTTGGCCTGTGAGCCGATGGGCGTTGATCTGGAGGAGACTGGAGTAATGTATAGTCTTTCAGTCTTTGGAGTTTTTTAGTTCAGTTCTTCTTGGTTCTATCAAGGGGTTCTCCGTTCTACTAACACAATCGGAAGGTCATGTATGACGATCCCTCACATAGAAGAATGGTAGGCCAAGCCTTGGGTCGGGTCCCAAGCCGTGCACGTCGTACATTTTGGAGCCGAGTAACCGTGAAAGCTCACGATGCACACCAGTTACATCCTTCTATTGTACATTGACAACATCACACTAGTCCACCGTTAGAAGCTTCATTGCAGAGGCCAGATAACGTCGTATAACAGTCGATTTTGAGGATCGAGGCTGGTCTAATAATAAAAAACAAGTTGTCTTCGCAGCTCGGTGTAAATGTCTATGCTTACCAAAATTGATTAGCATACCATTACTATACTTCGCTCTCCTTCAACCCTTTCCACCACTCGGCTTTGAAAGAATCCATGATAATATTTGAGTATACGTTAGACATATCACGGCGGCTGTCTGCTTGAGAAATTGTAGGGTATCTTTACAGGAACCAATCACATTGGCCTGTCGGCAATTTAAGCCATTGATTAAGTATATTGTGACGGGTTTAGGCGTGGAAATTTCCGCCACAGAGAATCTGTCGGCTGCAGACGCCAAGACCCTTTAATCACCAGTACAACGTGCCCTGCAAGAGCGGTAAGTTCCAAATTGCTATTGCTCCTTGACAGCGAGCGAATTCAGACTGCCGCGCTCAAGCGATATGTAAAAGAAATATAAGCTTCTTCTTGATAGAAACCGTGATATTGGACGTAGCCGCGGCGCTTCTAGAAGCTCTAGACGCAGTAAAGGACAATTTTCGCGATAACGTGTTCTAAATGGAAAATGTCGCATTGCGTGGCTGTCACATTCTCGTCATTATCGTCGCAGTATTCACCGGGTGTTGAGGTTCGGCTCTTCCCCTACTGTAGCATCGTGGATAGGTAGACTAACGAGATTGACCCCTGATCTGCAGCCGCATCATGAATGCCGGAAAGATAACAGCTTACATTATAGTCTCATAAAAATCTATTCTCTTCTAATTTTCCATTTTGCGTCGGTGTATGCGAATTTGATATCTTATAATGTGTAGCAGTGGCATCGCATCCCCTGCAGCATCGGAGATGCTATCAATTCAAGTAATTACCGTCTTATCCTAGCATTTGTCGGTTGATAATATTAAAAGACAGCTCCTACAACTTCTCGTTAAGAAGACATCAACGGAGATGCCATGTCCTGGTTTGAGACATAAATACTACTATGTGCTAGTAGCCAGACGAAAAGTGAAAAGTGCTCAAGCGGTTGGTAAGATTGGCAAGATTGACGTAATTGCTGCAATCTCGCCGAACTGAACGATGACTGGCGAGACATTCGAAACGATAGACCCACGGCTTACGAATGCTGGCCTGTGCTACCCCTGACTATGGTGGTTAGGGGCGGGCTGGGAGCTGGGAATATCCAGACAAACGACGTAGTGATCTTCATCATCAGTACATGACCAAGCGGAAAACCCTTTCAGGGATTTCCTAACTTGGCTAGCCGGGATCTGAATTTGAATGCTAGGATACCGGGGGAAAAGTTGTAAGGTATGTATGGGATGTGATAGATGTGAGAAGCAGATAAGATGAAATTCCGTGAAGTCTGGATTAGAATCTGGAAAAGAAAGTTTATGAGGCAAGGGAAGAAGCTTCTTATTTCTCGTGTCTAGACCTTCAACTAAAGTAATTCGTCTCATATCCAGATGAAAAGGTAACTAAAATAAGGTACGCGTAACCTTTTTACTTAAATAGTTCTAGACTGCCAACGTCAACCTTACTGTGTTTGACAGGGCCAAATGACAGAAAAATCAGTTGTGGTGGTGATGGGACGGGACGCAAAAAAGGTACAATACACTCTACACTAGTGACTTACATACATGACAGGTTACCGATTTTATGCCAACTAATATGGAAAAAATGAAGCTTGCAGCGCGCTCGCATGGTGGCTACAGCAACTGGCCATATATTGACGTATTGACTTCAACTTGTTACTTTTCCCACATCGATTCTCCATGCAAATGAGGCTTAATGATTCGTCAGCTCATGCTTCTGATATTCTTAAATGTAGTAATTTACAGATGTACATGAGTAGTTCACGAGTTTGCTTGTTCGTATTGGAATTTAAGAGAAGGGAAAGGCTGTTTGGCGGACTTGACGGGTAAGCGCATGGCAAAAAGATCGTCACAAGCACTGCCAGCCACGTCCACATTTTGCACATACTATCGGTGGATAATCCAACTAAGGAAAGGAGATGATGACGATATTTCTCTCAAATCAGCCTGAGTATCCCACCATTAGAATAATTTTTTTTTCTTGTGTCGAGGAATTTTATGTTTGAAATGTAACACTGTTAATAATGGATTATCAGTAAAGTTAAGGTGTTATCCGCTGATATGATACCCATGCAGTAAATGTACATGGTTTACGTATGATCAAGTGGGCATTGAACTGGAATTTTTAACCACGCCTAAGTAGCGCACGTCCTAAGCGTTGGACTATCACAAGCCACTATTCAAAAAACTGGCGTCACTCAAATTTGTCGCGGTACATATACTATGCAGTAAACAATAAACGCCCCATATTGACTGACCAATGTAAGCGTCTTAGGAAAACCTGAAAATATGTAGCATGTAAATAAGTAAACAACTGGAAAGTCTGTCTAGCTTTGGGGGATCTACAAGCCGACCGAGGTATGTTGTGAGTTCATGACCTATCAAGAAGAGAAATACTATCAACTTACATAGTATGCTAATGTGCGGTGTTGCCGCGCTGGCTGGGTAATATACAACCTATCAAGGGTCAGGGCAGTTAGATGTTATCTTATTGATACATGGGGATACACGGACCAGATAGCGAAAAACGCTCGATAACCAAACAAATATGAGATTTATTTAATCTTTGATCTACTTTGTTCTACAAGGCCATGTGACAAGACAATACTATGCTATCTAACATACTAACATTAGTACTAACTAAACCTGAATAACAGAGTTGTTGTGGTCCGAATCCCCCTCTTAAACCGCTAATCAACTCATTGGAACGCAGGAACGCATAATCCAATTGGCTTTTTACTCTTTCTACTGTTCTTGGAAGTTCAACTATTCCATTGGCTCATTGAAAAGACCCATTCTTTTCCAGGGTTTCCTTATTTCTCCTAGGCCCTAGTGTACCTAGGTAGTTACCTTAGCTTTTTCCAAACCTGCTCGCTCCCTGCTGTGTTGCAGTTTCCGGTTTGCCCATTTGCCCACAGGGCTAATACCCACAACCCATAACTCAACGACAGGGGATGTACCGCATACCTATGTACCTTCTAACCATACCGAACGGTAACCCCTCGATCAGCGGATCTAATACAAATCCTGGCAACCCCAATTTATCATGCCCCCCCTAATCGCCCGCGCCTGTTCTATTGTGGCCGGTGTGGCCATTTAGCAATTACGTACCCGGTACATTCGATACATACTCTAGGTACATACGCTACACTGCTGCGTCCTCTTAGCTTCCGCTTGTAGTACGGAGGCGGTTCCCCCTGTCAAGCTTGTTTCTCTTCTTACCAGTTCATTACTTTACTTTGCCTTGATCGATCCCTCCTATTTTTCCTTTTCTACTGACGAATTCCTCCCTCTTGTCTTTCGTTTTGTCCTTTCTTCTTCATGTTGGAAATAACTATTCCCTCTTTACTCATCCAGTTTTGAGAAGCGCCTTACACGTAAGACGGGTGTGAGCGTTTGCTTTCCTTTCGCTCGTCTCACTTCTCATCGCTTTTGTTGCGTGAGGTGCCGTTCGTTACCACCTACATTTTTTTTTGGATTGCGAAAGCCTACGAAGTTCTCAAGTAACAAGAGTCTTTGTGACATAGATTGTTAACTGTCGCGCCGTATGCTAAATCCACAGACACGAAGCTCTTTTATAACCGTCATTAAGTAACTCGGCGGTTGATTTTACCCGTTTGGATTAGAGACGAAACTAAGCGATACCGTTGAGACCAACCCGATTATATTCGAGACGACCCCCTCCTGACAGATTGTCACTGGGGGATATTTTTTTTACGATGGGAGCGAGAATGCCCTCTCCGCACCAAAGGTTCTTCAGCATGCGGAACCCATTCTCGCGATGCGTCCTCTTTGCTGTCGCGTTGCTGTTGTTACTTGGTGTTACATGGAAATCCGATCGTATAGAAGATGTCGGTTCACGAATTGTGAAAGCCGCATCTACCCATAAGGGCGATGTCCAGCAACAACCGCTTGGCGATGGACCACACGCGACTGACAAGGATGTTGCGCCCATTTCAAACCACGTAATGGACTGCGGCATCAACGCAACTCACATGGGTGAGCTTAAGGCGAAATATGAGCTTGGAGATACTTTCCAGTATTTCAAACGATATGTCAAGATCAACCGCCAGCCCATAGCTCGAAAGTCAATCACCAAGATTCCCCAAGCATTCCTTCCTGATACTTTTACCACGGTCGATTTGCAACACCCGAGCAACTACGGCAATGAGCAGTGCATTGAGCCTCTGGAAGTTCCAGTTCCCGAATCGCCCTATCCCGCGACCGGAAACCTGTCAGACTTCATGTTCGGCGTGTCAACCACATTTAAGAGATTCAGCTCTGAAAAGACGAGTCCAGTGAATGAATGGACATACTGGCTAACCGATGGCAAGGGTCACTCCAATGGTGGCAAGTTGATCCTCTTGCTCCTGGATGCGACTGAAGATCAGATACTCCATGCTAAGACGATATTGCACCACGCTGGAATCGATGTTGATGTTTACCACTCAGACTCATCGATGGAGATGGCTGTTCGCTATCTCACACTTATCCCAACTCTATACAACCACCCCGAGCGAGCATCAAAGAAATGGCTTGTGTCGTGCGATGATGACACTTTCTTCCCTAGTGTCCACGCGCTCACCAAGAAGTTTGAGGACTACGATCCCAACGAGATGCTTTACATTGGAACATTATCTGAGGATGTTAACAATGTTGACCGTCACGGTTCGCAAGCTTTCGGTGGTGCTGGCGTGTTCCTTTCGGTGCCGATGGCAGAGCAGATCGCCAAGAACTATGATAGCTGCAAGACTGAGGAGAAGATCCATGAATCAAACTCGGGCTGGGGCCCTCAGGGTGATATTCTACTCCGCAAGTGCATCTACGAGAACACAGATGTTCGTCTATCCATCCTTCGTGGTCTCTACCAGCTTGATCTGTACGGCGATCCATCTGGTTTCTACGAGTCTGGTATCAAGCCCATCTCTCTCCACCACTTCAAGGGTGGCGGGTGGCACTCGGCTCTACCTTGGGAGTACACTAAGATCGCTCATATCTGTGGCGAGGACTGTACACTCCAGCGATTCCGCACTAGCGACAACTTCATCATCTCAACTGGCTTCAGTGTTGCTCATTACCCCCATGGCATCGATTTCAACCTGGCTCAGATGGAGCGAACGTTCGCAGCTGCACCTCAAGATAAGGGATGGAATCTTGACTACGTCTTTGACCCGCAGCGCCCTAGTCTTTTGAAGACAGGTCGTAAAGTTAGTTGGGATCTCCAGGAAGCTCGCGTAAATGATGACAACACCGTTACCCACGTCTATGTACGAAAAGCCAATGATTGGAGATGGGTTGAACGAAATGGTGACCCCATGTCCCACGTCGATGGCATAATCGAACTTGTCTGGGTCCCATAGAGACATAACAGCACGCAGCGAACGATCTAACGATACTTCTATGATGGGATTGGAATAGGCAGATACTTTCATTCACCTACCTGGGGAAGGTTGGGTTGGGAACTCATTCGAGACTGTGCTAAGGATGTGGTACCAAAACCCTACATACGCCAGCAATCCCTATTTTGTACAACCCAGCTTTTTGGCTTGTTGAATACTTGTCAACACTGGCCTAGCAGAATGCCTCTCTTTTGGATGCTAGTTGGGCCAAGGAGAGCGACTTACTGTTTGCATAAATTGCAGTCTATTTGATCGCAAATCACCAACATCACGCATTGCTCTCGAGGTTGTGTCGGTGTTGGACAGGTTTTTGTTGGGCTTTACTCACATTCAGAGCACACTATTACCAGCGCTGGTTATCGCACCCCAACTCTTATTGAAAACGAAAATCCGATAATGCATAATTGTCAACACAAGTCAATCGCTTTATTATTACTACTACATTACACCCTCGGAGTTGTTTTCGAAAGAGGAATCAACTCGGTACGTTTATATCGTACTAAACTATTATTTACCATTTTTGGAACCCGGCATTGGTAACGATCATAATGGTCGTACTCAGCATTTACACTAAGCATTTTTATTTCTTCATACTCAGTATGCCGTCTGAGAATATCTGGGTTGTTTTGGGATTTACATTTTATTCCCCCCGTCCATTTGTATGATACAGTTACTCTCTGGGAAGCGGAGTTACGAGCATTAGATGTCTAGTGAGAAACATGGTGTCGTGATTGTCGCTAAAATGGTTAAGGATGGCGATTTTGGGTTGATCTTTTTTCTTGGTTCCAGTTGGTGGTGGTTATTCTCAATGCCGTGCTGGAGGGCACCGCCAGCTCGGAATCGAAGTGCTCGAGACGAAACTGGTGGATGATGCCGCTTACGGCTGTACATAAATAGATAGTCCAAAAGAATATGATCTTAAACATGAACGGGTTTTATTGTGTGAGTGGAATGTTCTGTGATTTTGATAAGGTCCGCTGAATGTTAGGAAGTATAGTCGACGTAAGTCTGTGTTTGGAAGTGTCTATTAAAATAGTTGAAAGGGGTTTCTATCTTGGGTTTATTGTAACAGATTCACCTAAATTTCCGTTTCACTTATGTAAGATCTGCCCCGCGCCCCACTAAAGAAACGGCTGCCCAAGGCGACCGCCAAATTGTTTCTTTACTTTGTTTGACGAGGCCGGGATGAAGTCATTCACTTACTTATTTTCTTCTATTTACTTGACAGCTACCCTTTGACGCAACTAAGCCCTACAGAAACACATTGGATGAACTAACTATGGAAGAAGCTACATATACATCCTGACACCACATCGTCTCTATACCACGCGTATATCTTGTCCTGTTTATAATCTGAGTTCTTGTTCGTGCGATACGCTGGCCCGCCATGCAAAATAACATTCTCGCGGTCCCCTTTCGCAAAGGGGCCCATCTCTCGCTTTCATCCGCTATTCGGCAGTACATATCTACTAAATATGACCAACATCCAGATATGTTCCGCCAAGATCTAGAGGTAATCGATGCGCTGAGACGCGATGCTGTGAATGTGCGGGAGCCGCATCCTACTGGTGTCGCGAGATTACAGGCCTACGCTGGACAGCTGGTCTGGATTGGGGGGAAATTTCCTATAGATGTAAGTCTGCATGAAACTATTATTCTCTACCGATCATGTCCCATAGCTTTATGCTTACAAGTCTTCTCTATAAATAGATCGGCGCAGATTTCACATGGTATCCCGCCTTAGGTTACAACACCGAACGACCCATAGTACACAATAATTTAAAATTCGAACTCGCCAATATATTATACAACCTTGCTGCTCTATACTCTCAGCTAGCCATAGCAAGCAACCGTACCAGCACGGATGGGCTCAAAACTGCAGCAGGCTACTTTAGTCAGTCAGCAGGCGTACTGACACACTTAAAGAACGAAGTTATACCTGAGCTACGAACCACACCGCCAGAGGACATGGACGAGCATACGTTAGACTCATTAATACAACTACAGCTGGCGCAGGCTCAAGAATGCTACTGGCAAAAGGCTGTTATGGACGGCTACAAGGATGCATCAATTGCGAAGCTAGCTGCTAAGGTTTCCGATCTATATAACGAAGCAGGTGAGGCAGCTATGAGATCACAGGCTATTAGTAGTAGTTGGATCCATCATATGAGCGCCAAACACCATCATTTTGCTGCTGCTGCTCAATATCGTGCAGCCTGCGAATGTTTAGAAAAGCGAAAATACGGCGAAGAAGTAGCCAGGTTGCGCGACGCTGTTTCTTGTGTTAACGAGGGGCTCAGGGAAAGTCGCGGTGGCTACTTACACAAAACTGTGGCGGAAGATTTAAATGGCCTCAAGCGGAGGGTGGAGGAAGACCTTAAGCGAGCTGAAAGAGACAACGACGTGATTTATTTAAGTAAGTGTTTCGCCCGGCGTCACGATCAATTAATAGACGTGTTTTGATGCTGACAATGTATAGATCCGGTGCCGCCAAAGTCGGAGCTCAAAATCTTAGATCGAGCTACTATGGCAGTAGCACGAATACCACCACAAGTGTCGGCGCCTCAAGATTATCTTGGAGCAAAGGCAGAGTTTGGTCCTCCACTCTTTACAAAGCTCGTTCCATATTCTGTTCATATTGCCGTCTCCATCTATGAAGAACGAAGAGACCGCCTAGTAAACCAGAACATTGTAGCTGAACTTGAGACGCTGAACGAAAGGATTCATGAGATTCTTTCGTCACTTAATCTCCCCGGTTCGCTTCAGGCTTTCGAAAAACCTCTCGGCCTGCCTGGAACCTTGGTTCAGCATGCCGAGGAAATCAGGCAGGCAGATGCCTTGCATCGCTTGCAAAGAAGCTTTGCTGATATCGACAAGCTGCGCGCTGCTGATTTAGCAGTCTTTGAAGAAGGAAAAAGCCTACTACAAGCAGAAGAGGAAGAAGACGCTCAGTTACGTAGAAAGTATGGTACGGATCGCTGGTCGCGACCTGAGAGTCGTTCTGAGCCGACTCAAGGTGCAAAGCTCTGGAAGCAGGTAGCGGACGCTGAGGGCTGGTTTGCGAATAGCGAAAGCAGTGATAAGGTTGTACGCGACAAATTCTATAGCATAGAACCTATGTTGGCCGTTCTCACAGGACCAGATCGTGGTCTATTAGACTTTGTGCCTTCATCACGTCGCACGGAAGTTCCAGAAGCGCTGAAGCCTGCAATTGGTCGCTTGCGCACAGCGTATAACAATATAGCACGCCTCGAGGGCCGCCGTCGCCGAAAAGCTGAGGCTCTTCGCGAAAAGGCCCGTGGCGATGATATCAAGTCTGACATCTTAACGGAAGCAGCCCGATTAGAACGCTCCAATGCGGTGGCGACCGCAATTGTGCCCGCACATTTTGAAGAGTTCTTTGAAAAACGATTAGATTCGCTTTATGAACCAGACCTTGAGCTTGTCCAGGCCGAGGCGAGCGAACAGGAGAGGCTTGTTTCGGAGCTAACACGAGTCAATCGTGACTTCGAGAGCCAAAAGAAGATACTTGGGGACAAGGGAAACAAGGAGAGGGAGCAAGCTCTTCAGAAGCTCGAGAACGCTTATTATAAATACAAGGAGTTGATCAGCAATGCAGAGGCGGGACGTAAGTTCTACAACGATCTCAGCCGCATAGTGGGCGGCTTCCGAGATGGAGCGCGGAACTTCGTTGCCGAGAGGAGACATGAGGCACGTATGCTTGAGGATGAATTAAGTATGCCGCCGCTAAGCAACCTGAGTCTCGGGGGACAACCAGATCGTGTACAGCAACCACAGCAAGCTTCGTTTTTGCCACCACCTGCTCCGTCCAGACAACAGATCCAAAGTCCCGCCGAGGCACATATTCAGTCATGGGCACCGGCTGGTGAGACGGTAGCGCCGCAGCCACAACCGCCGAGGGCAAACCCCATGCAAGGTGTATGGAATCCAGGGGCGGGCATTAAATTTGCTAGCACACCACCTCCTACAGGCGGCACCATAGGTGGTGGGGGGAGCGTAGAAAGTAGTTCTCAGCAGGAGAAACGGCCGCCCGTTGCTGGGACTTGGGATCGAAATAGCGCGATAAGATTCGGTTAGGAAGCGAACACATCGCGTACCCGCAGGACGTAATCAGGGCTGCTGGAAGTCGTCTCAGTGTCAATTAGGTATCACAACATCTCCAGGCTTGCTACCCAACCATATCCCTGCGCGTCCTGCTGCAATAGATCATAGATGCTTTAAAAAACAGGAATACTATATAAAAAAATAATCAAAAGAACATCTTATACCCCCCGTCGATATGCATATATTTTCAGTGGATCGTGGGGTATTAAGTATGGACGCTCAAGACTTTACGGTCGACATATTGTATATAAATACCTACTCAGCTTATAAAGTTGTGAAATATCTTATACCTTAGAGACTCCTCATAGAATGACTTCGTAATTCTGAGTTAGGGGCAACCTTCAAGATTCCTTTGTTTAACTATAAAACCTACAAATTCTGATCATAGTACTATTCGAAGTACCCCTTCTCCTAATTCTAAGAGGTCACGTTAGGTAAAGAAAGTATGTCACTATACTAAGAGAAAAGATACAGCCCAAAAACTGTTGTATACTCAATGGACTATAAATCTGGAGAGATAATTTGCAACGTAGTGATATCTAATGCTTCATGAGTCTCGGGTGTCTGGAAACTATAAAGTCTTTATCCTGGTATAATCATTGAATCCCATTTACAACTTATAACAACCTACCATATATATAAGCCGCTAGATTCCCTGGAGAATGGTTACGCGGTTGATAACAACTGATATCCTGCAAATCCGTTCACGCATCGACTTAATGACCGTTCAACGTCCATTTTAATGGGACTCTTAATAAAATCAAGAAGCTCATTTACCTAGACGTCATGTCCTATGGAAAACAATAATGAAATTCATTCAGATGGATATCAATAAGCCCGCATGCTATAACATACTACGCAACGCCCCCGTATTGAAACATACCTAGCTACCTACCTGGTAGGTAGGTAGGTAATAAGCCGCTGAATCTATCAACAATATAACAAACGAAACTGGAAAAAACGAAAGTTGCAGCACGAAGTTACTACATGGTATAATCGGTTATCATGAATGTCGTTCTCCGTTCTTATTTGCCGTTAACATTATCTTGAGTTTGGAAATGGTCGCGCCGTGTAACCTCGTTATTCGGTAGCTTGCCGAATTGCCACTCGGGCAGGGTGATGCCGGTTTGGTCGTGGATGGTCGACATGAGCGGAGGAAGGAGTTGGTATACCTGGGATTCTATATAAGTATAATATAATATATAAAATCATCACGCGGATAAATCATGGCTTACGTTTCTCAACGTCGCAGCACTATCTTGACCAGATCCTTGGCCGCCGGCTCCGGACCCAGCCTCGGATCCCGTGTTCCACACGCTGATCTTGGGCTGCATGCCGTTGATGGCGCCGGCATTGGCCTTGGCGAGCTCGACGTATGTGCCCTTCTCGATCATCACTGTGGAAAAGCCATCGTCAGCAAACTGTCTTACGTATTCGCCAAGCCCGCAAATTAAGGGGAGGCCGCAACTTACTGTACTGGAGCAGACCAGCGGGACCGCCGAAAGCGTTGCTCATCTTGGAGTAAGCATCAGCCATGGCCGCCATACCCTCCGCCTCCTTGAGTCTCTGCTGCAAGTTGGCCTCGGCCTTCTTGATGGCCGCGAAGGCCTGCGTCTCGGCGTCGACTTTTGTCTTGTACGCCGCGGCGTCCGTCTGCTTGTTCGACTTCTCGAAGTTGGCGCGCGCGTCGGCTTCCACCTCGTACGCCTTGGCGTCTGCCGCCTGCTGCTTGCTCTCGCGCGCGATCGACGCCTTCACCACGTCGATGGCGCGCAGGCGCTCGAGCTCCGCCGCCGCGCGCTTCACCTGCACTTCTTTCTTGAGGTCTTCGTCCCGCGACTCGGTCGCCCGGGTCGCCTGGATGCGCGCGATCTCCACGTCTCGGCTGAGGATCGTCTTTTGCGTCGCCAGGTTGGCTTCTGCGGCTGCGCGCTCGACATCTCGG
>KZ112936.1:560938-592237 GCA_002120325.1 Daldinia sp. EC12 | reverse complement strand
GGGGGGGGGGGGGGAAGGGAGGGCGAGCTTTTCGAATGTGGTTGGACTAAAAAAAAAAGAAAAGAAAAAAAAAGAAAAAAAAGAAACTTACATCTTTGCAATAGATCGCTCTTGCTGACCATGCCTTTCTGCCTCGCCAACGTTTCCGCGAAGCTGCGCCTCTGCAACGTCGATACGGGCCTGGTTTGTAGCGCCTTCGTGGGCTTTCTGGGAGAGCGACTGGAAGTATGTAGAGCCGGCGGCGTCTTTAAGCTCCTTAACGTTGGCATTATAGATCTTAAGGCCAAACTGGTCAAGCTCGCCCTGGATGTTTCGGAAGATGCGGCGCTTGAATTCCTCGCGTTCTGTGAAGATCTCTTCCATAGTCATGCTGGATACCAGCACTCGAGTTTCACCCTCGATAATGCCCTTTACGATATTCTCGAGATATTGGGACCCCTTCTTCTGAGCAGTGGACTCGGCCAATAGCATGGCATACTTCATCAAGGAATCCCCACGGTCCTCGTCGTTAGTATGGTCGTGTCCAGCATTTCCATCTCCATGATTTACATTTGGCCTGTGGTTCTTCGAGTTGGCGCCTCGATTGTTCACATCCCTATTATAACGTCAATGCTTCCCCTAGCTATTATGCGATTAAGGGGATAAAACGCACGGTCCAATGGTAAATACAACAGGAAGAAGGAATTGAAGTTTCTCCTTTGTCATAGCTGCGTAGAAAAGTTAGTAAGTATATTAAATAGGTACATGTCTGCATTAGGAGGTACCTTGAAGGTTCATAGCATAATCGTGTGGCTGAACCGAGAAGCGCGTGCATCTCTGAAAGGGCCAAACCCATGCTGCTTTTGTGATGAGTACATTCTTCACGTTCATGCCAGTAATGGCAAGGTACTCATCGGGGGCGGCAATCTTATACGACATGGTGAGGGAGGTAATTTTTGTTTAACTTAAGTGGTAGAGTAGTACTGGTGCCTAGGACGTCTTCTTGTTACTTTAGTCTAGAAGACGGAGAATGGGAAAGAAGATAGATAGGCGAAGGAGCAGAAGATCAATATATGACTTTTATAGCAACGCGATACGGTCTACTTATAGATGTGGCCGAAGAACACTGGAAGATTAGCTTTTCGGCAAGCCTAGGGTTGATTGGTTAGAATGAGGCGCAATGAAAAGCTGGAGGCTGAAAGTAGATGTAGTCTCTACACCTGGGTGAGGATGAAATCTTAGCAAAGTTATAACCGAGCTTAGGCTAAAACTACCGAGAGAAACACGGGCTCGGTGAAGGGGCGATGCGAATGACTACCAACTTTGTAAGTTTAAAGGCAAGATAACTAAGAAGACTACCCAATGTAAGGTACCTAGGGTTAGGTAGGCATCGCAGATAGGTAGGTGCCCGTTTAGGCATCGGAAACTGGTAATCCTTTTTCCTTTTACCAAGGATTAAGGACTTATACGATAATTATTAGGATTAACGGTGGCTTGAACAACTCATCTGACTCGATGATAGGCAGAGTGAGTGATTTTGTTTATACATATTCTGGCCAAGCGAATATCTGCAACGCTGAACTACATGAAGTAGTATCGCCAACCAGCTTTTGCTACGTACTACAATTTACTTCTCGGGGATTAGCTCGAGGATCTGATGGTAAACGAACGATCCACCATTGCGTTGCGCATGGCTTGCTGACAGGGATAAGCTATAAGCTAGAATAGGAAAAAAAGAGCCTCGTAAGGCATACCTGCCATAGTATTGCATTGTGCAGATGTGTAGTGTTACCTAAGAACGGATTTGTTCACTCCACTGATCACTTTATAATATATTATTTCCAGGTATTTGCAGGAACTCACATAATAGTCGGGCGTCGCCCCTGGTCTTGAATTTGCGTCACAAGACCTTAATATTATGCCGCTTCTGGACGTTTGATTTGTTACCGACAGGTAATTCTAAGCTTCAAGTGGAGTTTCCGTCGAAGACCCCATTAAAAATGTATGTATTGTGACGGAATAATTCTGGAAGCTCAAGTTCTTATGTGCCTAGATTGCTTAGGGCTAGCATAGGTACAGATGGGGAGATCAGGGAGGACCAGGGGAAGTCCAGGGAGACCCCAGTGGGTCGAGCTGAAGCTCAGCTCTATGGGCCCGTTGCGATCTAAGTTACTTGGCCACTGGGCCATGACCTTATAGCTTCTTGCATAGCTTCTTGGGCCAAACTTCGCTAAGGTAGTGAATGCATTTTATTAGGCGATCTTCTTATCATCCCTTCTCTTTTGCCCAACGAGTATGGTTAGAAAGTTCCTACTTGTTTAACATAGCCCGATGGATCATGGATCGATGATCGTACTGTATCTCTATGGCTTAAGGAATGGCTACGTTGTCTAACTTCGAATCCTTCCTCTCTCTCTCTCTCTCTCTCTCTCTTATTGATCTGGCGCAGTTACTACAGTAATTTGTTTGTTACAGTATATGCCAATCCTGATTTTGGAATGTGATTACGAACCTTGCATGCATTTACATGGCACACGTCCAACCTAGTGATTTGACACCTCCCGGAGTCCTACCGTCCTACCGTCCCCCCCGCACTTACATGTTGTGATCGGATGCGGGAGATCGGAACTCATGCGTCCATCTAAAACTTCGTCGTCATCCGAGGTTTGAAATCTCGATTTTCCGATTGATAACCAATTCATGATTATCCACACTTCAAACACAGAAAGAACCTTTATAACTATACTATGCTTTACAATTGGACCTCGGTTAATTGGCTCAAGTCATATAAGTAAAGAGGTACCTTAAAACAGGTATTGTACCATTATCGTCGGGTGCCCCAACGCCGAGGGAGGCTTAGACTCCTCCACGTTACTTTCTCGCCGTGGCGCCGGCGAATGCAAGGCTAATCATGCACATATTAGGCCCCAATCTGGGTATTCGGTATCTGCGGCTGACTGATACTGTCTTCTGACCCCCGAACGTAAGTCCGAATAATCGGTAGTCGCGAATTTAGTCGTCAATCGAGGTTGGGCTCATATTTCTCTTCACTCAGGGGTGTGATCAAACGCCCGTGTCAAACGCCCGTGTTAACCCAAGCAGCTATGGATGAATTTGGCTATGTTCCCGAACCAATGACGAGAAATTAATGATTAAATCTGCCCAGAACTAATTATTGTATAGTTTCCGACCCCGTTTTAAGTTCTTTGATAAGCATCTCTGAGTAAAACTCTCACGGTTTAGCTTGAATAGCGACCCTGTTTGCCTAGCGCCGAGCACGCCCTTTTTTGTATGTTAGAAGAATTACCTATGGCACAACCACGTGGCGAATACATCAAATGTGCCTATTTTCTCGCTACTGGTATTCAAGCAAGAACAAGCCAACCATTTCCTTAGTTCTGACCCTGCTTGCATGGGCACCCATCTAAGCTACCGACATCATCCACTCACCGTCTCGTCAAATACCAGAACAACTTGCAGCAAACATGGATAGCAAAGACCCTGCAGAGGCTCCTCCTCCCTATACCGCCGTTCCAACTGATCTTCCCTCCCTAAACGAGCTGCAATTGAACTCCCTGACATCTCACCTCCAGCATCATGTCGCGTCCCTACCAGATCGCATCCGGGCGACGCAAGAAGCGCGGAAGGTTGAACAGTCATTTAATGACGCACCTCTACTAGACCGTATTGTCCCCGTTCTCGAGGAATTCCTAGCCGATATCGGGACTCGGCACGCCCCTGTTCCCTTGGCAACTCTTACTTTAGTCCCGGCTGCTGCAGTTCCTAAGAATGCCATTCTTAGCGGTTTGGAAGATATGAAGCGCCGCGGGGAGATATGTCACGTATCCAGAATTTCTATAGAAAGCTTCAGCAAGGACACTAAATCTGGTTCAGGCGCCCGGAGTTCCCCAGAGATAAGCGAAGATCCGAGTTGGGCCGCCGGGCAAGAATTTAGTGACTGGGGACGGTTTGATGAGCCCGGTTCTTCGGGTGGTGGCACTACCGAGAGAATTAAAACACTCTGGTGGCAGGATGAGGAAATGGCACGCCGCCTCGCAAACTACCTCCAGCCGAAAAAGGAAAAGAAACCACAAGTGAGATTCAACTCGGTAGTTCAGACTGTGGTCGAGCAGAGATTACCACCAAAGAAGGAGAAGAAAAGCTGGTTCTGGGGTAAACGCACAAGTGACCAAAAGTCACCAGAACCGGCCTTACCGAGTCCGCAAATCATTACCACAATAGATAATTCACAGGAAGAGCAGGAGCAGAAAGGGGCCGATATGACGGTCACCGCTCAGGAGGTCGCATTCCGCCAGGAGAACGAGTTTGGGATATTGGAGAGTGTTCGTGGGTGGGGTATCGTCGTTACCGTTAAAGTCAGAACTTGATGGCTTTACCTTATTGCTAGCTGTGTACGAATAATTACCGACTAATCAGGAATACATATATCATGCAAACACCATACTCTATCTTTAGGAGTAGTCATATAACGAGTTATGGATGCTGCTGTTACATTTTACGCAAATTCCGAGTTCTCCGAAGAATGCTATTACTATGTATGTGCAGATGAAGAAATGACTACTTGAGACACTTCAAGTCGCTTGTTCTCAATGTTAGGTAATTAGTCTGGAGTAGTATCTATACGAATTTGTTAAGATCCCTTCCAGAACCCCAACCCCTAATATCAGGAGAGAGGATAACCAATAATTTCCCATCTAACTATGCTTTTCTTCATGACAATAGAGCTAGGTCATGGCTGATAATTAATCCCAGTACGGCAATCTCAAGACCAACCCAGCCTTTTCGCATTAACCCACTCCAATATCACTTCTATTTGATCCGAGCTCTTCGTAGTTTCGGTATCTGTCACAGTGGGAAGTGTAAAGGAGGTAACGTACAATATGTTACTAATTCGGATATTCTAATCCTGTACCTAAAATAAGTCGACGCCAGTTCAGAGCTTTCAAAATATTTTGTATTATGGAATCATAATCTACCAATATCGATACTATCGTAGGAACATAACATATACTTTCCATAATATTCTATTCTAGAAATACGTAACCTCAGGGGTCTTTTCGCAACCGCCGCGATTTACATCGGACGAACAATTCTTGTAGAATTGTGTAACTGGGAGATGGTGTAACAAAGGAAGTAATTGCAATGGTGGAAAAATTGTAGACTCATGACTGAGGGCTGAGTCGAGTTTCGTTCTTTGTACCTGCCCCGAAGGGTACTACAAACTATCATATTGCTGAAGGTTACTGACCTCGACACGACTCACTCATGAGTTGTTAGATAATTCGAAAGTCTATTAAGTCTTGGAAAGAGGTAACTGATGACCGATGTTTGCTATCGAATTAACCAACCAATAGAAAAAGATACTCTGTCCTCGATTTATGTCTCGATATCCCAACTATCAAGGTAATTGGGATGAATTTGTTAGTATGCCCCATGTGCAATAACTCTACTTGGAAACCACCTGTTCCTTCGATAATCTGTTCCACATACTCACCACGACTCACACCACAGATAACCGATTGTCGAGGCCTTACACATCAAAGGCCATCGTGACTCAAAACTTGCTCGAGGTATTTGCTTCAAGGCTGGAATTTTATCTATATAAACATAGGGCCTCTCCCCAACTTTCCACTTTCATCTAGACTTCATCTCCATCTTCATCTACTCAACATTACTCTACTCCTTCAAACTTCAACATCATCTTACTTCTTCTAGCCTCATCATCAAACCCCTTCAACCCTCAACACCAACTATTCACACAACTACCTAAATTACCACATTATATCAACGTGATAGCACAATGTGTCCCTGCGGCTCCGCCTGTCGATGCAACCCCTGCCGTTGCGGCAGCCGCCGCTCTGGCCATGGATCTACGCACAGCCACAGCCATGCCCACGTCCACGTCCACTCGGGCTCTCACGCCCAGCCGTCTAACGAGAACACAGCCTTCCACGGCCACGGCCAGGTCCTCGGCCCCGTTCACGACGGCCACCATACCGGCCGCAACCTCGACCCCCGGGGCGTTCACCAAGCCATCTGGACGCCCATCCCCCAATCTTACCTCGACCTAGCCCGAGCCGGGGTCCACGTCCGCTCTGGAAACGGCGACCGAAACAACACGCTCCTCGTCAACAACGACGACCCCCGAGTCGGCGAGATCCCCGGCCACGGCATGGCTCAGTTGTTGATGGACCAGCTCGACAGCTGGAAGAGATCGGCCCTGACCACGCACGACGGTGCACCGCGTCCACTCAACGGTTACCTCTTTCCCGACCCGCATATGCGCGAGCTCTTTGGTGATGATTACATGAAGTTCACGCCCGACGAATGTACGTAACCACCCCCCCCTCCCCCTCCCTCGACTTCTAATTGTTACCTAGGTAGGTAGGTAGGTATATGAGTACTTGCTAACTTTTTCACGGTAGACATGCGCTGCTTGGACGAAGCTGTGAACGTGGCGCTTGAGGAGATCACCGGACGCCCCCAAGGACCCCAGGGCCCTGGCCATCGGAACAACTAAATTTTGACGGCGGCATTATTAACAGAGACGTATAGCGGTGGAAAGGTTGAAGTTCAGCTATTGCGAAGCGAGTATTTTGGAGGAGACATAGGAAGGACGGCCTGAAGCCTGTCCATGGGCATCATTAGTGGAGCTGATGACATGTAATCTAAGGATGATCTTTGCTAGTCGATCATAGTCTACGAAGTTTGATTTAGGTATAGTGAGTATTGATTTGTATAGCACTCAGATATCCCGGTAAATACGTATACTATTATTATCTACCTAGATAACCATTCACTGAAACTAAATAGAAGCGGTGCATTAAGACACGGTTGAGAACCCAATCGATCCTCTGAAGTTGCTACATATCCTACACGTGCATGTCTATTGAGTGTCGATTCTAACCAGCCTCCTTGTAGATAACCATGCTCTAAAGGCTTATGAACTAAACTGGCTTTCGGCCCACCACTTCTTCAGCCCCTCGACGTCGCACCAGTCAAGTTGCGTCGGATTCTCGTACCACCAGCTCTGCCCAGCCACCGGGCGGTCGCTCTCATACTTCTTCAGACTACCGCCATCAAAACGATGGTTTTTAACACCCAATAGCAACACAACGCTTCCCACTGCCGGTGTAAACTGTTCCGGGTCAAGAAATACCGTCAAAAGCACGTGCTTATCAGTAGAGGGGTCGGAAAGCCTAGCCTGCCGCTGGCTATACGGCGGTAGCCCGGAAGGTTCGAGGCCTGAGATGGCTGATACTACTGCTAGCACATTGACACTCCAGTTTTGCTTGTATGGTAAGTTCGGGATCGAGCGTAGCTTGGTAAGTTTCAGTGGCTTCCCGGGGTCTTTGCTAGACCAGGGGAGATAATTCGCGTCCTTGGATTTCCCTGCTAGGTCCAACCTGCTCTGAGTCGCCTTCGAAGCAACGTCTGGCATGGCTTCGAAGTCGTCGTCCGCATCAACTAATTCCTTCGGGATACCAACTCCACTATCGAAAAATGATGGGGCGCGGTTGTCTGGGACTGGCTTGGTTTGGCTAGAAATCGGAGCCTGGTCTTCGGCGTGGTCTTGTAGTACTTCAGCGCCCATCTCGGCATTTTCGATTGGTGCGGTATCAACAAGCGTGTTGTTCCACCCAACAAGCGCGAGATCCTCAACGACTAGATAGACCATACTGTTAGCATTGCCATGATCATCGCGCTCTTTTCCCTTCCCCTTGGTAGTTGGCGAGTCCCCGTCAGTTCCGTTACCAAGGTCCCTCCATTCGACTCGAAATCGTTCCAGCTTAACATAGGATCCAAAGGCGACTTCACCCTGGTCTACGTATCTATGCATCTCGGCCGCTAACAGGGCTTGGATACATAGCTCCCCATCTCCCAATAATAGGCGTATGGTTCGCCATCTTTTGGACCTGGACGTATGGACCGAATCGACGCCTTCAACCAAAAATATTGAGCCGGGAATACAATATCCGGTACGCACGATATCGGCGATAAGGGGAATAGGTTCGAAAGGCTCCGGCGCGATACATGTTATATCGGGCGGATCATGCGATTGGTGGGGTGAGGAGGCGGACATGAATTTCGAGTTGGTTCAGTCATGATGTATTCCAAGAGTTATTTTTTTTTTCTCCGCGAGACGCGCGTAAGAATGAAAGCCGGATTAAATTAGGAATTTAATTTAATTGGGAAAATCTGAATCAGGTCAAAGGAAAAGTTAAACTTAGGTCCCGTCCGTAGTGACGTTCCACACTGGTGGGGCAAGGGAGAGTTTGTCCTTCCTTTTCAAGGACATCCTCGTTATATGCAATATTAAGCTTTTTAAGACCGGTTATGAAGGTATACAGAGTCCCCCTTTTCACCGTTTTGAAGTGGGGCCGTGAAAACGGTCTTGGTTTTCGGGGCTGCCGAGACTGCCTCCGGACAACCTCGGGTCGCTGTTCATGACCGCAAAATGACTGTATCAATGTCATTCTCTCCACTATACTCACTATCTCGACTCACCTATATGCATGTATTACTTTAGTTGTGCCCCAAATGACCTCTTACACACACTACAAGGTAGTTCTGATATGATTATTTATTGGATACTGAGAATAAGTATTCGAGTAGCAAGTATAATAAATACTTGGTGTTTAATGCTGGTAATACGTCCTATACACCTCATCTTAGATGCTATTCAGAGTAATATTCTGCGCTGTTTCTATGTCGCCACCATGGTTCAAGAGCGCGAATGTGTATGGTCCTCTCTCTAATTCCCATTCGTTTCTCCTATTCAAGATGGTCAGATACCTATCCACATCTAATTGTAATGAAACTGTAGTATCCTCTCCAGCTAGTATATCAATACGTTGGAAGGCGACCAGCTGCTTTACCGGCTGAGTGATAGATGAGACCCGGCTAAGAAGATATACCTGCGCCACATAGCTTCCACCTACAGTGCCATTGTTTTTGACAGTGACTGAGAAAGTAATTGAATCACCAGTTTTGAAGCTCTTCTCATCCGTGCCATTTATTGAAGCTTCAAACTTAGACACTTCGAATGTCGTATATGATAATCCGTATCCAAACCAGTACGCTGGGGATGATCCGGTATCCAAATAGTTCTTTAAGTGGGCGGTCGGTTTGTAGTTGTAATACACGGGGATCTGGCCAACATGTTTCGGTATAGTCACCGGCATCCTGCCACCGGGATTGACAGCACCAAATAGCACGTCCGCGATAGCTTGGCCACCAGATTGCCCGGAGAAGAAAGTATTTAGCACCGCAGCACTCTGATTGTAGTACTCGATTGCGAAGGGCCGACCGCCTTGAAGTACAAGCACAACGGGTTTTCCCAACTTGTAAATCTCTTTGGCCAGCAAGTCTTGACTCGGGGCGAGGCCAAGCGTTCCTCTATCGCCGCCTTCTCCGTCGCTGTTCCACGCTGCGCCGACGGCTAAGATGATGATGTCCGAGGAACTCGCTAACTGAACAGCCTGGTCGATTGCATCGCCGTTCCGGCTAACGAGATTCCAAAAGAGGATGAGTTGTGAGTTAAGTGAATTCACGTTCGCTACTTTCTTGTATAAGTTGAATGCCTGGTATTCGATGCGAATATGATAGCTCGCCCCCTTTTTAAATGTGAAAGGCGCAGCCCCTTTCGGAGGCAAGGTGCCGTTAGTAGTAATATAATCATATTCCATTATGTTGCCCATTATATTACCCGAATTAAGCAGGTCATCAACTCCGCTTGATATGATCAACTTCCCGTCGATAAAGAGCTTGACAGTCGTGTTAGGCCCGATAGCCGCTCCAATCCAACCATCAACATCCATATCTACTGGAGATTTTAGCTCGCCTCCCCAGATGGCGCTGAAGTTATTAGATGTGAGACCCTCTGGCGGATAAATCCCCCAGTCAAGCGCCGGCGATTCTATTCGGTGGGCCAGAGGTTGAGTAAAGTTGGTATCGGCAAAGTACGTTGCAGAAAGGCCGCCCGTCGTCCCATTTGAGGATAAAAGATATGATGGGATCACGTATTGTGCATTATATTCCCAGGTATTTGTTCCCCAGCTTGAAACTAGTTCAAACTCGCCGTTTCTCGCATAATTAAGGAACCCTTGTCTAATCGTCTGCGCTACTCCTGCAGGATACTGACCCCATTGACCGGAATAATCTCCATAATTAAGAACATCAGTAAATGGCCCAATAAGAGCGATCCTATTTATATTCTGAGCCTTTGGATTTAACGGCAGAGTCGATTCTCGATTTTCAAGGAGAACAATACTCCTCTGAGCGGCTTCAAGTGTCAGGTCGCGATGGCTCTCGGCAATTTGTACCGGATCTATGTCACCATCGATAAAGGTGTTTTCGAATAAACCTAAATCCCACTTAAGGCTTAATATCCTACGCACGTGGGATTGTAATGTTGATAGTTTCACAGTGCCGTTCTGAACCAGGCCTATTGTCGTCTGAATTTGTTAGTAGGGCTGGTATCATATGTAGGGTTGAAAGGGAAGTTGTACGTTAAGGTATACTTCTAGAGGAAAGTCATAAAACTGAACCATCCCTCCAGCGTTGAACCATTGCTGAATCGCATCTGCAGGAGAATCTGCTACTCGATGTACTTTCTGAAGCTCAACCATCCCTGTGGTATACTTAGTATGGAGCATAGCAAGTTTCTCTTAACGTGTGTCAATACCGGTATCGTCAGCAATAACAAATCCATCGAAGTCCCAGCCATCAAGCGCTTCGTATAACATAGGGTGGACATGGGCAGGTATATCATCAAGTTCGTTATATGCCCTACATTAGTTCAACACACGTTATATACAGTGAGCTCATGATGAACCTACATCATGACCCCTCTCGCTCCGCCAAGTTGGATCACGGCCTTGAACGGCATGAGAAGATCCCGCATGATTTGCCGGTTACCATGGCCCATGAAAGGGGCAGTATTATGCCCAGACTGTGGAGCGCCATGTGCAGCGAAGTGCTATCGAGCAGAATATGTCACTAACGTCATTTGTAAGACAGCTGTTTATAGACATACCTTCACTACAGGCGCCACGGCATCAGGTTCAGACCAGGAACCATTTTTAGACAGCCCACGCGAAAAAGCGACCCCCATATGCGAAGTCAGCACTTTATCTTCGCCCCAAGCCTCTGCATAGTATTAGTACGGAAGCGGACCTCTCGTGACGCGGAGAACCTGTACCTTGCATACGCCCCCATCGAGGATCTTGGCCTATATCGAGAACCGGGGATAAGCAAGCATGGATCCCTATCGATCTTGCTTCGGTCCCAATTGTTCGACCGACCCGATATGCAAGGTCAGCATCGAAGCTGGCTGATAAACCTAGGCTTTGAGGGAAGATGGATTGCTTGAACGACCCGACACCATGAAGACATTCTCCCACGTGTATGAATGGGACCTTCAGTCGCGATTTCTGTAGATTCAACTCCTGGACGGAGTTATAATGAGAAGTGTTGAGAGGGTACCTATACACCCGTGAATTAAGAACCCCTTTCCGCAGAGGACGCCAAGACATACCAGTCATGCATGAATCCTATTGGCGAGTCCGGGTTGAAGCGCATCGTATAATCTATTCTTCATGGTAGCAAAGGAAATCTGGGTGTAGTCTTGCGAATATGCCTACCATAAAGTTCATTTTTCGACTCAACTCCTACGATGTCGCCTCCAAACATGAGATGTAATTGTAGGACTTAGATATACGTTAGTTACCATGCGATAGGTCATTATCAGCTCTTGGATAAACTAACCAAGATCCTCAATTGTCATATTTGAGATCAAGCCATCTAAATAAGACTCTTTGTCAAAAGAAATTGCATGGCGTCCACCCCTCCCCGCAAGCCCAACTGCTTGCGCTTGAAACTGCGCGAAGCCATTAAACAAGATCAGCAAGAATAAGATTAACATCGCCAAAACTAACCCTCAAGTAACAACACCAATTTCAAATATTAAGACATGGCCAGCCATAACTATAGGTATATTCAACACGGGAAGTTATGATACGAATACCATATCCACTAGCGGGGTTACATTATGCTCTTCTCGGGCTATCTCGTTCACGACGCATGGAATTACTACCCCAAATCCATATTTTTGACGCCGGCAAATGTTGCCGATACCGAGCCCGTAACCCCGCGCCCGTCCGCAGCAATGCCATGATCTAGATCTACCATGCACTCACAGTTCCATTCATGTCTAACAAGAGTTGCAGTAGCCCAGCATGAGTCGGATTATCTACCCTATATGGTATGTGGTGCCTTGTTTAGTTACCGCTTATTCCCAGTTTCTTTCTTTTTTTTCTTTCCCCTCCCTTCCATTAAGACTGGTAACATGACTTTGGATGTGACCGTGACATTACACCAAATGCTTACTTAGAGAGGCCACCCAAATTCAACCTCCCTTCGTATTAACTTAACCATCAGGGTCCATGTCCTTTGCATGCTATCTAACTATCCAACTAACTTGGCGACGAATGTGTTATTAGATTACTAATATGCTAGCATGATCTGTTATGTATTCCTGAGATTTGCTTCTGAAATTGTCCGCTAGCAGGTTGCTCTTGTTACTCCAAAATTGCATTAGTTCCTTCTTCTCCTTCCACTGCGGCCACTTCGCAAAGTCGGAGCTCGTGCCACCGTTGGGATCCATCGTGTACACGAACGAGATGTAGTAGCTCTGGATGGCCTTGCTGGCATAGTTGGGTAAGATACCGTAGAAGACCTGAAGTATATCCGAGGCGTGGAATGTGCCCAGGATTGGAGTGCCGTAATCGTAGGATGATAGGTACGACCATGAGGGCACATCGGGGTTTGCAGCGAGAGCTGACTCGAGAAAGATTCTCCGTGTAAGAGTGAATACTACGTCGCCAAGGATTGCTGCGAGGCGCTTGAACTGTGGGTACACATTATTCAAAATGCCAGTGTTGAAGGGGCTGCCGGCGGTGATTGATGAATCGTATGTGTTGACAAGTCCAACAATGTCATTTCTCGTGACTTCGGGGAAGAACACTTTCCAGATGTAGTCGACGAGCTTGTCGGTAGTGGTAATGTTGGTCTGGAACAAACTGAAAAGCGTTCCTTCGTCTTCTTGGTCCCCTATAATCATGGGCACAGCTGCGTATTTGCCCTGGAGGGCAAGGACATCGGGACTGTCCGTTAACACAACACCATCTGGTCGTGGGAGATATTCCAAGGAGACAGAAGTGTAGCTTAAGATACCAGGGACACTGTTCGCGGCATTCAAGAACGTCTTGTAGTCAACACCACGAAGACACTCAAGCGTATTACTAGCCCCGGCGCAGCCTGCCGCTTTTACCACGGTATTATACGTATTTTGGGCGCGGGTACAGTCTACCGGCTGAGCTGGAACCATGCTCCCGCTATTCATAATAGCTGCGCGGAACAGCTTCTTCCCCTTGTACGTGTTGTTTCCGTTATACAGAGCCATCTGATCAAACACGGAGATGGCTCCGGCTGACTCTCCCCAAATGGTCACCTTTTCGGGGTCTCCACCGAACGACGCAATGTTATCTTGGACCCATTCCAGACCCATGCGCTGGTCCAGGAGTCCCAAATTTGACGCTCCGTCGGCCAGAATCTCTTTTCCAGCTAGGAATCCAAACCCACCAACCCGGTAGTTCACGGAGACGAATATGAAGGGCTTCCCTTGACTCACACCGTTGGAAATTAGCGAGGAGGCATCGTACATCTGCGGGCTGCCAAGTTCGAATCCACCGCCAAATATCCAAAAGAGAACAGGAAGTTTAGCATCTGGTTTGGTGCCCTTGGGCCGCTGGACTCTCATCGTCAAGCAGTCCTCGGTCTGCCCTGTGACGGTCTGGAAGAGCGGCGTGTTGATCAAGTTGCCCAACACAGACGTGAGGAGGTCACCCTCCGTGGAAAAGAACATCTGCGGGCACGAAGGACCAGCTCCGGTCGCATCGAAAGTGCCCAGAGAAGAAGTGAGTCTCTGCGGTGGCTTCAGACGTAACTTCCCCACCGGAGCTTGGGCAAAGGGGATGCCTCCATAGTTCTCGACATTGTTAGAGACGGATCCCACAATAGTTCCTTGCGGTATAACTACCGAGGTCTTCACAGCTCGCTCTTCCAAGGTCGGACTTGGTGCCGGGAGAGCGGCGGCCAAGCTGGCGAGCACAGTAGCCGATAGCAGAGAAGTGAGTACCTTATACATGGTGTCTGGATTGAGGCCCACCAGTGGAGGGGAGGGAAGAAGAGAAAGGGACTCAAGGGATAGTTGTCCCTTTCTTTAATTAGTATTGCGAACTGGGAAGAGGCTTACTTAGAAACATTATTGTTGTGACTCCTGGAAGGCATGTTAATTTTATATTGAATCCCTCTGCTAGGGTGACATGTATGTTCTACTATTAACGGCATGGCTTGACTTAGCCATCGCAACTTCATTCCTTTGTTTGTTGTCTCTGATTCAGGTGACCACCGTGGGAAAATAAATTTTTACTGAGCGTCGGGCCAAGTGACCGATTTGAACTTACGCATCTTTACCTAATTCCGCAGGTGCTCCAGAGATTTCTCTCGAAAGCCCGGACTCCGGAAAGGGGATCTGGACAAGAATCTCTTAACTCGTTCCCTCCCCACGGGGTAAGTATACCGCCTTGGGATAAGCATGCCGCCTTAGGATCTGTTCCGGGTTGATAGGTGCTTGGCTATGCATAACATAGAGCTGGAATGCTATATCTAGATACCCTTTGGGCGAACACCCCCGATATCATGTGAAATCTACACCGTGATTTTCTGTTCCTGCTGCTGGCACAGCCGAGGCCCAAGCTTCTATGCAATATATCGGCGCGATTATTTCCAGATCAGAGCGCCTGATTAGTTGTAGACAGCTTGGTAAGCGGTGGACGGTGTGAGAGGAACCAATAATATTCAACCCCACCGGCGCTGACGGCGTATTGAACGCAAATAGTCTATCAGACCGGGGTGAATATACACTATTATGGTTGGCTGGATCCTTCAGCGGTTCGAATTGGCAGGTAAAGTACCTTACCCGTAGCGCTTGAAATAGTTACGTGGCTGGACTGTCGGGGTAGTTAAAGAGCTGATCAAAAACCACGATCCGAGACCTGATCCAATGACGACATCACATTACCCCAGAAAAAGCCCCGCCAGAAGTTTGTGGGGGTGGGACTGGTAGATGGGATTGTAGGCCCGAAATCAATTTCTAGCAAAGCGCTGGGCTAAAGAAGCCAGGTAGTTTTGCGGGGTAGCAAGGGGAGAGAGACGCTGACGATAATCTCTCAAGTGTATTATTTTACGGCATCCACGTTGTTATTGGACCCTAGGCCCTAGGTAGGTAGTATAGGCTCGGCTCGTTCCTATTCGAAATAAGGGGTTTAGTACTGGAGGGGTTCTAAATCCGATCGTCGTATTGGTAACGATCCAGTGTACGAACAAAAGCAACAACAGCGATGACCAATTAAACCTACTCTACCATAACCACAGTCCCGCAGTCACCGTCACAGTCGTTCCTGGCCCCAGTTGATTCGGTATCAATTTCTAGACGGATAATGATTTGCGACTTTCCTAAACTAGATGTCAGCCTCTATACATCCGCATTGATCTACGTGACCGCGTTTATATCGTTAGTCAAGCTGTTATGCATGCTTTTAAATATAAGTAAAGGGAACTCATTTACCTTACCATTTATAAGGAAGCTTAGGTAGGTAGCTAGGAGGCATTAATCGGGGCAATACGAGGATCTAGATGACTGAGTCTATAAGGATACCACCTAATGTTCTCTTACACACCACCTCTCTTAAAACACTTTCCCAAGGGTCAAACTCGAATCGCTCCTTTCTGATAATATATTTGTCAAACCTAAAGCTTCGCTTGCCCGCTTTAAAGAGTCGTTCACCCGCTCTCTATAAAGAAATATGTTCGTGCCGCAATAAGAGTAGGATGGATTGTCCCGCATGGCCAACCAGAACCATAAGGTGACCCACAAAAACACAACACCGCTGGATATTCGTATGCCGCGCCAACCTATACCGGCAACCAAAGAGCTTTTACTCGAACAAGTCTCGGCCCATCTAGCTCAGCTCGCCCTCCAGCTCGCCTCGGAGATAGTTTGCTTGTTTGAGTATTTAAGGCGTTTAGTGGTACAAGAAAATACACACAACCCATGTCATCTCAGACACCGTATTCGTATAAATATAAGTACCTTTTCGGGATTCATTCGCCAATACCAAATTCAAAGCCCGGTCGGTAGCTAACAACCGAAAATCCGTTGCAATAAAACTTGACTTGAAAGTCCAAGTCGGCATCTTCCAAAGGCTTGCGCCAACCGAATTCTTCGGGGTCAAATTCCTCCCCAGTTCGTGCTCTAAACTGTCGCTCATAAATATCGAACTCAACAAAGTTATCGTATCTGTATGGCGTTACACGCTGCGCTAAAGGACGATATTGTCGTTCACAGAACCCTATGATATCACGGCGGTAAGGTAGGACCTTTTGTATGTCAACCTTGATGTTGGCGGGGCTGTCACGCTTCTGAAGACTGGTAGGGACTTCAAATGCGAAAGTATCTGTGTGGTTCATATCCTTGAACTCATAGACTACTCGTTTGAGAACAGCTCTGGAGCCTCCAGGCCCAGGATCGGTGTAGCCAGAAGCTAGGAGAAGCGTTCTACTACAAGTAGGATGGAAAAAGACTCGGAGATTCGATACCCATGATTTCAATTGTTGCTCATCGAGTCCATGGCTTTGCTTTAGTGGATCTGTTGCGAGCATCAACAGTCTGCTGCTAAAATTCCATAAGAAGGTATCTCCATTAAAGAGTACCATGGCAACTCGTAACCCTTCTGTTGTAGCATACTTGACAGGGCTAGGCAATCTCTTTTCTAGATACACGTTCGTTACGTGATCCCATGCGACTCTATTCATTTGAGTTAGTCAAACGAACGATAGCTAACTCTAGACGCTCTTACATTAAACCATGCACGGTACCAACCACAAGTCTATCCCCAAGGGCTAGAATCTGGAGTTTGGGACCGGAGAGAGGACCTGTTGGTCTATTGAAAATCTTCCGCGTCCGAGTCCATAAGTTGTCGACTACCACGACACGAGGTTTAGCAAGCCATGCTATCCTGCCGTGAGAATACAAAGCATTCGTGTATGCCTGGTCATATGGCTCGGGGTCATCGTGATAGTGACCAAATTGTGCGTATACGGCAGACATGTTATGGTTATCGCCATGACACACAGGGTCCAGCTTGAAATATGATTCATGTTTCCAGGAGAATTCTTTTGTCAGAGCAGCTTGGAAATATCCCCAACGCGCCCGTCCTATCCTATGAAGAGCATCCAAGAACACTACGGGATCATATTGATTGCTGGAATGTGTTAAAGAAGGACAGAACCTGTCTGTAACAGTGCGTAATACGGCCGGAGATAAAAGTCTGCTACGCCATCGTTTGGATACGGCGAGGCATAACACAAACTCATGAAGATCGAGCGACTGTGAGATTTGTCTGACCATTTCCAACGGAAGGTCGCCAATTATATCTACGTTGATCTTAGAAAGGATAATTTTCATATAGCGGTACTCATCTTTAGTGAAGGTTCGACTAGAGAAGAATAAACGTAGCTTCGTGAGACGTTTCACGAGGTCATCGTCTTGCCCTGAAGCACTGGACGATAAGGGCTCGGAATCCATCGATGGCGAATTAAAATATAGATTAAGTTTGCCTTATGGATAACAAGAATAAATATAGCTGAAGTTGTTTGAAGTGTTTTGTATTGTTTAATTCTGTCTGTTCTTGTTGACCACCTCGGGACTCATCCACGTGACGTATGGCTGTTTTGAATGATTTTATAGCCCTTGATGCTTCTAAGTAATAAATTAAGGACATTGAATCATAAAAGTCCCCGAGAGGTAATCGAGGTCCACCTCTTGCATGTCTCCTAATTTTGTAAACATTAGTAGGTACCTATTGTCAAATACGGCGTGTCCTCCTTCTATTCCATTAGTACCATATGTGAAGTATGCACTTAGGAAGAAGGTATGACTTCGCCGTAAAATGTTAGTAGCCACCATCCTACTTCGTAGGCTACCTATTGTCAAGAGGTAACCAACAAGGGAGCGCGAACTTTTCGTTGTGGCTAAGGCAGTGCAGAGAGGTAGGTACAATAAATACCTACACTGATGTATGTAACGGTAAATTTGGGCTGATGCCTGATGAGCTTATTTTCAGATAAACCCAATTCATCAAATAGCCGCCACTTTGTTTGTTAACGTGCTGTGGCTTGGATTTTTAATGGCGTAAGCGTCATTCCACCAGAACCTGACCTCACAGGGTTAAACAAACCACCCCAAGCAGGAAAGAGCAAGGTTAGAGAGGTACTTACATGAATCGCCCACCCCTCCAAAAATCCATTGTACAGTGGCCCCCCCCCGTGGGTACCATTCCTCACTTTGGGCGCTGAACGATTGACGCACATATAGGCAGCTAGAGTGAAGGTACCAAAAAGCAGGAAGTAGAAACCTGCGACGGGCCACGGCATTCCTCACACTAAATTTCTGAGCTGACTGTCGACTACCTAATATATTAGGGTGCATGTGGGCTTTACAGGGTCCTAATTACATATGTAGCCGGTTATTAGTTCTCCTTTTATTCATTCATTCATTCATCTATCTGCCACCTTCGATAACCCTCTCTTTCACATTTTCTAATAAATTCCACTACGGCGAGGTAAGTCATACCACCATCAAAAGTTCTTTTTTTACTACCTACCTAGGTACCTACTTATTTAACTATCAACCTAGATGTTGACTAACATTCTTTCTTTTCGCTAGGCATCTTCTCTGTTATTTAAGTTCGCCTCTCTGCCTTTTTACGTGTTCCTCTCTATAATCGATTCCGTTGTCTATTTTCTCATCTTGTCTACATCTACGTAACTTTAGTTGTAGTAGAGATACAACGGATAACGTAGAGGACCCCTCCTCCTCCCTCAGTCGCTATGGCTGGCCCCGCCTCTCCCAACGAAGGCCCTACGTTCGAACCACCCCAACTCCCTCCTGGATGGATAGCGCAGTGGGATGGTGCAAGCAAAAAGTATTACTACGTTCAACTCTCGACCGGTGTCTCCCAATGGGAAACACCAACCCAAGCTGCGCCGGGAAACACGCCCGCACAAGTCAATGAGCACCCATACGGAATACCTGGCCAACAAGAACTCATTACGCACCCGGATGGCACACAAACTGTGAAACATCCAGACGGCCGTATGGAACCCATATTGCCGCCCGAGGGTAGTCGAGGACTCGATGGTCCGTCTGGCGAAAGGGGATTTGGTGTGAGTGTACATATCCTAATGGATTTTGCATTCTAGGATTAAAATCGCTAATGCGACGTCTAATTACAGAGTTTTGCAGCAAATACGTTACTTAGTCAGTTCTCAGGAGGTCATGGAAAGCCCCAAAGCGGTGGCAGTCACGGATCTGGAGGCCTTGGAGGCCTTGCTGGCCAATTAATTGGCGGTCTCAGCGGGAGTCATGGTAGTAGTAGCCACGGAAGTTCTTCTGGTGGACATGGCGGGGGTGTTCCTAGCCAGCTTGTTGGTCAACTTGCCTCGAATCTATTCTCCTCTGGCAGCAAGCCTCAGCAACCACAGAATTATCATGGAGGACAGTCGTCCCAACCACAGCACTCAGGAGGCCACTCAGGCGGTCATTCAGGAGGCCTCGCTGGCTCTGTAATGGGAGGTGTTGCAAGTATGTTTGGGGGAACGCATCAACCGGTATGTGACATCTTACTGCAATAGCGAGACGATTTTAGATTTGACTAACGCGTCGTATAGGGTCAAAACTATGGCTATTCGAATTCAGGTCATGCGGGCGGATACAGTGGCCAGGCTCCTCCGACGTCTTATCAACCCCCGAATGCGTCAACGCCGGCATATAGCGCTCCGTCTCATAGCGCTCCGTCTCATCAACAGAGCTCTCCTTCATATAATCCGCCTCCTGGTCAACACGGAACGCCACAATACCCGCCTCCGCCCGGTCAGCATACCGCAACATCGTATCCTCCGCCTCCTGGTCAGGCGGGAGGACACCAAAACCCCTCTTATCATAGCCCGCCCCCTGGCCCGCAGCATCAAACCCCGTCTTATGGTGGTGGACCGCCCTCAGCGCATTCTAGCTATGGGCATAGTCCAACTCCTCAAACGAATGCTTATAGTAAGTAGCTCTTCTTCACGATTTCTTTTTGGCTTAATTAACGCGTTGACCAGCCCAACAACCCCAATACACGTCACCACCGCCGCCGAATCAACCCCAGTACAATAGTCACCAACAGTACCCCCCACCTCCGTCCACATATGGTAACCGACCGTACAATGTGTCGCCCCCATCTTCGGGTCCTCATGGGTACCCGACACAACCCTCATACGCAAATGCTGGACCGCCAGTTCCTTCAGGAACGCATCCCCACGCACAGTCTGGATATCCTGGTAATTGGTAGCAGGAAAGTTTTAAGCTGCCATCTGTATTGGCAAAATTTCAGGCATATTATAATAGACCGCAGAGTTTATTTCAACTTTGGAGCATTTCCATATTCATTATGCTAAGGGGAATTCCACTTTGCTCATGGATTGACGGTGGTTTATAGCATAAATTGATTTATGGCCAATATGAAGATGATACTGCGATGATATGCTCGTTTGGGGCTGTATTGGAGCACTGTCGCGAACGCATATTACGAGTTATGATGATTAGGATTAGGTGATGCTCTCGTTTGGATCTAGAAGGCAAATAACAGAGGTTATGACTAAAGCCTCTCTACCATTTACCGCTTCACTGAATTTTCTTCTCGGGAGTTGTTTCTGTTGCTAGGTTGCGAATCTGTATTGAGACATATCGTGCGATAAACCACGATACGATGGCTACTGCGACAATGTAGCCCACGGTTGGCAAGAGTGAATGAGGAAGTAAACCGAAGACAAAGGGGTCGAGAATGATGTCCACATGAACCAGCGGGACATTCATCATCAGCGTCTTGTTCACTGTGTAGTAATCTGCTGCTGCTAGAATTTGGAGGAAAAGGACTGATGTCTCTCTCTCGGATCTTGGCGCTTGGACGTCTTCGGTGGACCCGGATTGAAATCTAGGACCACCAGCAGACTTGCGGGACTGTGAATACTCTGACAGCCCGGACATTAGTTCCGGTTCATCTAGGAGTGTCTGAAGCTCATAGGTAGTGAGTCTGAACTCGGTAGGTTGCTAAGAATTAGTGAGCTTTTGCTGGCCGAAATATGTCGGATTATTACATAGGTTAGGTAGAGACGCTTCTACTCACAGTTGCAGCCCAGCAGACTCTCACCTCGTACCGCTGCCCCTCAGTCAGGTTATCTAGAACGAGCCAAGTAGGTTTCCCATGCATCGACGACATAGTGGGAAATTGGGCCTCGACATGGGTTCGTATTGCCCCATTAGTAGGTGTGAGGGTATCGACGTGTAAGTCGCCCAGGGTCGGATGTGAAAAGGGGATACTAGCTTTAGGTGGTCCAAGAAATATTGTCTTTTCTGTATTGGCATATACAGTTGCAATTAACGAATATATAGAAACAAGATGTATTAACATTATGACCAGATATTTATGGTGAACTACTATGTATACCTAGGTAGACAGGTATGTAGGTATGAACTCGAAGGGCAGCAGTTTTGTGTGAATTGATTCAATAGTTGTACGTATTTCGTATGAAATTTAAATTAGGTATTAATGAAGATCAGATTTTGGTTGATTATATTGGGCAATTGCCAACTGCGCGACTACCGCTAAGCTCAGTTTGTCAAGGTTTGTCATCTGCGAACTGGACCGTGGGGACCTGTCAGCCTTTGTAATAGCCGACCCCCTGTTTCCTCCCTCTTGGACAACGAGGTGGTCTGTGTGCCTTCCCGAAGCCCCCGAATACAATCCGACCAATCTAGGCAACCTCATAAGAAAAAAAAAAAGAGCTAGGCCGTGGCTGGCCACTGGGACATGTCAACATTGGAACATTGGGAACACTAATTGCTCCAACCAGGGGTGAATTTTTAATCCGCCCCCCACTTGAACTTTTAGTTACTTAGGTAAAAAACGACCCGTCCAAAGCATCAACAAGAACTCCTTTTGACTCGATCTCAACTCCTACATTCCCATCCACTCAACTATCTTGCAAAGGGGCTGCTTTTCAAACCTGCCCGCTCTCGATTTTTGTTCTCTCGTTTCCCTTTAGTACAGATTTTGTATTGTATCTGCCTTCAAGATGCGTGAGATCATTAGCATCAACGGTATGTTTTCATCTTTCCCCCCCCTTCGATAGCACGCGTTTTCCTTCACCGCATAATCCATGTTCCCCTTTACTGCTAGCACTTTTCGATCATGAGGATTTTGAAAACATGTTTATACTGACTACTCATTCTGTATACAGTCGGCCAGGCTGGTTGCCAGATTGCCAACTCTTGCTGGGAGGTAAGTCCTATGCTCTGCGCGGGGACCTCGATGTCGCATACGTAACCCCGACTTCGATAGCCCCTGTCGCGAAACGGCCTCGAGATGGAAACTAAATCTAACTTGCTTTTTAGCTCTACTGCCTTGAGCACGGAATCCAGGTATGTTGGCATGAAATCTGGTACACCGAAGCTCTCGACTAACATTTATTGTGTAGCCTGATGGATACCTGACCGAAGAGCGCAAGAAGGCGGACCCTGATCAGGGATTCAGCACCTTCTTCTCGGAGACCGGTATGCTTGATTTACTCTAGATGATAAGAAGTACTCTAACTTGTTGAACTCCGTAGGCCAGGGAAAGTATGTTCCTCGCACCATCTACTGCGATCTCGAGCCCAACGTCGTCGATGAGGTCCGAACTGGTACCTACCGCAGCCTTTTCCACCCCGAGCAGATGATCACCGGCAAGGAGGATGCGTCCAACAACTACGCTCGTGGTCACTACACTGTGGGCAAGGAGCTCATCGACCAGGTTTTGGACAGAGTGCGACGTGTTGCCGATAGCTGTGCTGGTCTCCAAGGTTTCTTGGTCTTCCACTCCTTCGGTGGTGGCACTGGCTCTGGTTTCGGTGCCTTGTTGATGGAGCGTCTGTCCGTCGACTATGGTAAGAAGAGCAAGCTGGAGTTCTGTGTCTACCCTGCTCCTCAAACTGCTACTTCGGTCGTTGAGCCGTACAACTCTATCCTTACCACACACACCACACTTGAGCACTCTGACTGCTCCTTTATGGTCGACAACGAGGCCATCTACGATATCTGCCGCCGGAATCTTGGTTTGGAGCGTCCCAACTTCGAGAACCTGAACCGCTTGATCGCCCAAGGTAAGAATTAATCCAAGTATTGTTGCATTGCTAGCAGCTAACGCAATCTAGTTGTTTCTTCTATCACGGCTTCTCTTCGATTCGATGGCTCTCTCAACGTCGATCTCAACGAGTTCCAGACTAACCTGGTGCCGTACCCCCGTATCCACTTCCCTCTGGTTGCTTACTCGCCAGTCATCTCGGCTGCCAAGGCTGCCCACGAGGCCAACTCTGTTCAGGAGATGACCATGTCCTGCTTTGAGCCATACAACCAGATGGTCAAGTGTGATCCCCGCCATGGCAAATACATGGCCACCTGCCTTCTGTACCGAGGTGACGTCGTTCCCAGGGACGCTCACGCAGCTGTGGCTACGCTTAAGACCAAGCGCACCATTCAATTCGTCGACTGGTGCCCAACTGGATTCAAGATTGGTATCTGCTTCCAGCCTCCTCAGTTCGTCCCCGACGGTGATTTGGCCAAGGTTAACCGTGCCGTCTGCATGCTTTCGAATACAACTGCTATTGCTGAGGCTTGGTCAGCTTTGTCTACCAAGTTCGACCTTATGTACTCCAAGCGCGCTTTCGTTCACTGGTATGTTGGTGAGGGTATGGAGGAAGGCGAGTTCTCCGAGGCCCGTGAGGATTTGGCTGCGCTAGAGCGCGACTACGAGGAAGTCGCCACCGACTCCCTTGACGCTGAGGGAGATGCTGAGGCTGAGTACTAAATTTAAGGTTACTCACGCTACGTGTCACGACCAAAGGGCATCTAATATTCTACTCCCTCCGTTGTGTCTGACCGAGGCCTGCCGCAATAGCAACCTACTATACTGAAAGCCTATGAAGAGTGCCAGTTATACTTGTGTGGCGGAGAAACGTGGTCCTGTCCGTAGGAGTAGCAGTGGAGAGACAGCAGGGAGGCTTTTAATTCGATTGTGAGCCTGGTAGCAAGATTAGTATACACTTTGTACATCCGTCCTACAACTTTTAATAGCAAAAGTTCACTCGGGTATTCCCCCAAGTGCCTTCGATACCAAATTGAGAAAAAAAGACGTGATTGATTTTATCATTCATGCAGCTCCGTTTTCGTGTCGCTTTGATCAATGGTATTATCTATGCAGTGTGACGGGCCTCCAGACCAATAAGTTGAAAGACAGATTATTGACAATGCCACTCTACTCGATGACGACCTTTTACGCTATGCGCGGTTGAAGCACCCGTTAGCCAATTATGACTTCTCTTTGGAATGCAGCTCGCAGCGGCATGCATCTCTAACTGTCCCCTAAAACGAGGGGATCCATATTTGGATGCTGCAGCGCTCGTGACAGGATGAAAGGTACCTAATCTAATGTATTAAGCTGGACTGACTCATTAAAAATCGTTCGCTTGTACGTCTTTAAATCTGGATACAGGATGGGACCTATGGACTACCTTTAGATGTATGTACCGGCAGTTGAGATGGGGAATGGAAATTAGAAAGGGGGATATTCTTTTCCTTTGGATATAATAATCCCTTTCGTTCATTCATTCATCTATCCATTCATTTCCTTTAAGATCCATGGATATAACTAATTAAGTCAGAGTAGTACTTAGTTATATGTTCTCATTTTATAAAACATCAGTGCATATTAATTAATTACCTACCTGACCTACCCAATTATGAGAATCATAACATACCTACATAACTACCTACAGGTAAGTAAACCACCCGAGGTATGTATCGTAGCTACATGTAATGCTCTGCATTTGAATGTATGTTAGGTTATGTAATGCGAGAGATATACATATGTACATGTATTATGTATGTAGATACAGTATGTGTACCCGGGACCCCGGAGCTTTGAGGAGAGCTAAGCTAAAAGTGGCCCCGCCTACGTAGTCCTGAGGTAGGGGCAGTAGGGGCTGTCAAGGTTACCCTGTACAAGAGAAGTAAGACTTGAGAACTCCAGCCTCCTAACGAAAAAGCGTAGTTGGAGACGGTAACCTCAAAACATTTCCCACTTCACCACTTACCTTACCCTTCTTTTCGCCAAACAAGGTCATATCTCCGACCCTTTTCTGTCGCTGAAGCTGTATGCTGCATGCTTCTTTTACTATTCGAACGCAATTCTATGCTGTTTCTGACGCATCGTTAATTGATTTTTCGTGTGCGCCCAAAACATTGTTCGACACCCTCAAACGCCGAGCTCTGCCCATAAATTGAAGCCTGAGTGAGGCCTCGGCTGCGCAACAATGTCCGCTGAATCTAGCGTTGATGCCGGTAAGTTATGATAACTACTATGTACATGTAATCAAGCATCTACATATTATCAAGAGCTTTTTCATATCTATATCCATAATCAACGTTGTGAAACTAATGTTGCATCGTCCTAATAGCCGCGCCGGCGCTTAACCTCACTCCCGAAGAAAAGCGAGTATACGGTCAACTCTTCCGACAAGCAGACACCGATAATGTCGGTGTTGTGACGGGTGAGGTAGCCGTGAAATTCTTCGAAAAGACGAGGTTGGACTCGCGCATTCTTGGTGAGGTAAGTTCTTAATACACTCCTAAGTAATGAGTCGTTCCACTTGATATAAGAGCAATACTAATTTCTTGACAACACTGCCAGATCTGGCAAATAGCAGATAAGGAGAACCGCGGATTTCTGACGCCTGCTGGCTTCGGACTCGTGTTGCGACTCATCGGTCATGCTCAAGCTGGACGCGAACCGACGCCTGAACTAGCTCTTCAGCAAGGCCCCTTACCGCGGTTCGACGGAATTAACATTAGTACCAATGTTCCCCCGGCTCAACCACCTATACAGGCACAGGGTACTGGCAATGTCCCTATACGGATACCACCTCTGACACCTGAGAAGGTCGCCCAATATGCTGGACTATTCGAGAGGCAAAATTTGCAGAATGGAAGCATACTACCCGGTGACCAGGCAAAGAACATATTCGAAAAGTCAGGCCTACCCAACGAAGTTCTAGGACGTATCTGGCAGCTTGCCGATACGGAGCAAAGGGGAGCGCTTGTACAGACAGAATTTGTAATTGCAATGCATCTTCTCACTTCCATGAAGACGGGTGCCTTAAGGGGTCTCCCAAGTATTCTACCTGCTGCGCTCTACGATGCTGCTACAAGGCGCGGCTCGGCATCAGCACGAAGCCCTACAACTGCGATCCCGCCTGTACCCGCTATACCACGACAACTGAGCGGGCAGGCGCAATTACGAACGACGAGCCCGCTAGGAAGACCACCATTAGGCCCTCAACCTACTGGTGTGGCCCCTCAGACGACTGGAAGTGATTGGGTGATCACGCCTGCTGACAAGGCAAGATTCGATCAATTATATGCTGACCTGGATAAGACGAACAAGGGATATATCACTGGCGAGGAAGCAGTCCCGTTTCTAAGCCAATCTAGCTTGCCGGAGGACGCCTTGGCTCAGATCTGGGATCTTGCAGACATCAATTCGGAAGGTCGACTGACAAGAGACACGTTTGCGGTTGCTATGCACCTTATCCGTCAACAGCGAAGCAGGCGAGATATGCCACTTCCCACCACCCTTCCTCCAAACCTTATCCCCCCTTCTATGCGAAACCAACCGCCTCGTCCTCCGATCGGCCCATCCCCATTTGATGCCCCAGCTTCACCGACGCAGCTACCACCTCAGCCTCAGCAGATACCTCAACCCATTCCTCAACCGATACCTCAGCCGATACCCCAGCCGAAATCTGCTATTGATGATCTGTTCGGTCTTGATGCTTCCCCCAGTCCTGCTCCGCCCCAAATTCCCGTTTCAACAGGAGGGTCGGCAACGAGGGATCCATTTGCTAGTGGACCACCAGCTTCCCCGCTTCGTGCTTCCCCTACTGGTAATACATTCAAGCCCTTTGTTCCATCTTCTTCCTTTGGTAAAACTTTGACCTCTCACGATACCGGCGGTTCGAGTGGCTCGGCTGCAAGGGGACCCGTTCCTCCTGTTTCCGCCGTGGAAGATCTCCTTGGAGATAATGATCCGGAAATCAGCAAAAAGCTCACGAACGAGACGGCAGAGCTAGCCAATTTGTCTAACCAAGTTGGTTCCTTGTCAAAGCAAATGCAACAAGTTCAAGGACAGCGTAGCACAACACAGAACGAGATTAACCAGGCGAGCGAGCAGAAGAAGAACTTTGAACAACGTCTGTCCCAACTACGTGCATTATACGAGAAGGAAGCCCAAGATGTACGGACTCTAGAAGAACAACTTAGAAACGTACGCGAAGAGACCAAAAAGCTTACCAACGAGTTGATCGTAATCGATGGTACCTACAAGGACCTGCAGACCCAGCATCAGCAAGTTCTTCAGGCTCTCCAGTCCGATCAACAGGAAAATGCAGCTCTTAAGCAGCGGATCAGTTCTGTTAATACCGAAATTGCGCAATTGAAACCACAACTGGAAAAATTGAGATTAGAGGCTCGACAGCAAAAAGGAATGGTTGCTATTAACAAGAAACAGCTTTCCACGGTCGAGGGTGACCGAGACAAGCTAAAGAGCGAGGTGGAGGATCTCACAAAGAGCAACGAAGAGCTATCCCGTCAGATTAATAGCAACTCGCCAGTGGCAACCTCTGCTCAGGTAGCTAGTCCAGCTCCGTCCACTACCAGTGCAAATAATCCGTTCTTCAGGCGAACCGGGAGTACAGACATAATGGGCACATTTACCTCGCCTCCTGTTAAGCCGTACGGCGAGAAGTCCTTCAATGATATTTTTGGCGATTTCGGGGCCGAGAGCACTTCATCACCTCCGGTAACTACGTTTAAGCACCAGGATACCGGTGGCTCAACAGCTAGCATTGGATCTTTTGCTACACCGACCAGTTCCACGCCCACCGTGAGTCCCCATTCCACCCCCGCACCCGAGCCCCCCATCTCAACTGAGTTGTAGCAGCCCAACCCAAGTCTCGCACCGTTCGGTGAGGCGTCCGAGACTTTTTCACCTTCACGCCAAGTTTCTCCCCCCGTTAGCAGGTCTGGTGAAAGAGCCCCAACTCCCTCTGCTTCGGCTTCTACTCCCGCTCCTTTGGAACCTGCGTCTACTGGCCAGAGTCTGGCTTCGGCATCAGATACCAACCAAAGATGGTCTCCTACACAAAACGAAGATAAATCCAAGGCACCTACCGAAGGGTCCATCCCCGGATCGTTTCCCGACGAGACTCCCACAGCTCCTGCTCCCACCACACCTTACTCCAGCAACAGGGACAGTGACCTGTTTGTGAACATGAAAGATTCTGGTAATGCGAAGGTAGACTTTGATTCTGCCTTTGCAAGCATGGCTAGCAATTCAAGCAAGCCTCAGGAGAAGTCAACCAAAGATGGTTCCAAGGCCTTTTCAAACTTTAACTCAGAATTCCCTCCTATTTCCGAGCTCGAGAGAGACGATGAATCGGACTCTGCCAGCGAGGGAAACCGTTTTGACGATGATTTTGCGCCCGCATCCCCTCCTGACAAAAAGACCGATGCCAAGGAGCCCCAAGCTCCGGCTTCTCCGGCAGCTTCAAAATCCAGTACTGCCGTAACCGACAACCCCGCCGCAGAGAGCGCAGCTACGGCGTCGAAGTATGACTTCTAATCTCTTGTGTATTACCTCTTGAAAGTTTTCACAATGATGCTAATATCGGAACAAGTGACTTACCAAGTTTCCCCGAGCCGCCGAGAGCCTCGCCCTCTTTCTCTTCCCCATCAGGAACCGGAGAATTCACCCCTACACCGACTACAGTAACAAACACAACTACTACCGCACCTAAGAACGCCTTCGATGACCCAGATGACGACTTTGCCGATCTCGAAGACGCTAAGGAAGGTTCAGCAGACGATGAGTTTGCTAACCTATCTAGGTCGAATCTTGATGACTTCAACCCTGTATTTGACAGCAGTCCGCCTCCAAGCCAGCCGAAGAGCGAATCGACTAACGTTTCAAACGCATTTGGTATTGACAGTAGCTATGATTTCGGTACAGTCTCATCTACATCGGGCACTACTGCTGGTGGCGCTCCAATCAACAACGCAAACGCCAGCTCCTTCCCCGGGCAAGCTCCCGCAGCACCAAATAACCAAGATTGGGAGGCCCTTTTCTCTGGTTTTGATTCACCAAGCGACGTACCTACGAAGAACAACGAAGAGAATAAGAGCCCTGTTCAAAGTCAGAGCTCAGGCAGACCTAGCACTGCAGGAAGAGCATTAAGTGATGAAGGAAAGCATGATGACCCCATCGTCAAGAACCTCACAGGCATGGGTTACTCGAGAACGGATGCAGTGAACGCTCTAGAGAAGTACGATTATAATCTGGAACGGGTAAGCTGATTTTTCGCCAATGTCTTATGTGGAATCGGGGGACACTAATACACTACTTAGGCTGCAAACCACCTCGCTAACCAGTCCTAAACTCAGGTCTAGCATGTCAAACCCCAATTTTGAAACACAAGATGAATGATTATTTGTTTTGATTCGTGAGATACCTCATTTGTATAGGCGCCGAGCGTGTAGGACCTTTGGGAGTTTGTCCAAACAAACAAGCTCAAGCTGAGATGCGAAGCTCAGAATGGAAGAGCCAACAAGAAGGCCTGGCAAGTTTGACAAAAGGGCCAATGATTAATGTATAGTTCTGTATGTAATTTTTTGTCGTGAATACCTACATGTTGCCTGCCTCTACGGACGAGATACAATTTCTTATCGATGATCTACTTTTAACCCTTTCAATCATACAAGTAGCATATCAAGTAACTAGCATATATCATGTGATTCCCGTAACTTCTAACTATATACATACCTACGTTAGGTAGGTAGGCGTCTAATTCATTATGCTGTGGTCCATCAAAAGTCGTCTTCTATTTTCAGCGTACATTGTCGTTGGAATAAGCCGGCGGGGGCGCGGGCTCCTCGTGTAATTGAGCGGGTGGCGTCGGTGCTACTGCTTGTCCGCTCCCGCTCTTGACGCCCCTCTCTTCCTCGTCGATCTTCTTGTAGAAGCTGCCGCCGACCTTCTTGGTGCCCTTGTCCGTCTTGCTTCGGATCTTCCGGTAGGCCCAGACGAAGACCTGGATCCCCGTCATGTACCGGAGGGCGCGCCACGACGAGCGGGCGAATTGGCGGGCGCCGGAGGGCCGGGGCTCGTTGGGGTCTAGGTTTAGACGGTCTTTTTTTGGGGGGAGTGGAGTTAGCTTGGCTTGGCTTGGCTTGGGTATGTTTGATGGGCGTTTTTCTCTCTAGGTATGTGTTCTTGTTTTGTTGTATGTACCTAGATAGGTATGTTTAAGGGGAGACAAGGGAAGAGGGAAGGGCGAAGGGGGAAAGGGGAAAGAGGAACGGAGATGGGGGTTCAAGTAAAGCTAGATAGGTAGGTTACCTTTTCGGAAGAAGTGTATGGCGAGGAAGATGTAGGCTATCAACCACACGGAGCCGAAGACAATAATCATCCAAGCCCACCACGGGATAGGGCTGCCGCCGCTTCCGCCGTGGTAGCCCCCGCCGCCTTTGTACCGGTGTCCGCCGCCGCCAGCTCTACCGCCGCCTTTAGGGTCTCGAATGTCGAGGATGATATCCATTGGCTTTTTAAATTAGGTATGTATGGGCTTTGAATTGAGTTAAGCTACGTGCAGTGGTTTCACTTGGTAGCCAAATATAATATATCCTAATCAATTGATAGGTGATAAGAGTGGTGTGGTTGAGGCCTGCAGGGCGCGCAAATTATGTACAAATTGCAAAATGCCAGCAGCGGTGGTGGTGTGGCGGCAACGCCGGCGAATTATATCAAGGGCAATCAATCACTGGGCGGGCGCCAGTGAGCCTTGCGGTTCACCCAACCAGAAGACATGAGGGAACAAGAACTTGTTGCTTGTTGAAATTATGATGAGCTTGCTGCGCCTCGGAGGGGGGGTTACCTCGCCCTGCCGCTTCTTGGCGGAGGATTCTTTTTCTTTTTTTTTTTTTTTTTT
>KZ112936.1:359250-560818 GCA_002120325.1 Daldinia sp. EC12 | reverse complement strand
TGTTAGGAGGTTAGATAGGTTTCGTATAATTTACGAAGGGGGGGGAGGGGGGGGGGATGGATTCTCATGGGCTGAGTTGGGAGCGGGGCTATCAGATATACTGCCTGGGTATGTAGCTACCTTACACATTTATATGAACCGACAGTGAGATATTCAGTAACAGGTAACTGGACAAAATTGATACCTTAATCGTGAGACGTAAATAATAATCATTGTTACAAGTTCAAGGTGGTAACGTTAAGCCAAGTCCATCAAACCAACAACGTGGGGAAACGGGTCGATGATTACCATATTGTTTCCACTATCTAGGTGCCAGAGTTGCGCAGCTGCTTATATCTCTTCAGCATCGCAAACATCATATAAGCATTGTCTGCTTCCATGAGGTCTAGTGTCTCTTCGTCTGCTTCTCCCCAATAGTCTTCTTCCTCGTATTCCTCGTGGTTGCCATAAAAGTATCTGTCCCTTGCCGCCCGCATCACCTCTTCAGTAATTTCAGTCTGAGGCCATTTATTCAAAATATGCGCCATACTAGATATCGCGCTCTCCCCCTTACAGCTCACCGCCGCTTTTAGTACCGATGGAGTGATAGGAACGTGTCGTCCGCACTCTAGGAGAGCCTCCATGCTCTCCCCTGAACATTGAGCAGCTGCAATGACTACGTCTTCCGTTATTTGACAGTCCTTGTCCCAGTCAAGCAAGAACCTAAACATCTCCTGCGTATAGGATGTGTTTCGTGCCGCAATTTCGAGAATATCTCCGACTTTGAGATCGTCTTGATACTCCAATAAGACCTTAGTTATATGTCTGTACTCCGAGTCCTTTTTCGCTGCTAGCTTCAACATGTCCTTCGTGATACTGATGCCATCTCTATCTAGCAATTCCTCCATACCGCCAAAACTCTTATTCCCAATTGCAGCCATGAGGACAGCGTCCGTGACCAGGCATTTTTTGGCATGATGCAAAAGCATGAAGATCCACGAGGTATATGTGTAACCACTAACTATCGGCTCGAGGACTTCTGGTACGACAGTAAAACTTACCCCTGACTCTATTAAAACAGGGAACACTGAAAAGTCAAAGGGAGCTCGATCCACCACTATTTCCGAAATTTTCGAGTTGACGTCGCTACGGCCCAACCATAATTTCAAGAGCTTGCTCGTCCCAATAGCAACAATGGCTTTGACTATAGAAGTATATATTTCGATATTTCCATCATGTTGCACGGGCAGTTTGAAAATTCGTACGGGATCCCACCCCTGATTCTTGGCTATGGCTTCCATAACGTCATTTCCAATTAGCGCATGGTTGTTATAATCCTGTATCACTAGCACGTCCCTTCTGTCGCGAAACGCATCTTGAGCCGCTGCTTCTGAGATAATATCTGTAACAGGCATATTTGATATTTTAGCTGAGAGTAACGCTAGGAGACTCTCTCCGGTAAATCTATTGGCAGCTGCAGCTGCTACGACTAGCGGTGTAATTTGAGTCCGGTCTACGTGTTTATTAAAAAACTCGACCGTATCAGCCGACTTCCGAAACGTTTGTGCTACAGTCACGAGAATTTCTTCACTGATGTGAATTCTGGGATCATACTCGAGCAGGCCTTCGAAGAAACGTATGCTGTCAGATCTGGAACGGAAAATATGTAAGACAAAAGCCTCTGAAATCGCAATGCCTGGTTCGTGCTCAAGAAGCATATTGAAATCTTTTATTAGCCAATTGCTCTCTGCTGCGGACCGCAGCACCGCCTCCGTAATATTGATGCTTTCCCCCAGAACCTCGAAGAGGTACTTAAAAATCATCGGACCATTTTCTTCGGTTGATGCGGCAGCACACAGAATCTCTTCTGTAAAATTGATACTCTCTTTCGTATGTTCTAGCAGGAATTTCATGATTTTATGTCCGCCATAGTTATTATTCCGAGCCGCGGCGAGAAGAACGTCCCTGGTTATAGGAATATTCCGTCTAGAGTGCCAGACTATTGATATTGATCCTTCATTATAACTTGAAGCGAGCTTAGCAAGCTCTTCGACTTCGGGGGGCTGGTCTACTTCGGTGAGCAAATACTTTAACATCTCTTTGGATTCGTTCATGACCTCCCGGTCAATCCGATGCATGACATCCCCGTAGGACTCTAGATTCGCCGGAAGTCTGCCGAAATGATGTTTCAATGCTTTTAGGGCTCCAATACCGCTCGAAAATCTTACGGCACACTTCGTCATGTCCGGTGTGACGTCCATATTAGCATACTTCTGTAAAATGAGTTTTATAATCCGCTGGCTGCGTTCAGGCAAGACCAGTTTGACGAGCCTAGCAGTCACCTCCACCGGTTCCGGCTCGTCCAGCAAATGCACTGCCACTTCATAGGAATTGTATTTGCAGGCAAGTTCAAGACCCCTTCTTCTTATAATTTGTCGTATATCAAAATCATTATCCTCTCGTTCTAGGGCAAGTTTAACGATATCACTCATGTCATAAGAGCAAGCAGCAAGGAAGGCGCGACCTAAACCATTGGCAGGACTGTATTTGTCTATGCCGCTTCCAAAGAATCCTTGACTGTATATTGCCTTATTAGGTTGCTTGTAAAAGGAGTCAAGCAAGTCTTGAAATACTTTGCGTCCCCTATTATCAGGCCCAGCAAGGGAACAATGTTTGAGTGCTCTAGAATAGATGCGATTCGCCAGGCTAGAAACACGTTCCTGACGATATATATACCATAAGCAGATCTCAGCAACAAAGCCATGGCATGTTTTACGATCATATTCAGTACCGTAGGGCTTCGAATCCATGAGATACTCTTTGACAGAATGGTGAGAAAACCTCGCTAAGCTATGCGTGCCGTCAAAGGAGATCAAGTTGCTGCATAGTTGAACGATCTTTTTGGAGTCCAGAGCCTCGCATTGTTGGTTAGCCAGTACGTACCGGCGGGAAAGGTTTACCGCCTCGACTAGTTCCTCTAATCGCATCTGTCTCAGAGAACATAAGACCCATTTGAGAGCGTACGTTATGAGATCGCGGGCATTTGGCCGTCGCCTTTCAAGTATACAATCGTATGCTTTGTACAATTTTACCATTGTGTCTTTGGAGTTTCCGGCCATGGATTGTCCATTTTCTAGGTTTTGTATCTCAGTCTCCACGTCTTGTTCTAGGTCGAATGGATGAGTTTCATCGAAAAATATTTCGATTTGGAGCTCGACCCAGCGAAATCTAGTGGGATATTAGTAGGACCCTTATACGCAGAGGAAACGAGTACTGACGCGCCCTGTGCATGCTGAACTAATGCCCGTTTGAACCTGTCCTTGAAACCTTTATCAACCCAACCAGGGGGAGTATTCCGGCGCGAGTCGGTTTCCCTATTAATGTACCGCTCTAGGTCACTGTGAGACGTATTTCCCTCTATCGTCAGACATTCGAAGTCTGTAAAAACATCGTCGATTTTGACGCCTAGTCGGCTTGACAAAAATAGCTTGACTTGATTTGAGGAGCTTTCTTGAATCTTTCTAAGTATATCCAGCATTTCCCTAGGTTTAGGGAATTCATCCAGCGCATCGATTATGATGATGACTTCCGAATAAGCGCAACATAATTCAGATAATAAATCGGAATTTTCATCAGGTAAACTCATTATTCTAGCATCCCCTCTGGAATAATATCTGTCTGAAATTAAACGCTGAACTGGGCCGTCGTCCACCAAAATGGCAAGCTGGAGGATAAGGGAGCGAAGCATCGAATCTAAATCGTAGTCTTGAGAACAGTATGTGTAGACAATCTTTTGCGATTCCCGCAGGCGGTTATCCTTGGAGAACCACTCGATAACCTCAGAGCTGGAGTCTATTAGCAATGTCTCTTTTTGGAAATAGAAGGGGAATTTGAAGGAAGAGAAGGGTGCCAACCTCACGGATGTTTTGCCTGTGCCGACTGCATGCCAAATATCAATATATCAATACATCCAACTTTAGTTGCTTTTTTACTTACCACCACCGCGTAGCCAAAATGTTGGACTTGAACGATCTTTAACATTGCTCCAAGTCTCAAATCCTCGTGATTCGACGAGCCACTTGCCTATATCATCGTAGATTCGGAGTTTGTCTCTCGCTCGTTTGTGATCCTCTTTGTGCTTGTAGATGCGCGCAAGGTCATCGGAACCCATGATCCATTCGGCAATTGGTTCTAGACGTATGCTTATTGAGCCACGATGGGTCATGGAGAGTCAGGGAATATGGTATAACTTACTGGACTCTTTCCGCAGGACGGACTGGACTTCTTGTATGGTTGAAGAAATCTTTACGTAGAGTTGGTCGGTTTTCGCCTTGCATTTATTCAGGCCAGAGTGATCCGTGTCCACTGATATATGCTTTCCAATATCAAGAGTAGCCGAATGGGGTCCTACTATCTGAACATAGAGTTAACGATCATGACTTCAATACCAGGGTAAATACATACTACGCCAAGCGATAGCCAGCCAAAAAACGTGGGTAGCGTTTCGTAGAATGAATACACCAGAAGGGGTTTCTGATGAAATATGGACGTTATAGCCGTAGAGAAATCCCTCTTCAAATCTAACAATGCAGGACTGCCGTGACTCAAGAGTCTTAACAACATAGCATTGGAGCCCGAGAAACTGGTTAGTCGAGCAAGGGTTTTGCCAAACCAAGAAGCACCGGAGCCTTGGTGAGGAGTTCCCAAGAAAATAATGCCTGCGGTATTACGCTTAATGTCCTCAAAATACGAGTCCGAGTAGGCGAAGCTAATAGCCTTTGGAAATGTGAGCGAATGTCAAAACCGTCAGACTATCTAGACTTAGACACTTACGTGTTTGACGATAATCCCACCGAAACTGTGGCCGATGAAAAGGATAGGGGGCGTTTTCTGTAAGAAGTAAGTTAGATACCGTCCACTCTGAGTTAGGCACAAGATTGACCTTTGTCTTCTGTCTGAACTCTGCGAGTGCTTTCAGAAACGTCATAGCCTTCTGCGACGCTGTTGATAGTGAGGCATCCATAAACCAATCAGCATTATAACCATAGGAGAGGATTCTGGCGTTCTTGAAATCTTCCTTCAAGAAGCCTTCGTGTTTGAGCCAGTTGATTTCTACATCGTGATCTTTTGACTGTTCGGTAGCAGAGTCAGGAACAGGCCCGTTGGCCTTCCAGCTGTAATAGGGATGCGCTCCCAAACCATGAACAGCTACTATACTTTATCTCATTGTCAGATCTATCTGCTAAGGTATATACTACTTAATAAGTTAGGGTCCTTACTCGAGATGCGCATTGTCGCATTCTGCATAAACGGTGATCCTGTCGAGATTCTCTCGTGGCTCACGTCGTGATGTAATGTAATGAAAGAGATACCCATACACTCCTATAGCACAGAAAATAAGAATAACTGTTGGGAATAAAACCGACTGTGGAGGGAGAAACAACTCCGTTTGCATCATGACGACGAGACTCGTGGGGATACTAGTATGAAGCTAGGTGTGTAAGATGTGTGAGAGGATATGAAACCTAAGATGGATGGGGGAATTGGGTATATATGAAAGGGTCTCTTACTGAAGAGTCAGTCGGGTTTCGGCCCAAATAAATTATAAACGTTTCATTGTGGCGTTGCTAAGCCAATCAGAGACGAATATATCGCGTATTCATAGTTAATGTATTATTCTCATGCAAGTTCGTTCAGCTGGACTGTTGGCTCCCCGGGTATGAGTGGCAGTGGTATTTCTCTGGATAGTACTATAGGAGCCCAGCCCTGCTCGACCATGCAAGAGGCTGAGTCGGGATTTGAAGTTGCCACAGAAGAGGTCGCATCGTAAGCGCTGGAAAGATTCAGGTGGAGGTGGTGCAGATTGAAGGCCTCGAGAGAAGACAAGCGAGCCTCATGTTAATCGGCATCTGTTGATCTATCTATCTATAAGCAAGTCTATTGGCGAGGCCTAAGGGCAGTGCAACATACATTATCCTGATATATCAGACTGAGTGCGGTGATAAGTTGCTTTATAATTACTCCGTAAAGGAATGAATGTATCATTGGGTGCGTAGTGGCACCGGGTATCTTGAGAATATGTACAAATCTTACCGCAGCCAACATACTGCTGCAGCATACAGTAATTCAAAGTCAATAACTAGACATAATAACTGTACATCAAACGTCATTAGGTCATCAACTTGAAAATAATATAGAAAATTGAGTTCCCCCTTCATTTAACCCTTCTTAGTTTAAAGCACCTTGGTTCTTAAACGGGGAGCTCGCTCCGTTGAACTGAATGTGCTTCACATGGCTTGCGCGGAACTTCGTTGTTAGGTACCTCGCGAGGCCCTATTGACGTATCTGGAGCTTCGTATCTTGGCGAATAGGGGCCGGCAAGTCCGCTCGGTTGCCCATAGGTTGATGGACTTGATATGTCTTGGGGAGGTATTCCAGGCGCTTGGCTTCCATTGTATTTTGGCTCTGCGTTGAGCTGAGCCATCCTCTCTTGTCGCCTCCTACTATTTCGATTGTACATCCAGAGGAGTAGGCATAATGCCACTATGCCGGATAAAACTATAAATACGATGCCGACGATCCATCCTGTCGTGATTGCTGTAGCTGTTCTGTGGACTCTATCCGAATTGTTTTGATAGTCGTTTTGAATATCTGAGTTGCTATTGAATGAATCGGGGTCTACCGAACGAGACCCTAGCAATTGTACCATTGCAGATTTTAGGGGCGACATGGCGTATAAGTTAAGACTTGGCGACGATTCCGTGAATACTGAAATTTTATATCCAACTTCAAATAAACAGAACTCGAAATCAAAGTCGAGTAAGAAAGAGCAGATAGAACAGCTCTTAATGATTTCATACTCTTGCTGCCTTGTTATGAACCTACCTGTGGATATCGTCGATCGCTCATCGCGTACGGGTGCTGCGCCTCTTTAGCGGGACACTGGATAGCGATGATCTTACATACAAACAACCCGCCTAAATACGCTACTATCATTGATAGGGGTAGAACAGAGTGAAGATCCTGCATGGAACCAGCTCCTGAACACTGTTTAAACCCATACGGTCTCTTCAGCCTCTTAATGAAGTAAAATGGCATGCTAAAAGACGTTCGCTAAGCAAATTCCGTGCCACTTACCTACAGCCGTAAGAACCTAACAGCCCAGCGGCCCTACCGGCTCCAGACTGTAGGTGAGCATCATGTTAACATGCTATGACATAGTAAACGCCTTGCTCAGCCGCACCACAGCTAATACAGTATGAACCCCTGGGATGCATCTTGGGGTATCCTGTGGCATCATACGCTCTAGGTATAATAGGTACATACGTACCTAGGTAGGTAAGCAGAGGGATATTATGGCCCCTCCGTTTGCCTCGAATCTGAAAAGAATGTCAAGCCAAAGTCTAAAGATAAGTAAGATACGTCAATATATGAATGTATTGATATCTTACACGTAACATTTTGATTGAATAACAATAACGCATTGCCCCTCTCCTCGTAGTTAAAATACGCCTCTTCCTTTTAATTTCTTCTTCATTATCAGGTATGAACTTGTACCACGCTCGAGTATCGCATATCTACCTAAATACCTACCTAACGTATCCGCCGTTAAATATGCATGTGTTTGACCAGACATGCAGGCTGCCCCCCAAAATGCCATGTAAATCTATTGGCGATAATAGAATCCGACAGCCTTGTCCCCTCAATATCATCTCACAAACTAAATGTACATAGTATAGCTTTACGTCTAATATTCTCAGAAATCTATCGCATTATATCTCGTCTTATTTAGTCCGGTTTTCCGTTGCGCATTTCCTAAATCATGAGTAGCTACAGCGACGACGCCAGCAGATCCAGCTCATTTACCGACGGCGCAACCCGGGACGATTTCAGCAACCCAGGCGACCGCGTAACTCTACAAGTCGGCGAGCGACGCTTCACCACGCTCCGCGACACGCTCGTCGAGAGCTCGTACTTCGCCGCGCGGCTCTCCGGCCGGTGGAACGACGCCGACGCCGACGGCTCGTACTTCGTGGACGCGAACCCGGCGCTCTTCGAACACATCCTCACGTACCTGCGCAGCGGGAACTTCCCCGTCTTCTTCGACAGCCGCTCGCTCACCTTCGACCACGCCAAGTACTTGGCCCTGCTGGGCGAGGCGCGGTACTTCGGCGTGCGCAAGCTCGTCGAGTGGATCGAGAACAAGAAGTATCTGGACGTCGTCGAGATCACGAGATCCGTGATCGTCGACGACGACGTTACCAGCGCGTCCATGCATGCCCATATGAGCGCTGCGTCAGCGGATAGCAAGGTCGACCTCTCGACGACGTGGGGGCAAAAGAGGGTGCGTGTTTGCCCTTACAATTTCCCCCATAACGGGAGTTCGTCAGGGTGCACGTGCGATTTACCACCGAGGGAACGAGAGGGAGATAGATATATTAAAGATGAATTAGTCTTAAGAGCGGTTGTTACTATCACCACCGCAACATTTAATCCAGACCGTTGTCTTGGCAATGGTATGGCTCTTGAGAGGGTAGACTAGGACAAAGACGGGGGCCTATATGATATACGTTGTCTTGCATGGGACTCGATTATTAATGACGCATATGAGGCTGTTATGATTAACCAAGAATTATGAATATTTCGGCAATATTTAAGTATCCATCTTCTATATAGGAGATGTGATATTCTTCTAAGTCTCCCTTAGGTATCGCGAAGCAAAATCAGGTACGTACTGTACGATGGGATAGCATCATGGTCCGTGCTTTAAACGCCCTTCTATTGATTACCTGCTTGATACTTCGTCATTTTAACCTTTTAAAACTTCCACGTTGAGGAAACTCGCCACTCAATACATAGGTAGTCATTTAACATCCTTTTATCCCCGGTTGAGATATTAACTAGATTTCCTGTACGTTTGCTGTTCAAGTTGAGATGGCCAGGTCGGAAGAGGCGGAGGCTTTCTTTCACGTCGTGTACACCGCCGTGCAGCAAATCCCCTACGGAAAGGTCACAACTTACGGACATATCGCGAAGCTAATTGGAACTCGTATGACAATGCCAATTGTTTTCATGTTTATTGATATGTACCTATATTAACTAGAATTATAGCTGAACGACCGCGCCAAGTCGGCATCTGCCTCAAGCATCTTCCACAAGATACAGAGTCACGTTTCAACCACGACAACGTTCCATGGCAAAGGGTTATCAATGCCAAGGGAATGATTTCACCTAGGTACATAATCTCATCGTTGAGAAACTGTACGAATTCTCACAGCCATATAGATCACAACCTTCGGGGGCACGAAATCAGGCAGCTGCACTACGAACCGAGGGTGTTACTGTTACTACCAGCGCGCTTGGTGAACTAATGGTTGACTTCTCCGAATGTGGATGGTTCCCAAATGTATTACCTTCAGAAGCGGAGGAGGAGGATGACTAACAGAGTTCATCTCATTGCTTGATAGCGAGATCAAATCACGGTGGGATTCGTAGTTCAACTATTAGCAGCTAATGGTCACCTCACCGAAGTGAAGTCTACCACAGCCATGCTTCTCTAACTTTGGAAATCATATCTGGATACGATGCTAAATTAGCAGAAGTTCCCTAACCAATTAAACAAGGCAAGATTTGAATTGATAAATATCAGATAGCGGTTGGACATAAGTGATTCCACATGTAATTCAGAACAGGTCTGTGAATTATGTGCTTTCATCATGTAAGGAAAATGGTGAACGAAGGAATGTAAACGTACCATAGCGAGAAGATCTCAAACGGACTGTGAAGGAGACTAGTTGATTACGAGTCTTCAAGCTTGCGCTTCTTTGAAGCAGGGCCGAAGAACGAGTCCATAGTCCTCTGGCGTGAATCAAATTTAGTGCTACCAATGCCACCCCTGGTCTTTTTCAAGCCCACGAGGTGGTCAACATTATTGGTAAACTCAACAGTCAGGCATACTGTTGGCTTATGCAAGTTTGAGCCGTTTCCTGGAGTCACTGTGTTGACAGAGGCCACGGCTTCACTTATACAGTCTAGTTTCGATACACCATTGGGCATTTCAAGCTTGGCCTGAAGGACACCAGTGTTGCTCCACGCCGCGAACTCCGACTGCTTCTCGTGATTTCCATTTAGCGTTACAGTATCAGCTGGCTTAGGAAAGCGTTTAAGCAATGCCTTTAAGAGAACGCCAAGGATAATACCGTGTGCTACTATGGCAACGGTAATCTCGTCCGACACATGCTTATCGACGATTGGGGCGAGGTGGGAATCAAGAAACCGATCTACTCTAATTCTCATAGAGTCGTGAGTTTCCGAGTCCGGCTGGGCCAGGCCATTGGGATTCCTGTATTTCTTGCCCTCGGATGACCCGTAGTCTTTTTCGCGTAGTTCAGGTAACTGTATGGCTCTCAAAGGAGTACGGGCATCAGATGCACAATCGCTTGGAGAACCTCGGGTATCCGCAAGAGCTTTGGAGATGGCGTCGGCTGTCTCGTAAGCTCTTCGAAGATTGGAGGTAAATATGTACCTGATCGGGGAAGTAGCTTCGCAGCACTTGGCTAGATGGGCACCCAATCTATTTATTTGTAAAACGCCATGATTTGTCAAAGCAGAATCACGAGAGCCTGCACTAGGAACAAGGTTAGCTTGACTTTCGACAGCTAGATTCTAGAGCAGGTGGTTCTTACTAGAGGCCAGCTACATTGTCAACAGACTCGCCATGTCTGATCAACAGAATGCGCATTGCGGCGCATCATCTTCCACAAGTTTGCCGGTGAAGAGATTGCTGGTTTTGTTCTTGGGAAATTATTCAAAAGAAAATTTGCGACGACGGAAACTTTTTAACATGGAAACAGGGTGGAGCCAAAAATTATTCCGGAATTACTCCGGGTTCGTTCGGGTTCCGATACTTAAATGCTTGTACCTCAAACCTTAATAGGCCGTTGCTGTCACGAATCTCATTAGTCTTTTTCATTGGTCTTTTTCATTACGCATCTACACACTTATGCGTAACATGGTCTCGCATTCACTAAACAACAAAATTAGAAACTCTTAATGAATGTATTCTGCGGGTCATTTATGCTCATTTTCTATCTAGAGAAAGATATGTGCCTCCATATCAACAGCGATAATGAATCGCGTATATATGATTCCTCTTGTGTCTACTGGCTTACTGTAGAGCCTGGACTTAGAACGCATTCTCCTTCTGGCGCTGCTCAAAGACCTTCAAGGCCTCCTCCGCCGCTTTCACGCCGGATAGAGCCATAGCACTTCATGCCAATTAGCATATTACCTTTCGATAGTTATAAGGGGTCGTATATCACTTACCCGAAGGTCGGACCCATACGGTTGGCTCCGTCGACCTCGCTAAGCTCCATGCCACCTACAATCAAGCCGGGCACGATTTCTCGGGTACCCTTAACAATGGCATCTTCAGCAGTGTTCATGTCTAGCCCACGCATACCGCCGAGCTTCTCGATCGCTTGCATGCTGACAAGTCGCTTGACGCTGAAAGCACCGAACGGCCCGTCGTGACCAGTAGTGCTGATAATGACAGGCGCGTTGATGGTGCTAGGGTCCATGCAGGACTGGTCGTCATGGTGCATTGAGACCAGAGTCCAGTTGGTGACAACACCAGCAATTCGGATATTGCCGGACTCATCACGGCGAGTGATGAGATCCTCAACAGAGGTGGCATTGAAAAGCTTGACGTTAGGGAAGGCCAAGACCTTCGACAGCAAAGTAGAGGTGAAGAGAGCAGCGTGCTTAACCACGACGTAAGCTCCCTCGTCCTCAAATGGCACACCGAGGTCGGTCAAAAACTTGTCAGCCGGCTTGCGCATAACCATAGCACTGAATAGCTGGCCTCCGAGCCAGGCACCACCACCTAGGCTAGAAGTCAATTTCATTGTTCAGTAAAAGCACTACTATAAAATAAACGCACCAGGAGAGACGCTAGCCTCAATAATCGCAATCTTCAAGTCAGGACGAGCCTTGGCAAGAGTATAAGCCGTGCTAAGACCGCAGGAGCCCGCACCGACGATGACAATGTCAGACTCGGCGTAAGTGTCAAGGTCCTTGAAGTATCGACGATACATGGCACGAGCGACCTGCGACTCTCTGATGGGCTCGAAGGAAAACTCCTTCCACTTCGCGTCCAGGACCTGAACGTCTCCATTGGCACGGACTTTTCCATTGCCAACAGGAATGCCTCCCTTGTGAGGAAGGGTGGTAGGCTCTACAACTTCGACAGCAGATGGTGCCATTTTGATTATTGTTTAGGTAAGTTTTCTGATATGTGTTAGTTGCCGCTTATAGGGGTAAAGGGGGAAACATCGAGAGCATGATCCTTTCGCTGGTATTATCCAGATCAAGTTTTCGGCCGTATAATCTCAGAACGAGCTCTGCGTTTAGACCCGTCCTCAGCGCATCTCCATATCCTTTACACGGAAACTATAAATTCCCGAGATGGTTATGGTTGGATGCACTTATAGACGGGACGCAGAGACCCGAACACCGGCTCATGGCTCATCTCAGATTCTTTACCTAATGATGAGGGATTTTGATCAAGTGCAGTCAATTGAACTTTTGCTGGATAACCAATTCGAGGTCATGTCCTCTGGCGGGGTCGCCATCTTGACGCGTACCGAGTATCGGTCCTGGTCAAGTTAAGAATTAGTATACACCCTCGACTAAATAACAGCAGGGATTTGGTCTCTACTACGAGGCGTACGTATGCTAGTACAGATAATGTCTGTCTTGAGTTGACGAAAGTCAGGTGGGTTTAGAAAGAAGAGAAGAAACGGACTCTTCTTTCACAAGATTCCACTCAACATCTTTATACTCATCGTGAAGCGGGGTAGCTCTCGGGTAGTGTCGTCATACTAACCATATGCAACCAAGAGTCGGCTTTGGGTTTAGAGTATCTGCAGAGATATTTACCTCTCTCCATGCATTCCATCGCCGATTCTTGCCGGTCTACGGCCATGGAATATATTAACGATTGCTACGAGAGTGGGCCCTCGGGGCTTTTGTGCCACTTAACGATTAGCATACACATCTTAATAGGGCTGATCGGCCATCATGCTGGCGTCGCATTTCTCTAGTTGTGATGAAAGGGTTGTAGATCCTATGGAAGTTATCAAGACGGAGATATCAGTGCTATCTACCTATAGATGAAGTTCCTGCCGAATTCCACGTCTCCGATTGGATTAATCCCATATCTATCGGACAGTGGAAGGTGAATAACCTCCCTCTGGTACTCTTCATAAAAGGCTAGACTGGCAAAGAACTCTCTCATACCACCCTCACAACGAAAAAAACGCTATTCCCATAGGCGCCAATCAGTCTCCTTCTTTTAGCAAACAACTGTGGGCCTCTTTGCCCCCCTCCAATTTTGCTCTAGGTTTGGTAAAGCTTTGAGTTATTTCTACTCTCATTAGTAAGAGCCAAGGTTCGTTCCCCCCACGAAAGTCTACGTCGGTCCGGTAAAAGTTTTGATCGACTAGATTATATATGGGATGATCGTTAAACGATACGTGGATAGTGTAGTAGGTAAACAAAAGCCCACCTATCTTATCTCGAATCAAGTCTATACTCGCCTAGCTAAAGATTATATACCCCTGAATACTGAAATAAGAACAGCTCTTTTCTACTTGTATGAGAGGCCTTTATGGTAACAGTAGTGGTATGCAATCTTACGTTAGCAGGTATCTGAAATACTCATTTTACATCTTGATAATGTTAGTAGGGAAGAAGCTCTAAGTATGCTTGGTTCGCAATTCAGTAGGTATGACATTCAGGTACCTAAGTTAAGAGGTTATTAACATTCATAATCAGAATAGCCAATACTATGTAGAAGGAAGTAGCAAATTATTTTCCTAGTTGGCGTTTTTCTATAGGTGAACCTTAGGGGAGCGGGCTTTGGGGGTGTCTATCAAAACGGGTATAAGCGTGTAAATGGGAGAGAGGAACAGTAATACGAGGATATGATGGCTTAGGGACTAGGTACTTAACATAGACGTTATAAACATTTGAATAAGGTAGTTAATTAAGCTATACACTATGGGATTTCCTAGTATACTCGTTAGGATAGGAATATACACAACCAGACCAGAATCTCGGGTGACTTCGAATCTGATTTACTAGGTTAGAAGGTCGAAGGCTGACCCAGGGGAAAGGATTACAAGGATAATGAGCTCATAGGGGAGCTCGGGCCATATCCCAAGTCCCTAAAAGCTGCAAAGCTGCAAGGCTGCAGGGATTAGAGGTTCCCCTCTAGTGGGGGTACGGTTAGGGGGGTAGTTGCTTGCACCATCATCACGCCGAAGCTTCCTGAATGACTAAAAGTCCTTCTATTTTTTTTTTTTTTTTTTTTTTTTTCATGAGCTTCAAATTCCCAATTCGCCGGTAAAACACCAATCGCACTTACCACGGCGCAACATTCACTTTTAATTCCTGCCTGAAATGCAGTAATCCTCTCTCTAGGGCGCTACGAGCTCTAGGCTGCAATATAAAATCGCCGAACTTGCCTGGGACCTTTCGCCATTCACCTTCACCCTCATCCGCGCATCTAAAAATTGCCAACTCTCGAAAGACCGTATCACGCCAATAAACTCACGATGATGCGCGCCAACTTCCTGAAACTTGGCCAGAATGGCCGCGCCGGTATTACTTCCATAGCCCGCCGCACCGCTGTTTCCAACGTCGGTCAACGATTCACAGCGCTGCTTTCGCCTCGCGTTATGTGGCGCCAACCCGTCCAGATGCGCCTCTTCTCGGCGTCTCCTTCCGTCGCCCATCAGGAAGCGCCCAAGACCAATGCTTCATCTATTACAACGGCCCAGTATCACGAGCTCGCCGACATATACCTCGACGCTGTACTTTCCAAGTTCGAGGAGCTCCAGGATGAGCATGGAGAGATCGACGTCGAATACAGCGTAAGTTGCTGCCTGGCAGTCTATATCCTAGCTTATTATGTGACACTGGTCAATGCTAATGGTACGCATCTAGTCTGGCGTTATGACCGTTAAGATCCCCAACGTCGGCACCTACGTCATCAACAAGCAGCCCCCGAACAAGCAGATCTGGCTTTCGTCACCCATTTCTGGCCCGAAGCGATACGACTTCGTGGGATCTACTGAGGGACAGAAGCCGGGCATTGAAAAAGGCGAATGGGTCTACCATCGGGATGGCTCGACCCTAAGCGAACTTCTGCTGAAAGAGACGGGTGTCACGATCGACGTAGACTACCAGTGAACGGGGTTCGATATCTTTGCGACTAGTCAAGTCCGCATTTTCTTATTTCCTAAAAAGGAAATTTCAAGATGATATGATGTGCATTAGAGGGGTCAAATTGCGATGATTTCACAAGGGGGTTCAAGCTAGGATTTGTACCATATCTTTGCTTTTGCATCACGCGGCGGAGTTCAGGCTTTATTGTGCTATACCACACTCACCATGCGTATCATATGCGTTGAACTTTAGTTAATGACATAGAAAAGGAAGCACATTGCGAATATACCACGCATAATTCTTTCTTCGATTCTTTTCTTTGCCCTGAGCTACTACCTTCTAACCTAGTCCCGTAGCAAACGCGAAAATTACTACTGTCAACGAATTGTAACAAAGTTGCGGAAATAAACCAAACATTATGAAGTTAATCTCTTTATTCCGTTGAAGAATTCATAATTTTTAAACGTAATTAATCAATGGGTATTATACTATTGATGGAAAATTATACAATCGAAACGAAAAATCATTCATTTACAGTTATGTAAATATAGAACCCATTGCTAAGAGCCCCAAATCTACCCGAATCAAATTAAGAACCAAGAACAAAAATGAGTGCGAAAAAAATATTCTTCATCTTCGATGTCTTAATTGGGATTGTGTCTCACGCAACCAGGAGGGCACAAGTACATCTGGACGCCGTTATTAATGACGTACTCCCTATAGGCGAGGGCGTAGCCCTTCTCCCACTTCTTGCTGAAGATCCAGCCGGAGCGGTTCTTTCCGCAGTAAATGATGATGAGCTTGTAGAACTCCCACATCTCGTTGGCCGGGGCGCTGTCCTGGAAGTGCTTCTTGCAGTTGCAGAGGTAGACGGCGGCGGAGTTGCGGGACTCGATGTGCAGGCTGCGGCCGTCGATGCGGTTGCCCTTGTCGCTCCACGCGATCATTTTCTGCGTCGAGTTGACGAAGTCCGCGTCCTGTATGTTGTGCCACACCGTGCACGACATGTGCGACACGGGGATCTCCCAGCGTGACGCGTTTACCGAGGCGTTACCGGAGGCGAAACCTCCTGGTTGGAAGCGGGTTTCTTCGTCCAGGGACATGGCGTACATGGGGCTGGTACTGTTCTGTACTCCTGTTGCGTCCTCCGCAGGCGTCCTTATGCTCAGAGCCTGGGAGGTGCTGAAGATTGCGATTACTCGCAAGAGGATTCCAAAGCGCTTCATGATGACTGGCTTAGGGATTGGACGTCGTTTAATATGTTTTTTTTTTTTAATATTTGTTGGGACTGGTATTCTTTCGGGCTGCTGTGTCGGGAATTCTGGGAAGAAATTAGAATAAGATATAAGGCATTAGAAAAGAAAGTTCGGATACCTTTCAATTTTAAATGAGTAACTGCCAGAGAGATCCCGTAATGAATGCCGTATGTAGAGTGAAGAAATAGAGTAAGTACTAGAAGCAGTAGCTGGGTTCTTAGTAGAAGCGATCCGCTAGTCTTTGCTGTTCTATCCTCCTTTGAAGGTCGCGATGCCCGCCCTTATATATTACTGCTCTGTAGGTCTAACCGTACCACATGCTCCATGTCCTATACACTGAACAGCAAATACATTGGAAACCTCCTACAAAGGTAAGAGTTTAATTCGCCGAGCTAAGATGTGCTCAGTTATAGGTGCAAAGTCTAAGATACGTTGCGTTAGGTGGTCCCCAGCATGGGCCAAAGCGTTAAAATTCAGGTAACTACTATCAGGACTATAGGTACCTATGTCTCATCTACTTACGTAGGAGGAAGAACTTGTTAGTATATATAGGTAGGTGGGTGTGCTACACGCTCCTATAATCTAGGTATTTAGAATTGTTTACGAAACAACGAAGCTGCTTTACTACCACCCGGTGCTACCTCGTGAAACTCGGTTGATAATGCATTATCTAAAAGAATTCTTGCCTAGGAGGCAGTCGGTTACGTAGAAGAAGCCTCGAAATGACATAGCAATCTCTAATCGGCGTTTGAAACTCTACAAGACCCTATATATAGCCAAAGTCACAAATATTTTAACTTTGAGAACGTGCTGTGCGACGCCGTTAAGAATTAGGGTCTCTATGGGCGCTTGATTAGGACACCAGTCGGTAATTAAATGGTTAGTCTCCCTCGGTTGCGCTCGACACAATCACGATATCTCAGAAGCTGATAACGCCTTATATTTTCTATAAGTATTGTAATTGTGTTAACTCATAATCAATTACTATGGCAAGTTATGGAAGTCTAAAGTGTAGATGATGTAATCGGGTTCCGCGGGCACAAGTCTAGAACGGCTTATATACTCGCGTATAGACGCGATTATAGAGATCGGATAATCGCAAAGGCGCGGCGATCCGAGAATCAAAGTAACCCGGGCCGACATGCGGCAAAAAGATCGGCCCATGTGACCTCGCGTCTTCCTTCGCGTCATCGGCCTTTTTTTATACCCTATCCAATTATATGTTTCCTCCCCTGTTTTCTATAGTGTCGGATTATATCGGGGTGCAAGATAAAGCGAGATTGGTTAGCTTGTGCAAGTACGGAGGTAGAGTAAATCAATATAAGTAGCATCGTCTTGTCGTACAGAATTGCCATATAGAGATCGCTATAAGACTAAATTTGATCACGCATATACCATCACATAGATCTATAACTCAGCTTCTTAGCTCTGACACTTTACGCAATGGCACAAAAACACCCAGTCATTTACTACGGAACGTCTACGTTTGGCTCATCCCACGTGCCCGCGCTACAAGACGAAGCAAACGTCTCCAAGTTTCTCGAGGCCTTACAGGAGGGTGGTATATCCCAAATTGATACAGCCGCCCGATATCCTCCAGACAACCATGGCGCCTCGGAACGAATGCTCGGGCGAGTAAAGGCCTCCTCCAAAGGGTTCACCATAAACACGAAGGTGCTGTTTGCCGGGCAGAGCAGCGCCGGAACTCTCAGCAAGGAAGCAGTGCGAAAGAGTGTTGGAAACAGCTTGAGAATTCTTGGCGTTGAGAAGTTAGGGATTCTTTATGCTCACACCGCGGACCCGGTTACCCCCTTAGAAGAACAGGCGGCAGCCCTGAACGAGCAGTACCAGAAAGGTTTCTGTGAAAAAGTGAGCAAGAAGCTGAACAATATTAAATCTTCTTTATTAACAGAATAATCTTAGATTGGTATCTCCAATTTCCCACTCGATACGCTCAAGTCGTTCGTCGAAATTTGCGAAAAGGAGGGTTACGTCAAACCGTCAGTATACCAGGGGCAATACAACCTGATCTGCCGCGGACCCGAAAAGGACCTCATCCCGTTCCTCCGAGAGCACAACATGACGTTCAACGCCTACTCGCCTCTCGGCGGCGGCTTTCTTACCGGAAAGCTCACGCTCGGAACCGCCGAGGGAACGCGCCTGCGAAGCGCGTACGGCGCGCACTTTGCGCGGTGGTATGACAAGCCCGAGTTCCACGACGCTGTGAGGAAGCTCCTCGAGGCCATCGAACCGCTCGGCATAAAGCCTTCGGAGGCGGCGCTGCGCTGGCTGGCGTATCACTCTGTGCTAGGCGAGGATGATGGCATTATATTGGGGGCTACGAAGGTCGAGCAGCTCAGGCAGAATATTGAGGATATTGGCAAGGGCCCGCTGCCGCGTGAGATTGTACAGGTCATCGATAAGATTGGGGAGACTATTGATGCGCTGGGTGGGGGCGACTTTGAGGTGAGACCTACGGAGTTGCCGCCCAGGTGAGATTGGTTGACGATTATACGTTCTGCAGTTGTTCCACAGCAGCTGAGGTGGATGAGAAAAAAATGTTTTTGAGATATAGTTCTACTTTTCTCAAGATCTTTCTACTTCTGTAGAACTATCTTAGACCATTTTTTGCGGTTTCCCCGTTTGAAGCCCGTATTTATGGATTTCGACCTCGGTAGGTAGCTAGCTAATCAGGTACCTATCAATATTAAGTGAAATCCCGTCTAGCTTACCAAAGAGGCCAGTACTTTTACAACTTCTTGTGGCCAAGATGGTAGATCTAATTATAGATACGAAGGGTGTCGAGTCGTATTTATCGATCTACTTGCTCGTATATCCCTCACTGATTCTGCTAAAAGTGATGTTAGCGGCCGCTTATTGCGGCAAGACTTCAACTATACATCGCCAGTTACAACTGCTATAGTGTTTCTGGAATATGTTTCGAGCTTATTCAAATCTTCTGCAGGCGGTCCCCCTGAAGGTGCCACTGGAAAGTCTCAGCATTCCTAGCCTTGCCACAATTCTAGCATGTGAAGAGACTCCGGGTCATCATACGGTGAGCTAGAAGAAGCATACGTTAGAGCTAAGCGTGCTTTAGGTAACTTGAAGGGGTCGTATTCTTCGATTACACAGTTTGTGTGAAAATGTCGCCTTGTTCTGCGGCGATGATCAGATCGGGCCGTGCAATGTCGGCGATGACTTGCTTAATGGACGCACAGGTGAAAGTGGTAACGACTATAGAGTTTTCGTCGACTTCTGCGAAGCCTCCGGCACCGAACTGGCTCATCGCTTCAAGCCCGTGCTCCTTCAAGATCTCAACGCAATCGGGGTCTTGGGTTAGGATGCGCACCGTGATCCCCGTGCTAGAAGAGATTTCGTTTATTAGGGAAAGTCAACCGAATACTGGCTTATTCTGTTCGTCATAGCATACGTCTCCAGCTCCTGCTAGTCTGAACCACACTCACCCTCCACCACTCAGGCATTTTGAGACTAAAATCGCCAAGACCTAAGAATACGATTTTGGTAGCTTTGTGTCCTCTCAAGAGTTTTCTAATTAGCGGTCGGAAAGATCCTCGACGAGGCCTCTGCTGGCTCGTGCTATTCGATTTTCCTACCGAACGTAGGATTTTCTGATATGGACTACACTACCATCGACCCACCAGATAGTATATTTTTCGATGGTACGAAATTGCGGTAATTGCTTCTCAATATCTGAAAGATAACTTTTCCGCCATAGATTAGGTAGCCCTTGAAAAGTATAGGCCTTCCTTGTACTGGATACTTGTTTTCCATTTTGAAAAAAATCATGTGTTAGTAGTGGAGTCGACGGTTACTTCTTATTATGCTGCGCGTGTTCCGACATATTGAGTAGGATATTGCTTCAAGATATTGCTTGTATGAACTGGATAAATCTTAGGTGCTAAGTAATTGGAATGCTTCGAAACCCTTTCACATTAATCCTGTATGTTACATAGCTATTTAATTAATAAATAAGCAGTTCTTATCATGTTCTTCATCTCATAATAGACATCATACATCATAGGCTACAAATTATTTTATATACTAGATTCCGCGTCAGTATTAGTAGTTGATATTTCGACTACTGATTTGCTAGCCTGTATCAAACGTTGACTAAAACCAAATGATATTCGTGCAAGCTCGATAAACCATATCTATTTGACTTATGATAGCGAAAGTGAAGAGAACCAAGTTAATCGTCCACGTACAGTATAGATTGACAGCCCATGCACTGTCTTTATGAAAAGGGGTACATTTCAAAGTCCTGATTATACCATATTTTCACCCACTAGTCTGCCCTATAGTCCGCCTTGGTGTTGTATTGTGAAGTATGAATCTGAGTTTCCATTTTTGACACTGCCCCCTTTTTACGCGTTTGCGCGAATCGCGAACGATCTTATCACGATGTGGGGCAAGAAGTACAGGAACATCTTCGTTACTCCATGGGGAATCATAAGCCTACTAGTTATGGAAGTCTGAGGTAAGTATATTATACTAAAGCTATCTTTTGTTTCGATATATCTCATCTAGGATCGTGATCGCGGGTGCATAGGGCGATGCTGTGCATGATAATGCCATAATGAAGTCGTCGGCTAAGCCCCAACAATTTTTCATTACACAGAGCATAAAGCTATTGAAGCCGGTGAATCACAGCCAGATGCTGATCTAGGACTGGTTGAGCTGTTCCTTGCTTCAGGTATTGTATGTTGCTAAAGGAGATGGAGTTGTTGAGGAGTGTTGGGTTGTTGAGGTAAACTACAGCTGAATAAAAACAGGTTTCGAGGTCACTTATACGTTACTTATTTTAAGCTGATTTAATACATATGAAGTTCTTTACCTGAAGTGATGCGGCTAATCGGAACCTCATGTTATGGGGTATTCGTTACCACCATACCGCCGGCATGCTACCCGCTTTTACCCGCGCTCTGCACAGCGGCTCTGCAGTTGCGGGGGATATAACATCTTACTGCTTACAGTCTGAGGCCGTACATAGTGTCGCACTGAGGCGTATGAGGCCCAGGCTTACTTACCTACATAAATTAAAAGCTGGGGCTTTGACATATCGATACGTACCTTATTTATGTAGTGATACGAGTTTAGTGAATGGTAAAAGAACATAATTATATGATATCCCATAGAGAATTGTTTAGGCAGAGAAGCCGCCAATCAGGTTCCAGTCCCGAGTTGGGTACGTATATACAGACGATAGCACAGCTATCACATAGGCTCTTCCTGTCCTTACTCTGATGAGTATATTGACAAACATTAGCTGTCCTGTCATCTCTCAGAAGCATTGTCGTAACGGGCCTGCCATGCAACTAGTTGACGTTCCATAGAAGCTTTTGACCTTCCACTAGATTCTCCAGTAACGAAGAACTTCTCCATCGTGTCCGTCTCCCTAGTAGACAGACCGATTCTATCTCTACTGGCCAAGATTTGACTGGACGACCAGTTGGATGAGCTTATAGTGTCAGTGGAGGAAATGTCGGTATTGATTATGGATTAAATATTACCTTGACTCATGCGAGTAGGAAGAAACACGGTCAGACATAGCGACAGCAGTATGTGACGAAGTGGTTGAAAGTGGTGGGGCCATTGTTATTAAGTGTGAGATGATAGGCACCAACAAGGTAAGATTATAGATAATTTATCACAAATGTGTGCGCGAGCTTCTACGCGTATATAGATGTATATATAAGTGCAGTATATATGGAATGGGATGTTTGCGTACATGCACGCACGTCTGTGTGGAAGCGCAATTGGGAGCTCTTGAAGGACGAATGGGCCGTTTCGAAGTGAGAAGGTGACGGTGCTGACGTTGATAGAACGAACGTCCAAATTCGTCTTCCATACATTCGCAATCGCGAGTCCCAGCCAATTTTATATTCTTGAACGTAATCATAACCATGATCGAACGCGCGTCAAGCAAGTAGAATAGTGAGATAGGGTGGATGCCGCGTCAATAGGGGGAAGTAGAAAAAGTTCTTAGAGTCAGAGACTTATCTGTTTGATTATTCCAAGATCCCGACAAGATGAGAGTTCCGAGCAATGGGGGGGTCGGTGATCACCTACGGTAGAAGTCTTTAACACGGAGTGGCGAATTTCTGGATGAAACTTGGCAGAAGAGAGGCGTCTGAAGTTGAAAAAATGCTGGAAATAAGCTGACCTCATTGGTAGTTGACAGATAGGAATGCAGCTGGAGCCGAAAGGAAGTAAGACATAGCTTGCTAGAATAACCATTGGGCAGTAATGGTAAAGTAACACCCTAGTTAATAAAAAAAGGAATTGCATACCTCGGTAGTTGCGATGTATTTATCAGACAAGGATTGGTTCTTATTGCGCTGTGTGGTTGAAAAGTGCAGAAACGTAATATGCTGCTAACTGACCGGCGTGCATTTGCGATATCTTCCACCCTTCTATGGACAAAACTACCAGTAATAGGCAATAAGGACAATACGCTCAGAAGTTTGAAAACCGTAACATACCTTGGTGGGATTTGTTATCCAAGTAGGCTACAGATAATGGAGGCATTGTAAGCAAGAAAATTGATTGTTGCCTGTCTAATCTGTAAACTACATCCTAGTCCTCTCAACCACGTATCACAGATAGGGAGTTAACACATATTAATCTCCCTACACGTTAAGTTGTAAGACAGGGACAGGGTGAGAGAGGGATGTATTCTAGAATTCTAGAATGATCATGGAGAATACTTACCACTAAGGATCCTTGTTTTCGCCGAACCAAGATGGTCGAGTTGCCAAGCCAGGCTATGGGGAGGAACGGAGAAGCTTGTTCGATTGACTAGTGCCAGTTGGCCGTCTGTTGTGGGCTTACGGGCTTAGGAGATTCAATGATGTACAACGGAACGAGAACTCTATGGACAATGGACACTATGGAGTTTCATCTCGTGTAAGGGTAAGTATCTCGTGTAAGCTTAAGTCGGCCTTGTCAGATTCGCGAGCATTGGGTGTCAACAATAGGGTGGGCCATGGGCCTGTAATGCACATAGTCCTTGACAATTCCCCGCTGTGATAAAGACGGATCGATCGGGGTTGTTGATGGAGAAGGAAGAAAAAAAAAGTTGCACTTTGGTTCCCATGTCATGTTGCCTGACCTTGTAACAGGAGCGCGGCCCATGTATTATAGTGGTAGATTACATGTGATGGAGGGAAGAATCTGGAAAGGAAGATGGTCTGGCTTTATTGCCTTTTCTACACTTCTTTCTGGGTTAGGTACCTGACGTAACTAAATTTCTACCCAAGGTAGGAGGTACCTAACGCAAATCCCCCACCAACGCTAAGCGTTTCTTGCACAGCCTCTGGTAGCCTAGCGGAAGCGGACGTTAGTAGCGGGTGTTCCCTTGATTTTTTAGTATCAGCCACAATATGGTACCCAGTCATCATAGCCACAAGCTGCGACCGTTTCACGGCCGCTGGCGGTGAGTTCGTTTGCTCCCTCTTTTACCCTCTTACACGGAATCGATTCCCACCTTCTACCTCAGGTAATCTAGACTCAAGATACCCCGAGCCTACCTAACTAACAAGAAAATCATAAGATCATCCGATAAGGGAATTCGCTTAATCAGAGAGCATTGGATTTTCTAAATGTTTGTGCCTTATATGAATCTAATTAACTGGTCTTTCTTAAAAGGCCAAAAGAAAAAAAGAAAAAGAGAGCTCTAATTGTATCTCTTTTCTCATCTAACTAACGTCTTCTTCCCGGAGGTGTAAACGGAGTCGCTCCGTCAAGAAACATTTTACAGGGGTTAAAAAGAGTACCTCTGGGGCTAACAGATCTCTTGGATCTTTTCGATTTGGCAATCGCCCAGCCTACCTCATGAACCCTTGCTCCTCTGCCCCTGTCCATCTCCCTCCCGCCTAGAAGAGAGCCTACTTGAATGCCTTGTAAGGTCACCATGGCAAAAGGAGCTCGTTAATTGGCCTAGCGGCCGGTATTCCCGTACCGTCATCACCAACGGGAATGCACAGAGGATGTAGCCGCTACAGGTTACCAAATATGCACATTCGATCTAACCTCACCCTCATCCTCTTTCATCCACCAACTCATGCACCTAAATTGACAGTCCCCTATAAGAAGCCCCACTAGTCCCTTTGAGCCGCGAGCCTCGTTCACGATGGTTTGTGTTTTTCTTATTAACCTCCTTCTCCCTATTGGGAACTGTTCCTTTTCATATATTTCTTAGTTCACCTCTCGGAACAGTTTCCCTTTAGTTTGTTAGTGTGTTTGCTATTTCTTTAAGTTTTTCGCAAACTGGTGTTGTATTAGTCGCCGCAATGAATTCAGCTTCACCTACTACCAGCACATCCACAAACAGAGGTGGCCGCCCTAAGGATTGGACTGAACCTAGAGCCCGGAGACTTGTACGACTATATATCTATACGCGCTTACCATTCGAACTTATATTAAAACTCTTAGAGGACGGCGTTTGGAAACCTGGGTATGTTTGACCTAACTATCTGCTCTTCTATGCTAGTTAAATCACGTTGCTTACTTTACTATCTTTAGCAAGGTATGTACGAATGACACTTTACTTCCGATGAGTTGTCTCCTCTGTGGCGGCCGTTGAATATTCTACGCTACCATATTTCCTACAATCTACCAAATGCCATCCAGCATTCTTCTCCTTCAAGATATCCTAGTTAGTTCACGAGTTACGATACTTCGCTGAACTAACTAAGCTTTCGGTATTGGTCTATGATACTAATAAGTTCGTACAGGATGCTGCCAATAAAGTCAAGAATTCGCTCCTCGGAAATGATCCTAGGTGGATAAGACCCAAGGATGAAGATGACGAGAGAAGGCGTATCGCGGGCCTTAGAAAAAGTCGACGCGGAACGAAGTTTTGCCGGAGGGCGTCATCATCGCACCCCGCTCATGAACATCCACCAGTCTATAGTCATGGTCATGGTTGGCATGATGATGACAGCTTAACTCTTGCTCAATCCAACCAGCCCTCTTTCGAGAATATTAAACAAGAGCCGGGTCATTACAGTTCCGAAGTAGGAGCCAACATCCCAAACATCCGTCATGACAGTTATGATGGAATGCGATACTCTTGGTCTCCCACTGGCCCTAACACAACTCGTCGGGACACCAATTTAACCAATTCCACCGACACCAGCATGAGCAGCAGCTTTCAGGAGAAACTTTCAACCGTACCTCGGGACCAAGCGAAGGGTGCTTGGCGTGTTTTAAAACGATATACCTTCCCGAAGGATCTTGATATCAGTAGAGGGAACTTTGCTTCTCCAGTGCTCTCCCCTGGCCCGACGGCTTTCTATACCAACGATCCGCTTAGCTCACGACACGCACTGCCTGGCGACTTTCTGAATGCAGGCCTGTTCAATGGAGAAAATGCATGTGGGGTTGGATCTCCTTCTCACGAGACCGAGACCTGCTGGTGCCGGATCATCAATGAGCTGAGACCGCCGTATGAGATATGGCCAATCAATAACAGCCATCCTACTCTCTACGACATTTATTCGAATAACTTACACGAGATCAGAGATTCGTTTGGTAACACAGTATTCCATTGGCTCGCCAGTGCGATTGGAGACCGGAATCATTTCCTCGACCTCATTGCTCAAGCATTGAGCCGGAACTTGCAACTAATCCATGCGACGAACACAGCCAGGCAGACATTTCTTCATCTCCTCCATGATTCTTGGTTTGAAGACGAAGTACTATTGGAGCGACTTCTCAACATGCTGGGGGATGCCAATTTTAACATTTTGGCAACCGACGTTTACGGCCGCAGCTTTTTTCACTTGTTACAGAAGAGGAAGGGCGACTCTATTCGCATACCAGTTCACCTATTTAATCGGGAATTACTTCAGCGGCGGGATGCATTTGGAGTTGGGCCAATGGTGCAACAGTCGGGGTCTCCTATGGCTCAAGACATACCGCGCGCCAATCCCTTAAATTTACGGAGCACAAGCAATCCCGAGCATTTACCAACGTTTCTCGAAATACCCTCCGACCGTGGAGACAATGCTCAAATTCGATCACAAGCTGAGCTTTTACGAATAGTTGTGGATGCTGTTAAGGTGGATAACGTTAACTCGACCAACCAGAACTCCTTGAGGGAAGATGCTCACGGACGAAATGCGCTACATGCTCTTGCGGAAGTCGAACTCGACATCGACCGGGTCCAACATCCCACTCATGATAGCCAACGGCATAAGAAAAGGAAATTCAAGGAGGAGGGAGGAGAGCCGAGGCCTGACAGCAGCCATGATAGTAAAAGATTGGAATATCTTGACGGTATCATCTCTGCCCATGTTGATGTTAACCATTATGACAATCGGGGCCAAACTCCGTTAATGGCCTTTATCGCACTAAGACCAGAGGATTCCAGATCGGATAAGGAAGACATGGAAAGGGCGATTAGGAAACTGGTTGAGGCGGGTGCCAATCTTGAGCAGCGCAATCGCGATGGAAGAACTGCTCTCCACGTCGCCGCCTGCTCCGGGAAGAAGGTTGCCCTGAAGGAATTACTCCAACTAGGAGCCAATCCTTACGTTCGTGACGCATGTGGTTTAAGTGTCCTCGCCGCCATTGACGAGCTATGGGTCCATACCGAGAGGGATGGCGTCCTCACGGCGCGACTAGAGGCATGTCGAGGTGTTTTTACGAGTCTGGTCCAACTGGATGCCCAGGAGCCTACCGTTATACAGGAATGGGGAGTGAGGAGACCAGCACCCAGATTGTGATAGTAACCAACTAGCTACCGCAAGCCTTAGCAACGAAGGATTTCCGTGGAGGTACAAGAGACGATGTATGACTACCTGTTACAGTATAGTGTCGAGTTCATTCTTGTATAGGAGTTTTTGAGATCTCCATAGATACCCTTGTATATTCTTAACGGAGTTTGGGGGGTGGGAGGTACAATTCGCCTTTGATAGGTTGAAATAAAGCGGTCTGTCAAACAAATCGGATTGGGTACATAGAATGAGAGAAATTTTTTGCTCTGTCGTGTAGCCTAGAAAATGTCATTGATCATGTCTGCGCCACTGGGCTATGGTAACTTACTTCCATCCAAGTGCATGTAAGACGAAAGGATAGTCTCTGGTGGTGTAAAATACTCCAGTCAGCTGAAAAAACAGGTACCTGCGTACCTGGGCTCCCTCTCGATTACCCGTTTAGGCATGTGGAACACCCAAGGCGGCGCTATCTATTGGTCTCTTGACCCAGCCGAAAGTTAAGTGCTCATCAATCATGTATTTTAAGTCTAACGAAATTAATATGCACACTGTACAATACATGACAATATAAGTAGTTTCTTGGGGTATACTAGGATTGATATACAAGCAGGATGAGGTCACTAGATGTGGGATCAGCTGATGCTATATCCAAATTCGGGATTTGATGGATGAATGAGAACACGTTCTAGATGTACTTTATTAACAAACCTGGGGGTTATGTAGGAATCTTAGTAGTGTTCACTAATGTGTGTTATTCGTTACTAAACCTGTCATATTAAGACTCTCATTTTCTAGAGTTGCCAATTATACTTCCCTTCGTAACTATCTATGTACCTAGGTAGGTATCTAAGGGAAATAGTACCATACAATATCAATAACAATGGATACTATCATTCTACTCTACGGATTAACCAGCAATACTCTAATACCACTCTAGATAGAACAGCAAAAGAAGACAGGTGTAAAATATGAAATATGTAGTCATATTAAAAAACACAACCCTTAGGTACACGACTCCTAAACTAACCCCCCCGATGCAGAGCCGTCAGTTATTATTGTTATTATTAACCCTTTTTTTCATATAATAGCAATCCCCGCGAAGTACCGCCAATGCGTCATGACGAACATATAAATGATCTTATCGTAGACGGTCTCCCTGGGGATCGTCTCGTGGGCCGGGGGGCCGCCGTGCGCGGGGAAGGCGGCCGCGAGCTTGGCGCTGAACTCGTCTTCGAGACGGTACCGCTCCTCGTCGAGGTACGACTCGCCGGGCGAGGGGGGGCCGAGGAGGCGTTCCATGGCGCGGGCGCGGGCGCGTTCCTCGCGACGCGCTTCCTCTCGCTCGTCGAAGTACACTGTTGTTGGCGCTTTGCGGGGTTCTAGCCAGTATAGCGGGGCTCGCTTGGGCTCTTTGGTTTCTTCGGCTTGTTTAGTCTCTTCGCCTGGGGCCGGTGGGTTGTCCGCTGGTTGATTATCGGCTGGTTGGTTGTCAACTGGCTGGTTGTCGACTGGCTGGTCTTTGGCGGGCTGGTCTTTGGCTGGTTGGGTTTCGCCCGTCTTGGCCTGTTCCTGTGCCTCGCCGCCGCCGCCGCCGCCACCACCACCATTCCCGCTGTCGTTACCCTCCCCACCAACTCCGCTCAGGGCTTCTTCTCTAATCGCTTCGTCGAGCTGATCCCGCAGAGTCCACCAGTTCTGAATATTCTGGTTCCTGGCGTCGACGAATTTCATCAGCCAATTTTTCTTCGCGGCGAATCCCGGGCGAAGGTGCTTGATGGCCTTTTCGTCAGCGGCGTTCCAGGCTTGTTCGTGTAATATCCAGTCGTCGAGACGATCCCTGAGGGCGTGTCTCATTTGACTGACTGAGGGCGGCGGATCAGAAGCTAGTAGTAGTTTCATGTGCAGCGTCCGGATGAACTTGAGGGTAAAAGCGGCAACCCTGGCTTCCTTCAATTTGGAAGCGCTGGTAATCATGTCACTTTTTTTGTGTATCTCATCTCGCAGACGCGGTATTTGGTTTTCTATTTGCCGCATAAGTCGGTCACGTTCAGCCTGCGTCTGCGGAGGGTTTTCCGGCTTATAAATATTCAACCGACATTGCCTCAGTACCTTGTGGAGCTCGGATTCGTAGGCATTTAAAGTGTCCTCCCGATTCTCGGCGGTGGGATTGAGAAGTCTTGCAATATCAGGCTTATTGGACATGTCCAAGAATTTCGCGGTGCTGTAGATGTCCTGGATATCGGCTTCGATGTTGTCGTTAGTTATGGTGTAGTTATCGATGGCACGGGGCCGCTTGGGGTCTCGTTGGACCGGTACATATGGCGCAGGTCTTTTTCTAGACTCTGCGGACCTTGTGGAATCCGCGGGCTGTTTGGGATCTGTAGGCTGTTTAGGATTGATAGGTTGTTTGGGCTCTTCTGTATTTTTGATCGCCTTGGCTCTCTTTATTCTCTCTTCTTGCTCAGGAGTAATTTGGCCGCCAATCTGGCGCCTGAGTTCCAGCACTCCTGGTCGTTCGCCTAGCCCATACAACCATTCGTCTGATCCATATGGGAAATCTACGTATGTGGGACGGGCTCCTTCGACGAACAGATTTTCTTGTACGCTCAAAGATACCATGGGCATCCGAAGGCCCAGCAGCGCCTGAGCAAGGACTTCCTGTGACAGGAACATGAGAAGACGACGATCAACATCATTCCGAAGAGGTCTATCATCCAGCTCCAGGAATTCGTCGTATGCCCTAACAAACCTTCCATGTGAGGGTAAGGTGTCGCCTTGCCATGATTCCGAAGGTGGGGGTGCGTGGTCTCCGAGTAAAAATGACATTCTCGTGATATGTCTTGACATGCGATTATCGAAAGACGTGATCCCTTGACGAGAGAAGTCCTCGACACGGGCCCATAATTTATAGTGAAAATCCTTGGTCTTAAACAGTTCTTCGGCATTATCCCTCACAAACTCGTGACAGATCTCGAGAAACTTAACCTCTCTAGAAAGGAGAGCCCTCTCGTTTTGACCATTTGGCTTCTGCATTGCCAGAGCAGTCTCGCGGATGAGCTGTAACAAGCGCGAGTAGAGATGGAGGAAGTACGGTGCTGCGCTGTGATAGCCGTTGACATCATGGTCGGTAAACCCGTACAATCCTGCAGACTCGATCCACTCGAATCGGTTGGTTAGTGATTCTGAAGGTGAATCTGTGCCAGGACCTGTGGGAGAGCCGACGGGCGAAGTTACGGGAGTAGAACCCCTCGCAGGGTTCGTCGTGGGGTCTGAATCGACAACAGAAGAAGACATGGCTGGAAGTAGTCAAACTGAGGTATTACTGGGCCGGTTCTAACAGCAATGCTGAATGGTAGAATCAATATTTTATATGTTGATTCTTGATCATTACCAGCCGTTAAGTGTTTCCCAGCAGTAAGGAATTGTTAAACGGAAAAGAAGCTGTTGGCTGCGTCGAGCTCATAAATGAAAGAAGTAGGGGAGCCCACAATTTCGACGTAGGCTAACACAACAAAACCGCAAACATTTGTAAACAAAGGCTAATAACCGTGACTCAGTCAATAAATAATAATGTGTAAAGTTTTTGGTGGGGTTGGCACTGAGTGCCGAATTCGTCTATCTTTGTCTTTCAGGACTTTGCACAACCGCAATGTTGTCGTATACAATCTTTTAGCGGGCTTTCATATCCCGGTGAGGCATTCTGCAAGCATAAATTTGCTTGCAAAGCCTCTTCTGAAATGAAAAACTCATATATTTCCTTTTTTGGTTTCTTGCTTGGGATGATCTATTTCTCGCAATTTTCGATTCTATTCTAAAACGATACGATATTCCATAAGCTTATGTTTATTGTATTCCAATATCTTGTAGTTTTCTAAACAACTAGATATTATACTATAAGCTTTACGAGAATAGTAGCGATCAATATAATGGCTGACAACACAGTGCCTGATATACCATCACCAGACGCTAAGGAACCTGATACGACAGTACCTGATAACACGGTATCTGATAATACAGTACCAGACAATCCATCGCCTGCTACTTCTGATCTATTAGGTTCTCCTACACCGTCCGAACAAGAACACCTAAGTAGACATGAAGACCCTTTTGTTTTAGAAGACGCGGGGCCTAAAGGAGCGGGATACTTTGCAACAAGAGATATCGCGGTCGGCGAACGTGTTCTTGTAGAAAGATGCTCTCTTATCCAGATAAATTATCAGAATATCTATGACAGGAGCAATAATCTAATTGGGGAATATTTAAAATTGAGTTTAGAAGATAGGCAGAAAATCCTGGATCTACATTCGGAAAGTGACCCCGTACAGAGGATGCGACATCGAGCAGCATTCGCACGAAGCGGACCGCTGACAGAGGACGAGCTTGAAGAATGTGTCACCGTCAGGCTTGTTCACGCCGCCAACTGTTTTGAGGTAAAAAAGGCTCGATCGAAGCCAGACGGGTCACTTGGCCACTCTAGAAACGGTGTCTTCATCAAGGCAAGCAGGTTTAATCACTCGTGCGATCCTAATTGTTGGTACTCTACCACCGCACTTCCAGGTTATTTTATCTGTACACCATGCCGGCCCATCAAAGCGGGCGAAGAATTAACTATCACTTATCTACCTAATCATGCGATGAAACAAGCTCGGCATCGCACAATCGAGCGTGGCTGGAAGTTCGTGTGCGAATGTAACAAATGCGAAGGAGTCGATAGTGAATACGACGCTCAGCTCGAGGAAGCATATGCTCTACGGTATCCCAACGAACCTCTGCCTAGACCGACATCAATATCTAAATCTACAGGAGAAAGACTGGTAGATGAGCGCCGCTTACTCCGACGTGTATTACTCCTTGAAGGTTTAGGCTGGCCTAGGGAATTATTTTTCGCGTAAGTCGTAGTTAAGATTAACCATTCCCTACCCTATATCCTCCCACTCCCCCCCCCCTTTCCAAAAGAAAACCCTTCAAATAAGCCACAATACTTCGCAATACTGACTATCTAAATAGGTACCTGAATGCGGGAAATTTTTACACTCAGCTTTACAACGAAACTGTGGAGGGGGATCTTCAGTCGGCGTTAAGACATGCAGAAAGAAGCATATTTTTCCTGGATAGTGCAATCACGATAGGGATACAATGTTGGCCACCAAACGAGATTATAATGGAAGATACTAAGGATGAAGCAAATGGGACGAGGGATAATATTAGGGCAATGCAACGCGCTTTAAATATCCCAGTATTACCACAAGGCTCAGCGCAGACAAGTAGTGCAGTAACTGCTGTTTCGATACAAATAGCCGAGCGTTCATCCGGGCCTCTATAGATAGCCAGTAGATAAAGTTCATGTATATAATCTAGATGTTCAGTATTAGCAGGTTTTTTGGAGCGAAGGAGTTATTTCCGATTGCGACAGAAGTCAGGTTAATAGATACCTACCAAAGGCATTGTACTTAGATGTAGAACATTATTAGAATGCTCTGATTATCTAGTTGCAAGTCACGTAGTATTAATACGACGATTTACTATATTCATTAAAATATGATATAGCATCATCGTCATCATTTTGATTTCCAAAAAAAGGGGGAGGGGGGAAGAGATTATCCGCGTAATGTCTACCTAAGTATACATATTTTAAACTCTGCACTTGACTGTTACTTCTCCGGTGACTTAGCGTAAGGACTCTTTAACCTCAGCTTCTTCCCATATCGCCAAAAGACAAGAGGGGCAGGTAGTAGTATCACAGCAACGCATCCGAGCAAGGTCATCGTCCAGTGTGTGCCTAGGCTTCTGTACATTGGACGTGCAGCCATGACCATTCCTCCAGCGACTAGATAGCGAACTATCGTAATACTAGCAAGTCCTATAGCAGCGTGGTCACCGTAACTGTCAATGATATACTCGTAGCTTGAGACATAGATCGCAATCACGACCATGCCAAAAACGAAGCAAGCACCTAAGTTGCTCCATATTGATATGTTTTGTTGATCTCCCCATCCTAACCAGAAGAGAGAAATAGGGAGCAAAAACGCTGCTACGATGGCTGGCCACTTAAGAAAAGAAGTTAGCACCAAGTCCAAGCTCTTTGTCTAATCGCGAGATGTAAGTCCATGAAGCATATCTTGGAAGTGTTGACTCCCAAAGCCTTGTATGGTACCTGGATAAAAGGGGCAAAAATGATATCTTGAGCTACGTACCAGCCTGAATTCGGGTTCGATAGAAGATCCGCGCACATACTCAGTTTTCCACCGTGCCCAGCTGTAAAGTCCAGGCGCGAAGAGAGTGAAAAACGTCGCCCCAGCCGCGATGGAAGCGAAGCAAGATCCTGTAAGAGAAGTAGAAAGCTCATACGTTTCTTTGAATATGTAGTCAAACCCAGACAAGAAAGTAAATAGGAGAACGTAAAGTAAAACAAGATATCCGCCAAAAACAGCAATTACAGGTTCTTGGGTGAGGAATTTGGCTGGTAGAGGTCCCACGTGTTTGAGTCTACCAACGAAAGATGACGACTCGCTATGCTCGGAGACGTATCTATCGTCACCTGTAATGCGACGTAGGTGCTTGGCTTTCCAGTCAAGTAGAAGAGGTAAATATGTCTCGGGCAGGAAGAGAAAAGAGATAAGAAAGGCAAGGCTGGATATTATCAATGCTATCCATTCCGTCCACCGCCATGATAGGTTCGGATTGGATACTATCCATCCGCCTGCTATCGGCGCGATCATGGGGGCTGATTAACGAGAACAGATGATGTTAGTGACGACGACACGAGAATTAATAAGGGACGAAGCGATACTTACCTGCTACATTTGCCCAAGCAATGATGGGAAAGGCAAAAGCTCTTTTCACAGGGCGAAACTGATCACGAACGCTTGAACCATTAATGCTGAGTGTTGCGCTGGAAAAGAGACCGACGAAAAAGCGGCATACTACTTGACCTCCGAACGTCGGGGTCAATGCGGACCCCAAAACAAAGAATAAGTAGCAAAAAGTAGAGACCAAATATGTTGGGTTGCGGCCCACGGTCTCGGACAGCGGCCCCGCAAAGAAAGCACCAGATCCGATACCAAAGAGATACACTACGACTTGATTCAGTACTTTGCTTATATTGATGAAACATATATCAACGTTTTAGACACAATTCTTGACTCAACCAAAATATCATAAAATAAACTGGGGACATATACATAGGAGTTCCTAGCAGGTAGGGTATAATAATACATACTAGAAGTTGATAAGTTCTCGGCCACTTGACTGACACCAAACTCTTTGCTAGCATTTTTATTCGCCATCGATTCTGCTGCCCCCGCCCACGCTTGGGCGAATATGAGAAAAGAAAGGATAGCGATATTCTTGCAGCGGGCCACTAGGGGCCAGTTTTTCGGATCAAGCGGATCGTCCTCGCCCTGGATCCGGACTATGATCTTGCTGTCACCGTGAGCCGTCGTATTACCGTCGGAGTTTTGACTTCCTAGCGTGCTAAGAGGAAAAGAATCCGCTCTAGCCGCTTCGACATTGTTTAGGTCAGATTCTTGGCCTTTTTGGAATCTCGTCGGTTTATTAGTGTCTTTCGTGATTGCACGCTGGAGATCTCTTCCCATTCGATGATATTGGACGTAAGCCCACATCATGAGATCGAGTAACAGAAATAAATGATATTGCACTCTATCCGTCAATCATAGAATTAAATTGCAAGAAATTAAATCTAGGGACTTTGGGCAATGAATGCTATGTTCGTAATCGGACGGCTTTTGCTAATAAGTACATAGAGATATACAACAATCGTAGGTCGCGTGCCAAATTGCCCTGTTTAACAAGAAAATTTAGCATTGACGTCAGGTTATACTCTTATCAAATTTCAAGTATAAGCAATTGGGAAGTATACTATAGCAACGCGCATAATATTGTCAGTACCGTCACTATGACTTCATCGAGGTTTGCAGCACGTGGTGGAGCTCTCTGATCGTCTTGGCATAGTAACTATTCCTCATTCGCCTGATATGAACATGTTCATTAACAATATCTAGGATTCTATTTGAGGCTCAACATTTCATATTTTAGGCGCACTCTTTGTGACTATAGTAGTGTCTATAAGGTAGCCAATTAAGTTAGGATACTACTAATATTGTACTGGTTGAGGTTTAAACTACCGCGCGAAGTCTTAGCTTATCGATATGATCATCTGGTATTAACTGACTGTTCAATGATATTTGTCTTTTAAATGACTTAAAAGTTTAACCATAGCTCACACTCAATGCCTAGAATATGTTGTATAGTGATAGGGAAAAAAGAAGTATATTTCTCGTGAGCTATGGGTTGACAATAAAAATCTACCTAGGTAAATAACCAAGGTAGGTATCCATCAGCTACCCTTCAATGTATATCTAAATAGAATTTCCTTCCTTTTTATGTTTTCTCTGTTTCAGAATGCTATCAAATCATACAGATCTACAGTTGGCTAGCTGGAGTCATCTATGCGTCACATTGGGCATTATGAATATCGCAATGAAGCATAAACATGTTTTTGAATCAAATAGTTAACTATAACTGCATTATTTAGTTGTTAAACCCCTATCAAGTTGGTAGTTAAATGGAAGCATCTTTCCTGGGGAAAGCTGACAGATCCGACGAAAGTAGCGAAGAGTATAAGGGTGTCCCTTATTATGGTGTATGTCAGAGTTTACTACATATCATATCTTGGGTGGTGTTTGCGGGTCTACCAAGTAAGCTATTGAGACATCAATCAACGCTAACTTCGGAAGCTCATGGCTTAAGTACCTAGAGCATGGTACTCTCGGAAGTGGATTATGTGCAAACCCGATCTATCGGTAGGGAAGAATTAAACTCAGGGTGGCCGGGGAAATAAATGGGTCTAGGTCCGATATTGTTTCGGCTGTCTGCAAGTTGCCGCAATCCGGTGCGGGACGAAAATAGTGGTGAGAGCAGGGATCATGGTGACGGTTGAATGGACACGTCCCCCCTAGTAGGTTTCCGTTTTCGTCAGCTATTGAACATGATATCGGGTGGTTTCACGGCTACCCGGAAGTTGGATGAAAAAGAGTTAGAATCTCATACCTTACCTTATGTAAAGATACATGTACATATAACTACTGGGGAAATGTATACATGTACATCCATATGATAAGTTTTAACCCATCGGATCCGATAGGTTTGATCTTGGTGGTACAAGAGCCAGAGATCGAAACGGAGATTATGTAATATGTAAGATGGTCCAACGAGGTCCCCGAGAAGGAATAGCGTAGGGTTATCAATGGGTGGTATGGCTTATGTTGACTTGCATGAGAAAAGTGATTTAGATTGGGAAGCCTCTTTTTACTTAATCAACATGGCTTCTCTTTTTGCCTTTTCTTCCCTCTCCATCTTTATTTACCTAAGGTTACCCATCCCTTAAAACGCTCTCCAATATTTCTTCTTAGCTAAAACCTAAAAAATCTTACGCGCTCAAAATGTCACGTTAAGCGGTTCGTTTGCCGAATTATGTGGACTTTGTGTTGTTTCTCCGCCTTACTATGCAAGTTACTTAAGTACCTCCTAACCCGTCCCATGTGATGGTCGCAGCCCTGCGAGGCTCCCATCATATCTGAGATCCCTGAGTTTCTCGCTTGTCCCGCTAGATAAGTCGGTACCTTGGGTACGTACTAGCCTATATAAAAACCCATAAAACCCTCTTAAAGGACCCGCTATTCAGCTAGGTACATACATACCTACATATAAAGTATGTACCTAAAGTTAGATGCTTATATGAAAATCTCTCTTCTACATAAAACTATTTTATAGATCTATTCGTACCTACCTACCTAAGGTACCTAACCTGAGATATATAAAAGTTACGTTATCGCGTCTTTGACACTATTTATCAAAGCTTCAAGTTCTTGTTCATCTCAATTTACCTTTTTTCTTGGTCCTTCTCACCTCGTAGACATTTCCCCTTTTCCATTAGGTAACCCAACCACAGTATTGTCAATACAGTGCGTAATAACTTAAAGTACTGTTGATTTACACGGATCAGTGCACGGTCTCGGCCTGTGCCGGACAGCCGGGTTAGCGCGCTGCCTTGTGCCGGAAAACCGATCAAACCAGTCCAGGGAATTTCTTCAAACCGTCATACTTGGCATTGAAGAAAGCGACCCCGTCGCATCAAGAGAACGATCGACTCTTTTTACATCCCTATCTTTTCCAAAGGAAAGAGTTTAGTCGCCGGCGGAAGATGACGAGCCATTCATTATTAATTCCATGATTGAATACACTCTTTACTCACCTTTCAGCTACGCTGTCCACCTCGCATGATGAGCACGTCTCCGAGTGTCGAACTCACCACCGTTAGCAGCACAAGCTCCAGGCGCGACCAGGGCCAGGCCAAGAGTAGTCGCCGCCATGCGCCGCGGCGGACGGGACACGCAGAAGAGTCTGGGCTAGAGGCATTACCACTGGAGCTGCAGTATCTTATCATCTCTCACCTGGACTTGAAGAGTTTAATCACCTTGCGAGAGACATGTCCGCTCTACCGCCAAGTCATCACGGTCGATGTCGTCCGCAAGCAGTTCACTGCTCCGGATGGCCTGCCTGACCCCGTCCTGCACAGCTGTTGCACTGAATGCCTGTGCATTCCAGGACTTGATCGCCTGATCGTTGACACGACGCGTCCGGAATACACGTGGCGATCCATCTGTTTCCGATGCTGGCGTTTTCGGATGAGCCGTGAGAACCAGCATAAACAGTGGCCGCTGGTGCAGATGGTCAACGGCGACTGTGGCTACATATGTCATTTTTGCACTTGGCCGGTGCATAGCGGCAACTCTAGTAGCCGTATCAAAAACATGCACGCGCCTTGCAGGGTGAGGAGGCTCGTCGTAGTTATATCATGGTTAATCATGGCCATCATACAATTTGGTCTCGGCATGCTGGCGGCGGTGCTGGCCTGGACCATGTTCCGGAATACATCAGCAGTCTTAATACCTGCCACCGTATGTTTATCTCCTGCGTCTCTGGCGACTCGCCGTGCTAACTACTCAACTTCTAGATCGATTTTTGCCTGGCGGTAGTGGCGGTAATGATCTTCGTGGTCCGTGTAGGCACTACGAGCGAGGTCACATATACGCGTGCACTAGCTATAGAGCTGGTAATCACGTTCATCCGCATTCCCCCTGTTACTTATACCGCACGCGAAACCGTTATTTCGGAGACGACCCAAGGGGGCCCACTCCCTAAATTTGGGTTTGGCGTCTTTTTAATTAACCTGTGAGTTGCCTTCACTTGCGCGATATCCCGCTCATTTGATGAGGGATATGATACTAAATGCATTCCCTTCATTAGAATATTCCGGTTTTTAGACACCGTTGGCTACACGTTGCTGAACTGCGGTTATGATCCACGGAATATTTTCCTGGGCCCCATGCCCCTAAGGAAGAAGTTATTGTATGGATTTTGCACGTTCATGGTGTGGTTCGCGTTTATACCATTTTAAAGATAAGATAGTTATAATAAGTGGCGAAAAAGCCTTGGGCTCGCCACATTGACGATAATAGCAGCACTAGATGGCTGCAATGCTAGCGATTTTGCTATCACTTTGAGCGTATGTCATTTTACATCTTCCTCATGCCCCTACTACGAGCATTATGACCATAAGGGGTAGTTAGACTAGCATATAGGGAATCGAAAAACATTTGAAACATATAGCCCGAAGGTCTTGATGGCTACGCCCATACTATAACGTCACATGATGATCTTGTATAAGCGAGAAGTTATTCATAGCTGATATGGTTGCTCTTCCGGGCTTTACTCGAACACTGAGCACCCTTGATAGCTATCCTTTCAACGTGCCTAGTTGGCGGTGATAAAATATCACGTCAATCAGCTATTTCAGATACTTCGTTCGTTTGTAGCCTCTCAAACCTTAATGGCCGTTCATGAATTGGAATGGATCACTAGGGGTTGAAGAGGGGTTGAAGAGGTTGCCCCAGTATGACAGAGGAGTCAACATTCCAGAACATATAAATGAGTTCTTATAGCGCTCAAATCGAGATGAGACACACTGTTCGGTTTTACTCTTTGCTATACAAATCCGGCGGGTTGTATCTATAATTCTTCGTGCAGCATCTATATTATCTCCCTACCGTTCGAACGTACGGTGCCGGATATGGGATATGTTGGATTTAGATGCCTTATGACTATCTCGAACCAATAATCCTAGGTCCCACCAACAGGTTGACATTTCATTACGTAGACCACGATCTTAGTTGGATTGATATTGCGTACCTCTCTATTGCCTATCCTATCTAGGATTTCAACCTTGTCTCACTCCAAACCTCCATCAACCGAGCGACCCGTAAAGCGATACCCCTCGCTTCTTCGGTGCTCGTCTTCTCCGCCTCCTCTTTGAATCTTCTCGTCCAAAACGACCAGCGGTCTAATCGCAATCCGGGTTCCCCATGGAAAAGCGATCCGCCCTTGAGTAGTCGGCGGTTCTCGTTGGAGAGCTCCGGGGCCGGGTTCGCAGCCAACGCTTCGACGAGGACCGGGCCGGAGAATTCGATGTACATAGCTGCGGTCACCAAGTCTCTGTCTAAATCGCTGCTCTTTGGGGAGTTCTTCTCCTCTTCGAGCGCGTCGCGCAGCATCCATATAGGCTGGTTCTGCCAATGGATCACACCCGCACCCATGAGTCTAGCAGAGAAAGCGTGGAACCGTATCCAGGCCTGATCGATACGGAGCTGTTCCTCTTTAACCTTCGATCGAGCAGGGCCGTTAAGATACTCCCTAAAAGCAGCCCCCAAGTACGGAAGGTCGATCCAGAGTCGGGACTACCCCCGTTGATTAGTTTGGCAAACCAGATGTAGTTAACTACTTAGGTGGTAGGAATAGGAATGAGGCTCGATTAACATACTTCCCCAACGGTGATTCCGGTATCAGGTAGTAGAGTCAGCTCTCGTAGAACTTTGACTAACTTATCCTGGGCGAAGTGTCCATAAGGTATCTGTTCTGCGATGGAAATGAGGTCTTGCCACAGGCTAAAAAAGAAGCCATCGCTCAATGTTTTGCTACCGTTCTCCGGTTCCGGTGCAAGTTTTGATATGGCGGTAGCTACTTGTGCAGCGGAGACGGAACTGTCCAGCTGGAGATAGTCATTGAGAGTATTGAAGATAGCCTCATTGCTAAGAATACCTCCCTTGATATTTTGCTGTTGTAGTTCGATCTTACCAGCCATATTGCAACGGCGGGGTAAGGTGTCTCGTTTTGGTGTTGAGAATCTCTTAAAGATTTGACTATGCGGTTGAGTTGTGTATTGTTTTATACCTTAGTAGATACCTACCTGTTATAACTGCACCTGACGATTGACATCCGAGATACAAAATACTTATACGTAATATGCACCTAAAATATCTGAACATAAGAGCAATTGCAACGAGCGAAAGAGATACTTGAAAGCAGCACGTGCTTGCGTATTGCGTCTCTTGGCGGACGATTACTTTACATCATAGCGTTTGAAAGCAGTTTAGTCTGTTTTGTAGAGGAAGGCAACGAATAGCACTACGCGTAGGTCTAAAGATCCCTATACCTATGCATTGCTAACCTAAGCGCCTAGCTAAATAATAGAATTACATATGCTGCAGAATCCACCTGAATGAGAAATGCTAGAAACAATAACATAATCCTCCGTCCGATGCAGTTCCGTTCGACCTGTGATTGAGATGCGATTCCTCCTCTCAGCGCCAACAAGCTATGCGACGAAACAAAAAAAAAAAAAAGAAAAGGAAAAAAAGAGTCAATTCCCAAAATTCGTCATAAATCATAAAAGCGAAAGCAAAATGCAAACAACATACGGCTATGATGCAGCGTATGTTTTTCGCACTTCATCACTTCTGTTTCGGAAGCATGTCCAATCCCATAGAGCCCAAAATGGTTGTCATGCGCATGCGAGATTCATCTTCGGATAGTGGCGTTGGAGATTGCGGCGGTCTCAGGTGCTGGTCTGCAGCGTGCAGGTGCGGGTTTAGGAATCGCTGCAGGTTGTAATTCACGTCGAGAGGAACATTAATATTAGGTCGCTGAGCTATTTCGGAACCAACTTCTTGACTACGTAGATGCAGAATATGAGCAAAGCTTTAAGTGATTGGCTTGAATTGAAAAACACTTATAGGAGGGAGACCTTGTGTGAGGTGAACAAGTCATAGTCTAAAGTAGGTACTCACTTCAAATACTGAACAGCACGTGTAGAACCGTCAATTTGACCGTTATTTGCCATGATGCAATTTCCAATTAGAAGCTTTAGTAATCTAATTGAGCTTTTCCAGCGCTATGGTTTAGGGCTGGTTTGGGGCTGGTTTTGGCCTCGTTTAGCGCTCGGCTGCAGCCGCTGGCAGGAAAGTCGGACCCTGCACCGAAAGGATGTGGGGTTATCTAAGATAAACGATAAGATAGGCGGTGCTCATTAGCCAAAAAAAAGTCGTGGTGCTCAACTCGAGTCGTGTTTTCGTATTTCATAAGACAAGTCTTTCCCACAGCTGAACAAACACAACATCAACAACAAGGAATAAAACGAAGAGAGTAACAATGAAGACGTAGTGATTCAAGGCAATATGACTTAATGGGTTATTGATCGACACAAGAGTAACTGAGCCTGCCGATCGAGGGCAAGTTGGAGGGCCAAACCTGAGACTTATGTAGAGATTTCAAGAAGACGTGTTAGGATCAACCTTCTTCTTGCCCAACTCCCCAGGCTGCCTACGTGGAGCACCGCGTGGTACTTCGACGGTCCAACCATCGATTTGGTACTCAACCTTAAACACCCCCACAACGGACATAAGGCCAGGTATGATGGGAATCGATAGAAAATCATCAGTCTGCCCTGGGAAGGAAGACGCTATCCCCTGACGTGTCTCCTCGGGGATTAGATGATGTCATTTCAATATCCCTACATCTACCGCCGTCCCGTCCGTGTGTGGTAGAGTGGACGTAGAATATCAGTCTCGCTCCAATCGTAGGTCACCTTGGATAGGCTGGAAGCATGAGGCTGATAGACTCGTAAGACCTTTACTTGGGTTCCAGATTCACCTTGCGACTTAGCCCCCACCAAGATTTGCTGATCCCCTGCCTGTTTGGAGTCGCAAGCCGACATCCCGATCCAGTCAAGTAAACAATTATGGGCTGATTTTTTGTTTCTCTCTCAGTCTCTTGAAATTCTGTCCAAGTGGTGGGAGCAGGTTGCTACGTATGAGAGAAAGCAGATCGGGCAAACTTGGGACCCAACTACCATAAACAACATCTCAACCCGTGTCTCTCCGTCCCTAGGACCTAGCATTTTAGTCCTCGTGATCAAAATGTCGAGACGATCATGGCCTATTTTTACTGGAATATCGATTTAACAAGACCATTATGCTACTACGAGCTAATGAGTATCTCATCAAAAGACGACGGTGGCAACGTTCCACCACGGTGATCGCTTCGACACCTTTCCCAGAAGACCCCCACGAAATAACGAGCCTCCTTAGGAGTTAGAACGATTCGAGCTCACCGAAAGACAATGACGTTGAATGTTTAAAAACGTCACAATGCAGAAAACTTCTACCGCAAAGCAATGACGTACGTACGATCACGGAGCTAATTGTTGAGCTAGGATGTGGAGGTAACATGTTTATTGGAATTGGACCGCAGTCTGCGGCAAGAATCCCTAATTTCAGAGTCTAGAACGCTGAGATTATATGCAAATGGTCCGCGGGCAAAGGAATTGGTTAGGAAAATCTAGAGTCTAGACCTTGGAGTTGTACAACCAGACGTGAAATTTACATGAAGGGGGGGGAAAACAAAATGGAAAACTTTTTTTTTTCTTGAAAGCAAACTACGTCATTCCAGCTGAAAGAAAAGAAGAGCTGTGTGGGCGCAAAAAAACAACTTACCCCTGGACCCTGAATGACTGGCGTATGCAAGTGCAAGGCAACGGGGGACCCTTAAAGCGAACTAATGGGGAATGGCCCCAGGGAACATGGACTTCTGGGAAATCTCGATGGCTCCGCAATCGCAAAAAAATGGGATGCGCACAAGTTGGTAATCGACTATGGCGGCATAGGCTCGTATTCCTCCGGCTACCCCTCCGATTGTGGACCAATCACCTACAAATAGAAAATATTGCTAATCCTTTTAGCTAGAGAATCTGACCATTGCTGCCTGCGAAATCAAGACTACCTAACCTAGGTAGTTAGGCGAATAATTAACGTTAAGGTCCGGCGGACCATAAGGCGAACCAATTCCAGCTACACACTATCTACACACATACAGCATCAGATCACCACCTTGGTAGGATCAAAATTTGCCTACTACTATAACAAGGTGAAAAAAAAAGGGCAAACAAAATACCAGCAAGTGTCCGTCTGACACATCAACAATGACTTGCCAATTTTGGTGTTCATGTCTCCGAGACTAGAGAGGGTACACATCTACATGGAAGGAAGCCTTCCTTTCTTTTCAGATCTATCAGGTCTAGACTATTCGCATTTACTGGGATGTGAAGCCACACGGAGGCCCCCCGACCCGCGTCGCACACCATTTTCAGCAAAAAGTCATACCAACCCCAAATCAGAAGGCTCTGGTATCCAGGGGAAAAAAAAATCATTTTCTTAATGGCCTTATTCTGATGTCAGCGTGCATTTCAAATCGAATCTCAATGCTGAAATTTTTAATTATCGAGCTTAGGCAAACCGTCGCAAGTCATGTATAATCTATTGTCAAAAACATCGAACGAGCTGGACTATGCGACGAGGCATCCAAGACTATCATTTCCCGAAAGCCCCCCCGCTGCTATGTACAATTCGGAACCCGTCGAGTTTCTTTCATCACGGGCATAGCTAATGATATGTACGTACGAACGAATCAACCCCCCCTTCCACTCTTTCTCAAAGTGAATGTGAGAAGTTTCTATCCTCCCCCCCTTATGAAGTCTCATTTAAGGGTTCCAAATGTCCAAGAGCTTTCCCATGAGTATTTCTGGCCTGGTCCCGTGATCTGCTTCTCGACTCGTCCCCATTCAGGGCTATTTTAATTCCGCGTTAGCTTACACCATTCTTAATGACTGGCGTTTATGGGGTTTGCCTTTGGGCGCGGGGGAGAAGAATTGGAGTATGTCGGCTGACAGAGGAGAGGGGACAATCTTACTGATTGATGCCGTCCACATAATCTTGAGCCTCGATCGCGACACAAGAGCTCCTTCCCACCTTCTTGACCGTCTTAGTACCTTGTGTACTTTTTAAATTGGCGGTCCCATCCATCCAATTGCATGAATAAAGCACAATCCCGGCCTGATCGGTGCGCAGATCAGCGGTGATGCCAGAAAATTCACTACCTAAACTAACGACAACAGCATCCTTGGGCGCATCGTCGATCAGGAAGTAGCCGTTATATCCCTCGCAAGCGCCGCCACCGCCGCAGTTACCGGAAAATTTAGGGTCACTTCGCGCATGGCCCAGGAATAAACCAGGGCGACTGGAAAAGTCGTTGATACTGTTAGGCGCCGCCGTCCCAATCTGGCCCGTAGGCAACGCACCATCGTCCGCGACCAAGTACCGTTTCGAGTACGGCAGGTACAGAGTATGGTTCCAAATCTTGTTTGTATCTGGGTTCTTGAAGGCATCCAAATTGAAGTAGGTGTGCTGGGTCAGCATGAGCGCTTTGCAAGTCCAAGTCAGCAATGCGAACACACCAAACGCTACGTCACAAGGGAAATAAACGTACGAGTCCTAGCCTCAGGCGAAGTCGCTTCCATCTTGATCTTCCATGTGCTCCCGCTGACGCTGTACGTCACTTGGCCGTGGACCAGACCCAGCATTCCTTGGGACGAGTTCGACGCATCCTTGACGGTGAAAGTGATGGAGTCCTTGGTAGCTTCGGTCACGTTCCATACTCGATACGACCAATTGTTCGTGCCGCTATGTAACGTGTTGGTCCCGTCGTTTATCTGAGTGTCATATGTCGTATTGTCGATCGTGTATTTGCCCTTGCCGATACGATTGACATAACGACCAGGAATGCTGTTGTATACAGGATGTCCTGGGTCCTTAGCTAGAGCCAAAGGTTAGTTCTCTTTCTCTTCTCCGAGGTATATCCTTGGGGCCCAATTACGATAATAGTCTATATCATCATATCCAAGTACCACGTCGACATCCTCTCCGTTTTTATCTTTGACGAAGAGGTTAGTGAGAGTAGCTCCATAAGGAATAAACTAGAATAAGTTCAAAGGTCAGTCTATCTTCCACCTTCGTCAGAACTCTATCGCCGAACCTGGGCTTTTATTCCCGATGAAGATATCGTGTACTTCCCGTCCTTCCCAGGTTTCGGAGCTTGGGCAACGACAGAGGTCGCTACCGCCAAGACCGGCAGAGCTAGTACGAAGCACCGCATCTCTTCAATTGGTTCCTGTTGAGCGAGCCTGGAAAGTACGTAGGTATCACAAGCTCAACTTCCAACAGGTAAGAACGGAGTGGACAATAAGCACACACACACACACAAGACAATCCTCGAGGAACACTTGGCTTATTACTGCTACCACAACCTGGTATTCCGATATAGCCCCTCCCTCCTCATTATTCCCTTAAATAGTTATCCGCGGGGGAAGGGCAGCATGCTTACTAGCGCCATCAGCAAGAGCGCGCGTATAAGCAAAGCACTTTTGGTATCGTACCATACCGAGAGAGGCGACTCGGGGTTAGTCTGGGGTACATAGTGGAAGGATGGGGGGTAAATAGCCTGATATGGCCGCAGCCAGTAATCTCACGATGTTTCCGGCTTCCCTTTGGGGAAATATTTGGAACAACAACTCGCATATTCGGGGTAAATTCGTCCTTCAACAAAAAATATGTGCGTCTGGCGGCTCAAATGTGCTCGAGATTGAGCCATGGGCGCTTATGTCTTAGGCGCCTTGGCACACTTGGTTTAGAAGCAGACATGAGTTCATATAAATTCATATACGCCGCGGAGCTCCCAACGGGCCTGCGCGGCATTCGCTATAGTACCAATAATCCCTAGCGAACTAGAGCCCGGTTTAAGCCTTGAGCTACCCTGGTTGTACATGGGGGCGTATAGAGATCTTACTATGTTTAGATTAACTAACTACTATAAGCGACATTCTCTTGTCTTGGAACTTGGGATTCAACCAAAAACTCCATGTGGGAAATTCATTGTAATTCGACAAAGTTATTGTGTGAGAACAATGTTTCTCTGTTGTCTACGTATGAACCTATCCTATATTATTACAGTTACTAAGAGTTCTTTATTACCTACTCGAAACTATATTTACATTGAAATATAGGCGATCCTATGTAAATTAAGATTACAAATCTACAATGTCGTTCTACAACAATTGTTGGGGTTACTCTAAAGTTCCTGGACTGGGTAAGATCGCCTGGCATTTCACAGCTTCAAAGCGTTATCAATGAATGTCATGAACAAGGCATAGAAACCCTCTCAGGTAACAATTGATTATTGTGCAAACAAATAGCTTTGTTAATACAAGCCCTGTTGCACACAAGCTCGAGTGGAATGCTACTCGAAGCTTCAAATAAAGAGGCCTGATGTTTCCGGCCATCTCTGTATCGCAACGCTCAATTGTATACTATTGATCCTAATTAAGCAATCTCCTACTCTGTCGAGTGCTTCGCGAGCGCTAAATAGCTTATCAAAGGCCCATTAGCCTTATAGAGCATATGCATAAAAAGCACTGTGCGCAGAGGTAATTATTTTAAAGGAGCGCGACTTGTCGAGATGGCTTTCAACTCTAGGAGAGAGTCCGAGGAAGACGTGAAGCCGAAGCTGGAGTCATCTGGAGATGAACACCCCGTCATCCAAAGCGTGACCCGAGAGCGCAATAGACATAATGCGGAAATACGCCGCGTCAAAATCCAACTCGCCGAGTTAGAAGCGGAGCAGGACAAGCTGTGGGTGGATAATGAACAGCTTAGAGAGTTACTAGATCACTTGCCCGACCAGACTTCTATGGACGAGTACGTGTCGCGCATCGACGACTTGCAAAACAACAATGATCATCTCCAGGAGGAGATTTGGAGGCTCAAGGGCATGTCCGCCGAGGAAGTAAATGAGTTGAGAGACGAGGTTCTTCCTACGCACGCGCGGAATAGTATAACCCCGGAGCAACTCACTATTGTAAGTGAGCTCTCACCCCCCCCCCCCCCTTTCCCGCTAATATTCTCTGGGGAAAAGATTTCTGACTGAATGTTTTATAACTATAGGAATATAGGAACTATATAGATGGGATAATGAACCTCATATATGCTTGGGTTAAACCCCTATTAGATAACGAGAAGTTCGCCCGAAAAGTCGTCGACGTAGCGCGGCAGGACGGGAGCGGCGCCGAGCTGCTCCGTTGGTTAGAAGCGTACCCGGACATCGCGCGGCTCTCGTCCTTCCACGTGTCGACCGAGTACGTGCTCCTAGCCGTCATCATCCGGTGGGTCGACCAGCACGTATTCTCCACGAGCCTCGGCGGCATGTCCCCCGAGCTCGTCGAGATGCTAGACAACATCGAGAACTCCCTGTACAACAACGTGTCCCCGCGGCACCGGGTCGTCGAGATACGCAGGTGGCGCCAGACGACGTACTGCGCGCTCACGCAGCACCCCGAGTACAAGCAGGCGCGCATCATCCACGAGGAAAACCTCGCGGTCGAACTCCGCAAGATCCTGCTGTTCCTGCCGACCGTGCGCGACGACGCCCACGCGCTGCAGCGCCTGCAGAGCACCGTCGTCTTCCCGGCCCTCGAGCTCAACGAGCTCTTCCTCACCTCGACCGACTACTTCCACCTGCAATCGTGGGACTTCCTGCCGGGCGGGGGGGTGCCCAGCGGCACGACGACGACGCCCGAGCAGCTGTACGAGTACCGCGAGTGGATCGAGCTCGAGGACCCGCTGGACAACTCGAGCAAAGTCTCGCTCCAGGACAAGAGCGCCGACGAGACGACCAGGCGGCTCGACCCCGTGTGCACCGTCGTCCCGGCCGTCATACTGACGACCGCCGACGACTACGAGGAGGTCGTGCTCTGCTGCCAGGCGTACATCATCGCGGCCTGGGGCCTGCCGCAGGCGCGGAGCAGGAAGTGGAATGAGCAGACAGCGGGGTTCTTGAATGGGTTCTTGGAGGGACCGGCCCTTTGAGAGTTTTACGGGAGCCTTACTTAAGTTAACAAGAGGAAAAAATTGGATACAATTCTCTAACAAGAGAGAAATATCCACATGCATTACAAAGCTTCGTGCTGGTTAACGTGTATAAAATCTAAGCACTACTGGAAAAGTCTTCGAGCAAATCGGTCCCGCGCATACCCTTTTTCCTTGGAATTTGCATGACGAATTAGGGGTAAACTAAATTATATTTTTAGCGAGTTTAACGTGACTAATATATAGAGTGCAATGCTTTGCTCTTATAATAAAAGTGTTTATATTCAAGTGAGTCGTTAAGCGGCACTACACTTTTTGCATTAGTGGCCTTCCGTGAGCTTGAGAATTATTCGAATAACTATACCTACCTAGGTAGGTACAGCAACACTTGAAGATAAGCAGTACGATTCTTCCTAAGTACCTATACATCTCTCTCGTGTCTTCGTTCGAGCACACAACTTATTAGTGTCTAAGTGACAAGTCATGCAGACACCCCGAATTCCATGTCAGTCAATCCCAGGGTCACTAAGGGTAAGGTAAGAGTGTCTCTATCTAGACTTCGGACTACTTATTTTACCAGGAGTTATTTCTTAAATCTAATGTCGGTCAGAATTCGTTATTCTACATCACACCAGACTGCAAACCCCCATCCAAACAACCAGCAATCGCGTGACGTCACTGACGCAAACCGGAATTACAACGGCTTCTCATGTAGAACGAAAGGATTTGAATCTTAATTGTTCCTTTACCCATAGTTACCTAGTTAGTAATAAACCAATAACGTTAAAGTCAAACCCTAGATTTAATAAAATCAAACTCTATCCACTTTTCTGTATTAATAACCCCATAAACAACCACTTATAACAATTTCTATGGACATTCGTTTATTTTTTCATATATATAAAGTTTTAATCGGTTATTTTAATTTTTTATTTTTATTTAAAATTAATGTTTATAAAATTTATTATAATTTATAAAATTTTTAAAAATTTTAATTATAATTATAATATATATTTTAATTAAAATAAATTTTTATAAAATTTTAAAATTAATGGTTAAATTTTAATTAATTAAATTAATTATACGTAATTATTTAAAAATGAAATTATTTTAATAAACGTTAATTTAAAAAAAAAAAAATAAAAAATAAAAAATAAAATTAATTAATTAATTAATTAATTAATTAATTAATTGAAAATTATTTAATAATATATAAAATATTTGGTATTAGGTTTTTTTGAAAAAAAAAATTTAAATAATAATTTGTAAAATGCGATCGGCTGGAATTTTTTTCTTATTAAGGAGTGGACGAATATCCATAAAAATTAATATGTATGGCTGTCCAAATGTTATCGATACAGAAAAGTGGATGGGGTTTGACTTTATCAAATCTGGGGTTTGACTTTAGCGTTACTGGTAATAAACAGGCTGTTTTACCCTTTTGAATGGTTTCCATGGCCATGTGCTCTGGAACCAGCACCTGATAGACTTTGGTAGCCAATAAGCCCCTACGTATTCTAGATGTATTCTAGAATAACATTAGCCAATTAACTATCTAAATATATCTTCCTACGTCATTTTCTATGACATTAGCACGGCCCAGATATGGAACACCCCCGCAACAAATACATACACGAGATAAGAAGAGATTAAGTCCGCTACGTTATTTAATGGGCGGGAACAGAAGACATTTCGAGTATAAGTTTGGGAAGGTCTTTCTCCGGTGGATGTACAATAACGAAGTAAGGCTTGTCTTGTGTATGAGATAGATCTTAGTGTTCTCTGTTACAAGTCTATGCCAGGAAGCGTGGAGATATGAGAGCAATATCCAAGCTAATAGCAATGGTAGGATTAAAACTACCAAGTTCAGTATAACACTCTTCATTAGCTATGCAGGTACTTTACAGAAAAGTCGACACATATCGAACATGACCTAATCACATAATGAGTTGCAAAGGCGCGAGTGAGTTTTGTTTTCAGAATAACTCTTATTTGTCTAATGCTAAACATAAGACATGAGCTTGAGAATAATTAAGGTAAACATCCACCAGTCCTTGGAGTTGCGGACCAGTTAACGTTAACCAATACACAAAAGAGACAGAATGGCTTTATTCCATCACATCTTTTCTTTTTCTTCGCCGACAACCTTAACTTAGCAGGTCATTTGAAACCAATGCCTAGCTAACAGAGTACCGCCTCTGGGTTGTCTTGATACCTGAAGGAAAATTAAGAGTGGAACCAAAAGGGGCCAGGAGAGAAGGTAGGAAAGAAAAAAACAAAGAGCGAAAATCCGGGACTCTTCATAGAGTACAACGCCATACAAGTCCGTAAAACAGATAGTCAAGGTATAAGCAAAGTCCATATGCACAGGTAGAGGAGCGGAGGTTAGAAGACAACTCATCCTTCCTCAGTAAAAAGCCTTAAACAGGCAGAAAATCTTGGAACATGTCGCCACCGACTCCGTACATGCTACAAGTTAGTAATACATAAAGATTCAGCGAGTGCCACCGAGAGCGCTGATTCTAGCACCGGAAGGACGGTGAATGAGACTCTCGGCGTGCTTGCCAACAACACCTGGCTCCTGTGGCAAAGTCTCGCTTTCGCTTCGCTCAGCTAGGTCATCCTCATCATCCTCCACGATCTTGGTAGGGATTTCATTGTGGATGCTGTACTGCTGGCTCGCCCGCTCAGGAGTCGTCATTGTCGATGCCATAGACATCGATGTGCTGCTTCGGTTGGGAATCAAGTCCGGGGTCGGAGGAATGCTAGACACGCGCCCGGAAGGGTGCAAGTGGCTGTCATCGCCAACTTCGGAGGTAGCGGCCGAATGACCGTCGTCGCTAGGAGACGTAGATAAGTTGCTTGCCCGTCGGGGCGATCTAGATGACTCGATTTCGGCATCTTGAGCTAGTTGGAGGCCTTCAACAGCAGCCTGGCATTGCTCAGCGATATTCCTGATGATGTGAGAAATAGCATCAGTCTTGTCTTTGAGGTGTCGGTCAGCCACGTCGGAGAAGCTGGCAGCAGAATGGCGTTTGTTTCTTTGGCTCGGGTTCTTCAAATATTGACCTTGAAAGACAATTAGCAACGGGGCCTTATAAATCAATAAGTTTTGTAACTTACCATCTTGCTCCTCTTCGTCCTCGTCGAAGCCCTCTTCGATCTCGCTGGTTAAGTCGTCGCGCGTAGTCAAAGACTGAACCAAGTGTTCCATGTGGTGCGACTGTCCTCCAATCAAGCTGCGTAAATGCAGGACCACACGACGTGCTTCGTCACGTTGTCGGATGATGGTGACGTTGGTGTGCTGAAGGGCAGCCAATTCCTTCTTGTTTCGCTTACGTTCCCGCTCAAGTTCTTCGGCAATCTCCTGTTGGAGGACAAGAGCTTCGAGGGCATCGTCTCGCTGCTTTTCAGTGCCAGTAAGGCGAACTGAAAGACGAGCGTTGTCATCTTTCTGTTGGTCAATGAGGCCACCGAGTCTCCTATTTTCTCTCTTGTGAGTCTCAATCTTGACCTTCAAGTCTTGAGTTTCTTTAGTAAGCGTCTCAGCGAATGCCTGGAATTTCAGGAACTGTAATATATGTCAGCATCACTTCTTTTTATACCTCAGCAAGAAAATCTTACCTGCTGCTTCCAGCTCTCCAACTCTTCAACCAGGTAGTTATTCCTCTTCGTAACTTTGCTGAGTTCCGTGTCCATACGACCCTTAAGGTTAATGAAATCTTGCCATGCCTCCATAGCATCACGGGAGTATTGATTGCGTTCTCGGACGATTTCATTCAAATGTCTCATCGAAACCTTCGTCATTAAAGGTTTCTTGACTGAGCCACCGAATACAGCCTTCAGGCCCGTGTTACGACCCTGAATAAAATAATTAGTATTGCAGCTAACCAAGTTTGACGCAGAATTATAGAACTTACCATCTTCTCACAGACGTGATCCATTACGGCCATTACAGCATCCTGATTCCACCACTCGGGATCCTGAATAGACTCGACTTCGCCGCGCATGACGATGATTTGACCTGCAGGTACCAGCTTTCCGCCTCCATAGGCAGAGCGCAAATGTTGAGGAACACCAGAAGGTGTAACGTCGCCGTTCAAAGCTTGTGTTAATCGCGTAACGAACTTGTTACGTTGGTTCGCATTCAGAGCAGTCGGGGGGCTAGATGTCAGCACAAAGTTGCGATCTAGATCAACAACCAGAGCGTCATTTGGAGCAGTGAAAAGAGACCTGCACTCTGCAGTAACACCTAGGATGTATGGACCTGGCTCCTCTACTAATTCCTTAGCGTGACGAGCGTGAACAACAGGCACGTAGAGGCCGCTCCATTCATATACTCGAACGCAGAAACGAATCGTCTCAGCAGCCATTGTTAGCATAGCCGGATAGTGGCTAACAAATATGATACGCCTAGTAGGAGAGATGGCGGCCTCTATCACGCCAACAATATTCGGGATCGAAAGACAAGTCCACAAAGGCCACATAGCGAAGTTCTGGAAACCGGTCGGGGATGAAGGGAATTGGTAGCAGAGGGCGTAATCCTTCATGTCTATTCGAACCAGGTCGTTTAATCTCGGTGCAGGAAAGCTGAGAATTCGCGATACCTCTTCAGCATGGAAGAGATTGGTAGCCTTGTTCCAGTGAATCCACATCCCTCGCAAGTAGTCGCCGAGAAGGTTGTACAAGGGGTATCGAGAAAGAAAAGACAAACAGTACGGAATCCAGTAAGTCTCATCGGGGTTGTCGTAATAGTCGGTCTCGGTTCGTTTCCTCAAATCCCTAATAGTTTCTGCTCGCTTCTCGTCCGCCCTCGACCATACACGCAGACAGATACCGTAGAGCGTGTGAGACGAATCCTGCTGGAGTACAAATGCATGATGAACACAGTGAGGTTGGCTACGGCCAGTACAGATTTCGACATCATGCGGGAAGCAAGCCTGGTCTCGTTAGTTTCTGGATAAGTCTATTTCTTCTAGAGAATCATACCCTCATAGCAGCGTGCAAGGCTCGAGCAACTTCATTATCCTGCTCAAGGCGGGGACTGCTACCAAGAATCTCCGGGAGCCAAAATTGACCAACTGCTCCCTTCATGTGGCCGATTTTACCTTGGGCGGGGGCGGGAGCCTTAACCCATTGAGAAGGCTCTCGGCCGACACCACATACCATGTAGGCATGGGTAAGAGTCTTCGGTGTTCGTTGCTGGGGCTTCGAACTAAGGCTTGAAGGAATCGGCTGGGTGATGCGAGAGTGAAGAGATGAAGTCCTGCTCGGAATGATCAAGTTGTTGTCGCCCTGGTCGCGCGTACTCGGCCGAGCGTCACGATCGCTTGTACGCGGGCGCGTAAAAGATGAATGGGTATTAAGTGAAGGCGCCATGATGGATAATTAGTTATGTACGTTTCCTCGTTTGACTCGTTTGTCGCTATCCTGTGGAAATATCGAATTAAAGAATAATATAATCAGTAGTAACTAGAAAGATCAAGTTACTGCTCAACCAGATGTAGGCAATCACGAAGGGATTCTGGCATGAAACTGCTCCCGTTAGAGACCCTCCCTTGAGATTCCGTTTCCGATCTGGTAGACCAGAAACAAAGCCACCAAGCTGCTTCGACGATAAGCAGCAGCTTTTGGCTGTCGGAATGGGAGACAGAATACAGTCTTGCTGCAACTGCTTAAGCGGGGGAGAGAGAAAAAGCAGAAGGGAGGGATTGAAAAGACGACGCTCTCTAAGAAGAGAGGAAAAAAAAGGAGAGACGAGACGTGAGGCAAAAGGGCCTTCGGTGGTAGAAAAGGGTTTGTTTCGGAGACAGAGTGCGAGAAAGGGATATTTGCCCCGAACGAAGCAGGCAAGAAAAAAGTCAATGCGCGCCAGAATTGTGTCTTGTAATTGACCCCTGGTACAAAGAATAATGAACGACGACCTAGGAACGAATTGGACAGTGACGAAGTGTGACAAGGCCGACAGGGCCAAACGAAAGTCAGCTTCGAGAACGGCCGTGCTGCCGTGTTACAATTTACAAGGGGACGGGGAAATAAGAAGTGGGCTTTTGCTGCAAAAGAGTGTAAAAGATGTGCAAAATGACTGGCGTGCCCAGGGGATCGGCGCTCGAGAGGGAAGAAAAGAGTACCACTACGTGCTATGTAACAAATACTCTGATATAGGTGGGGGAACGCTAATACAATTAGTGCCTGAGTTCGATATTGCTCTAAAACTGCTAGGAGTCTCTAGGAGTCTCAATTTATGAGATATCGTGCAGGCCGCAAATGCAACGTTAGCCTCGTACTTAGTACCTTTGACACCTAAATCAGCAGGGGGTTTGGAGCTACCCCCGGACTAGCTCTCCTGTTAGCGCGACATTAGCCTAGGGTCCCTGGCATCTTCAAAATTTCGGTTGCCCCACTAGATTTCACATCCTAACAAATAACGTGCTTACTTTTATAACTAAAGTGGACCGGCGTGGGAGGACTTAGGAGGACCAGAGCTGGATTAGCCTTGAAAAAGGGGCCCGTCTCTGGAAAAAGCCACACCGAAAACCATCGTCAGATGGTTCACCACCCGCCCAAAAGCAACATGAAAATCGAATTAAGCTCACACGCATCGAGATAGAGCCCGATTTTAGGTTCATCTACCTTTGTAATGAGCAACCTAGCAAAAGGTTTAAGAAGTCAATTGAAAGTTTTGAGCTAGTAGTTAAATCGAGAATAATAAACTACCTAGATAAGATTCGAAATAACTTAGATAGCCAATGCTGGGATTCGCCTTTGCCGGTAGTCCGTATTGGCTCGGGATAGACACAGTGTGAACCGAGTTAGATATATCCAAGTTACCCCAAGGGAACTTGAACGGATACGCCTCGTAAAAAAAATTTAAGAAAAAAAAAACATTTTATCTGGTGGCGGTGGTTTTCGGTCATTTATTCTATCAATGCATATAGTTAGTAGGGACTTGCTGAGTTACTTATTATTATTGTACTCTGTTTCTTATGTTTATGAGGTGATAGTTATATTAAGTAGGGTTATAGGTATTGCATCCGATAGCCTACCTTACTTGAGCAACGTCTCATATTAACAGGAATTCCGCGAGACGGTGTAGAATTGCTATTGTTCTACAACCGTAACACATGCATAACACATATGATCTTCTTACCCTTTGATTCACCACCTGCATGGTGGCTGGTACCATTGACTCGGTTATCTCAGCTTGTCGCCGACGTGAGGCCTCATACCTTCCACAAGATCTAGCATAGATTAGGTACAAATTGAAGGTCCAGCACCTATCTAAGTAGGTAGTTAAGGTAAAAAATACAGGAGGTATGTAGGTATATAAAAGCATGGAGCGCGAGAATACAACTTGTTAGTGTGTCATATATCAACATAAGAAGACGCACAGTATGAGGTATTATTAGCTCATAAGACATTCATACTTGGAGATATGTTCATAAAACCCTCTCTCTATTCGGTTGCTTTCCTTGCTAACTGCATGCTTTACTGGACGATTTGGTCAATTTGGTCAATTGACTCTCAGGAAAACTTCCAAACTAGGTAATTCCTCATTTCCCATCTCCTGTGTTATACATCCGAACTTATGCACGCTATGGCCCACTGCAATGGTTCATCCCTTCAAGCACCTTCATCTAGTTTTAGCCTCGTGATCCTTCGAAACTTCTACTACATAGTAGTTATGATAGAATCCAACTCTTTTGTTTATCCACAAGACACGTTTTCTATCATTTTCTATTAATCAAGATATCCCAGGACTCTGGGCTCACTCCTAGTTATAAAAACAAATCCTGGCAGTCCTAGATCTTTTCGCAATTCGGAGAAGGATGGCCCTTGAAACGTGCCGGCTATTGCATAACGCTGGTTCCAATGATGTTCCAAGTGAAATCGACTTGCGTCGCGGGGTGGACGGGTTGAACATCTTTCCACATTGAGATAGCTGCAGATGCAAAGCGGGAAGCAACACCGCTTCTACCCACAAACCGAACAATCAATAGAAGGATTCAGACCCATAACGAAACAGATACTGGCATCATGTCCAACATACATAGTACGTGCCTCAATGGGCACAATGTTTCGGGTCCATTAAACCCTCGATTGGGTCGAGATGCGCTGCGCTGCAAAGCATCGTGATAGCTACAGCAGTTCTACCAATCGGCTCGGTTGCACCTTGCAGAGGCCATTAGTTGATCCCCTTCATTATTGGTAAATCTGTCGACTACTGCACAGAATATACACTACTGCCAGGGGATCAAAGTGGTCCTTAGCACGTCTATTATTACAGCGTCCTCCCCGGTTTACATCTCTACCCTGTCCCTCCAAGCGTATGATGGTTTAAATCACACAATAGGGACTGTGATAAGAGTATCATGCCATTGCCCAACTCAACTTTTTCTCAACTTTTTACATAGTAGCTCCCAATATTAATTTGAGACTTTCAATGCGCATCTGCTCAGACGGCATATAATACTACTACATACGATAAGGATTCACCAGTTTAGGTAGGTAGGTAGGTAAGTACGTATATCGACAGAGTAAAGAGTCCAGTGATTAGCAATCAACGCCTCCTCGAACGATGCTTATTATTCTCACAGCTCTATATCCGCATATTAGTCTACCACGATCAATACAATTCATATGGTAATGACAAGAGTTTTTCGGAAGATGCCCCCCCAGACATGCTCGCCGCATAAAATTGAGCCCGTCGATCCCACGTGTCTTAACCCACAACGATATACGGCCCCCAAACAGTCGGTACTACACTAATGAAATGGAATTGGCTGCTGAGTGCTGACATACGATATAACTTCTCTCTTGAAAGCCTTAATTCTCTAAACTACTTAGTGCGGTTATGTATAATTATTCAGGTATAATTTGTATCACCCACCCGTTGATTATATGTTCAGCTAAGCCCCGGCGCTGTTGGAAATGCTTTACGGCAATTTCCAGTATCAACAAACCTCAGCAGTTTTCATACCAGTCAGGTCTAGCTGTGCTTTTTAGCACGATTGACAACCTCACTAGTCCGCTTCAGATCTTGGTTTACCCCTGGCTTCGGTTACATTCGCCTAACGCTAGATACAGGACAGGACTAGTATGCGATCCGAGCTCACGGCTGCACACCCCTCAATACCTCGGATTCTTCCTTGTCCCACGTGATCCTTACATAGCTCAAGGCGAGCTCTTCAGCTTAGGCGATCCGAGCCAACGGACCATGCCTTTCGGCAACGATTCTGATACATTGACTTTAGCTCTATGATCAGTGAATACATTACAAATATTCATTAACTCGATCCCTTCACCAAGGATCTTCCCTACCCAGACCTATATATCCAAGGCTTTGCCCCGGCGAATCTATACACCACCAGTGTTCCTGCTTAATTGCTTACGAAGTACATACCTAATGCATTCAAAGTCAACGAGTGCTCCTCTAATTTGTATATTTTTGTCCAGGGCACTCACATTAAGGTGTTAGAATTGCATCTTCATCGACATGTTTCCCCAGACTTTAAAGTAACCAAATTACGCGTCTATATACCCCCTCCGTCGACTCCACTAACTTTCCGGTACTCCCCGTAGGAATCTTAACTTATCATTCTTCCAGCTATGAAATTCCTTCCCGGTATCCGGATCCCTATAAGCCAGCTTGGCCGTCTTCGTAATTCGAGGTCTGTTCCATGCATGTTACGTTCAACCTAATCTAAAGTCAACGCGATACTACTTCAGTTTCGGTAGAAGCACTTGTTTCCTACCCTTCCGCTTGGGTATCTACTGTTATGATTCTTGTCCTAGTGGCAGCAGTCAGTAAACAGACGGATAATAAGTCATAGAATCATCCTACAGTTACAAGATGCTTTACTTGGGCCGGATCTGCCACTCACAATGTTTTAAATCTAGATCCCTTGCGTAACGTCAAACTTGAAGAATCGTGTCTGGCTGTTGCCACCCTAATGCAGTAAACACGAACAAAGTTGCACGAAGCAGTGCAGCGAAACCACTGAGGGTTAAATGTAAGCTGTTTGTATAAATAGGGCAGTTAGGATCTTAGGTAGTATTAGATGTTCCCAGGCGTAGATAAGGGGCTTACGGTAAATGTATTTGGTGCACCTTCGGCGCAATATATAGACAAAAAGTAATTACCACATAGATGCACAGCTTCGTGTGCAGTTCAAATAAACATGAACTATCGATTCCTAAAGGATCGTCACTGGATAACATGTGGAGGCAGCGGAGATTGACAAATCTTGTCAGGCTAACAGCCAACCACCACCCCCTAAGTCTTTCCGAGTCATACCAAGCAACATATTTAAAAAGGCAAGACAATGCGAAGCCTCTTTTCCAGTGCGTATAGTATAATACAGAATATATGCAAGGGGATCATCGGCAAGTTATGATATCAATTGCGAAAGAAGCAGTCGTAATGACAGACCGTACAACTGTCACATGTTAATGCCAGACAGACTAGAGCGCGCTTTTTCGTATTATGTTGGACGGATTCTCAGCTATGCTATATATGGCAATCTCCCTATTCCACGTAGATTCTAGCTTCGTCTCCCTTGAAGGAGACCACCTATACGCCGAAACGCCCCATAGTACGCCTCGGGAGCAACATTCAAAGATTAACTACCTAGGTACCTAGATGGCATTGCATGCCCATTAAGACGTAAAAGTTGTCGTGATCATCATCATACCTATTGTACGTAGAATACTCGCAACCCCTATCAAGACGCTCTTGAATACCCTAAGGTCTACAACACATTTACAAAGTCGATCGTCCCCTCTAGCACGTGATAATATCGTTGCAGCTACGTTCGACTAAATACACAGTTCCAGGCTTTCTGGGGATGTAATTAGCTCTGGAATTAGCTACGTGCGCAAATGGCCTATACCTGAATGTTTCATAGCCAGTTTTGCCTAGACACCTCATCCTTAGGAACCTATGGACAGAGAGAGAGAGATCGGATTACAAGCATACATGCATACAATTACAGACGAACAATACATCAGATTAAAGTAAATCAATACAGCCTTAAGACTTGACAGGTATATGGATAGTATTTTGTATGGCATGAATACCGTGGACTTTCGAGTTCCACAAGCAAATCCCCTAATGATATGCAGCATTGGTAGGTTATCAATATTGTATGTACCTAGGTCAACGACAGATCTAGCCTGTAAGATTGCTAACTGTATTAATGGTTTAGTTTCAAGTATGACTATAGTTGTGTTGATTGAAAATCGTTAAAGGTCAGTCATTAATTCACAGAACGTAGGATAGTTACGTGGAATCTCTTACGTAGACCCTATTATGTATAGACGTAGCATGTGAGCCAAACAACAGCTAGATGGCTATACGTTGTAGTACAACAGATATTAATTTATTATTCTATGAGGAAGTGATTACACTCGCGCTAATAACTCATATCATGCTCTAGGAACTAGAGCTTATCGTGAATGATAATTGCGCAAATTCAACAAGGAAAATATTATATACGCTGATGTTCTATTAAAGCAGCAAAGATAAGATTTCTTACTATATGCCGAGTCCCAAAGTTGCTGCCGGACTACGAAGTCCCATTTCTGCATCACGAAAGGAGGCCTAGGGTAAGTCATCAAACGCATAAACTTAGAAACAAGCCCTTCCAAGCTTTAATCTCAATAGTTGTACTAGTTACCTCCCGATAGTAATGTCATGAGGTAAGCGAGGGGTAGGGAAATAACTTCGTTGTTTCGCAAGGAACTCTAACTACGGTGTCTCTGGGAATCGGGGCTATACATACAAAACCTACCTTTGTCCTCTATGTCCCGTGTCTGACACCTGGCAAGCAAAGAGTTGAATGTGTTTGAACTTCGCAATTGTAGGCTCTGTGGTAATCCAGCCGCTTGGGCTACCTACCTATATATTTAAAATCCAAAGCAAGTATGCACACAAAGTATGTGTCACAACCTCATATGCATAGTAACATCTTAGCCATTATCTAGTTTAACCTCAATATCCAGCATATCTCACGCCTATAGGAAGAGAGCTGGCCTGGATCGGGCATGCCGTCACATTCAAGTGACTCTTCGAGAATGTTCACCTAGAATAGAGCAACGGTATGGTAACAACTTTACGATGGACTACACCGTGATATTGGTAAAGGTCAATCAACTATGATATATGAAGATCTATCGAACATCATGGAATAGGTATGGCAATGTCTTGGGTATAAGCGACTACGTAGATATTGAACAACGCTTAATCATGGCAGGTTATCATCTTGGCTCCGAAAGCTCGTAAATGTCAACGAATCATTCCTCTTTGGGTGGCGTTTCTATGGGATTTTTAGTTGATGGGTATGTGACACACCACATGATGCTCATATAATGTCCCCAGACATGGGGGGATTCGCAAGTTGAAACTCATCGCTCAGGGGCAAAGTATAGCTCCCACATTTGCCCTCCAGCTAGTTCCCTTGTAAAGTCAGTAGTATTAACAATAGGTAATTTGTAATTATTACTTTTGAGATTGTATGTTCTTTTACCCTGAAAACCGTCATCCATCTAACTCGATGGGATGTGAGTACGAAGAGGGGGATCTGCTAGTAACCGTTGCACCTCTCGTGGCAGATTTTCCATACAATATTAGTACCTAAGTCGCTTTTGGACCTTACAACAGGTGAAGAGTCACTACACCGCTTACAGTAATTCCTTCTTTGTGACACCATGCCGTCGTTAGGTTGTCCAATCAATCTCAAAACGAGGGTTCGTTACACGTGTGGAAGCGGACAGCGCCAGCATGGTTAGCGGGGCCATCGGAAAGAATCAATTTCCAGTCCATTTCAATCTACTTGAATTGTAAGCAATATATTCAACTTTTGGCTTGGAGTAGTACAATTAAGCCTCTCGTAACTGAGCGCAATTGGCTAGTAAAAACTCTTGGCTGCAGAGGGCTATACGTCAGCTCATATACTCTTGGAGAGGCTATATGGTTGTCAAGAGCTAAGCAGCTTCAACAACTACTCTGTAGAAAAATTTTTTTTTATACCTCGTCGGATGAAGTTGAATCGGGAGTAAGAATCGGATCCCGATAGCCCCTGAGCTTGACAGCTTGGATCAGCATGGAAGCAAAGTTTTTTTTTTCTCTCAACCCACATCTCGTAATCTCCCCCTTTCGGTTCTCACCAACGGACTGTTCCAAAAATAGTTTAAAGTGTGAGCTTTAAGATAAAGAGCATCCTATACTATTTAGCGCTATGACAACCAATTGACGTGATTTGGGGCAACCACAACCATATTCTCCCCGGGTTCTTTTGCTTTGGGGAAAGATATTATGATGATTACCTTAGTGGGCACTTATTTACCGCAATGTTTCTTAATTGCTTTTACCATCGTCGATAGAACAATCATGTCCTGTGCACATGGTAGCAAGTTGATTATCCGTCAAGTTGATAGGCAAAGCTTACATATACCCCAATTGGATTGATCGTAAAAGACATGTAAGATGCGAGACTTTTGGTCGCGGCATTTGAGTTAGTACATTTAGACTAGGAGATCTGACTGAGAACTTTGTTCGAATTATCTCATTACCAAGGTAGGATTGGGCATCCAAGAGATCCGGTCTTAGGAGAACCATGACTCTCACATAAACCCAAGTATATGGAATGGTTGTCTTATGCCCGAGGTGTGTCTAAGGCCTAAGTCGGCGCATACAATCTTACTTCTATAATTTGCGAGGGTTACGTTAATATCGTGAAGATATGTCACCGTCGCATTACTCAATTCGAAATACCGAGTACGTTACTACATGTAAGCAATCCCAATCCGATCTATGAGATCCGTACGATGGTATATGGGATTGTTTAACCATATTGTTAGCAAGACGGGACGACGAAATCCAAAATACCAATAGCAAATCCCCATGCCGGTGCTAATGGATATTCTACATGCCCATATTAAAGTTAAGTGATTTCTACTCTGTCTAAAACTGAAAACATGTGCTTATCTCTATGACTCGTCCATGGCTACCACCTAAAGCCCCTCACATCTCGCGACAACAGAGGGTAGTACTCAGTAGTCTAGGCCCATCTATGGCTCTTATGAGCATTGGCCCATCTTATCTACGGGCTCGTTTATTTGTGTGAAGTGGCGGTGACACAACAGAGCGAGCGTGGTGAGCTTTTTGTCATAATGAAGGTGTACTATTCTCTTCGCTATCCTTGTGTTAACCGGAGTTCTTGTTATCTATAGTCTTCGTTCTATAACCCATCCAGTCCGCGGATATCCTTGGTTCTGTGGCTTTATAACCCCGGTTAATAGTTATATGGTACTGGCTGTTACATAGGGTTACTTCCCTACAACGGCGACTACTTCCGATCAACTTGGTCCGTAAAGAACCCCGAGGCACACACGTCCGGCAGCGCGACCAATATTTTTTTGATCCTCGCTTTGTACGATTTGAGAATAAGCAATATAGACCTGTACAACCAATTTATTCTTGACTACCTACCTTATGTACATATGCCCCGGAGGCATTGAAGAAGGAAGTAGTGGCGAGCTACGATATACGTGGCAAGAATGATCTCGCATAGAGATCTTCGTAGAATTACTACGGTGACAGGCACCGCATCCAGTTTCCCATTCCGTTTGGTTGATAGGCTCGTCATTTCGCCTCGGTAGAGTAACGTTGAGCACAGGTTTCATGTCAATTCTGGTGGTATCGCTGGCAATATTCGCTTCTCGATGTGAGTCAGGTACGGCAACCGAATATTACAATTCGCAGGAAACTTCTCGCCGGGAATTGCATTTGCCATAAAAGCCAAGAATGACTTGCAGCGCGCCTAGGAATTTATGCTAGGGAGGGGTGACTTTTGTGTGCCTTACTCATACACCCTAGGTTACCACGTTGCTACGTTTCGTCACTCAACTTCATTCCTGGATCCGGCAACCACAGCTAGATAACTACCTCCTGGGTATGTATTGCCCAAATACTGCGCATTGTCGATCCTCGAAGTGTTAGAATATTCTCGTCTAAAGCCACCGGAAAGTGTCGTTCCTTCAACTGTTTTGGCTGTCGAGCTATCATCTGCAACGGCATTGACAAATATTGTGATAGCTGATTATGGACACTCAACACTCGCGCAGACCGCACCAATGTCGAAACGCGCCCCTGTTGAGTTCTTTCCGGTCTCGTCGGGTGGAGTCCTACAGCTTGGGGGCCAGTAGTATGCTGTGCCGTGGAAAGTGGCTTTCAAAGGTATTAACACTCATCCCACGTGTTTGACTTCGCGGATTAGCAACCTGGGTTTAACTAGATAGCCGCATAGTAGTGACGGGATCACGACCAACCAGGGTCGTCTGGTGCTCTCAGCGCTCTCTGGACAAAAGTGCACGAGGAGACGTTCTTCTTTACGGAAAGGTTCATCTAATGGGGACGTGTCAATGCCAACAGACCAAAAAAAAAGAGAATATTGGTGTGTCCGCTTGGGCACCTTATCCGTTAATAGGATAGTGGGTGAGGCGGAGACGAAGCTCTCCCGCAAGCGTACTCCCGCATATTATACCAATTTCCTCAAATTGAAGGGACAGACAGGGGCGGGAAGAGGTGACGGACTAAGCAATAACGGAGTGCTGGTGATGTGGCAATGCAATAGGTTCCGACGAGATTTGATGAGATATGGTCAATCGAGCCACGCTTTCTTTCATCGGCTTCGCCAAACCTGACGAGATTTCGGCCCAAGATAGCTGAAGCCACCCTGGCGCCGTTGGGCAAGATCCTAGTTAGTAGTCTAAACGCCTAGGTTGCGAGTTGATCCGGTTACGGGTCTAAAAACAGTAACGCGAGACACCAACGAGTCTAACTCAGAAGCAGGGTCCACGAGGTCTAGACGGTGGAGTTTGCCCAGTCCGCACAGACACCGCAAGATGCTAGAAGCTTAAGGTGGCTGGACTAAGAAGATGGGACTCGGTGAGATGGCAAGATGGGGTTTGCTAAGAGAGAGAATAGAATACTAAAGGGTTTACTCCAGAAAACGATCGCATCAGGACTACACTACAGGACGTAGCGCCGATTGAGCAATGTTGTGAAGCTCCGGGTCTAGCTATTGAGCTACATCCGTCGGTAGTGATCGGCCGCAGTGTAGCGTGACTCGATTGGTGTCGACCGACTGGGCGGCGCAAGCCGATTATGCACATGGGCAGGGATTAGTCAATCATCTCTTATAGCACACGATGTTATGCAGGTCGTCCGGGTCGCGCAGGTTGAGATGCACTTGGCGGCTGATTGACATCGCAGGTTCCCGGAACACAAGGGGGTGGTCGCGGAACCGGGTGTTGTGATATATTGTACATATCGTACGTATCGAAGACATGGATAAAGACATGTATGTAGACATTGTCTATACATTAGTATGGACCTGTATGTAGATTATCTAGGCAATGTAAGGTAAAGGTATAGACGTATAGACGTATAGACAAGGTAGGGTGATCTACCCGTTCTATCTTGTCTAATATATCGCTCCACGACCTAAGACCTTGTGAGGAAATGATCGGACCTCAGTATCACCACGATGCACCACGATGGGCTGCTACGGTTGAACAAGCCGAATAAATCTTTGTCATGTCTGTAGGATCGAGAGAGCTGTATACAACCACACGGAGAGGAGATCAATTACTTGCCTATGCTTAACCGGTTATGTATGGAGATGTATGAGAGGTACGAGTTACGATCACGGAATACGAGTAAGGAAAGACGGGTATGGGGAGGGGCAGTGCCGCAGATGGTAAGTTGGTAAGTTGGAGGGGGAGGGAATTGTTTGGAATGAGTTCTTAAATGTGATATCATCGAGCGCCGATTGACGCTATATAAACAAAACAAGGTATCCTTATCAGCGATCAGATTGGAGATACGCATACAGGTACCTACCTAGCAGCCTTGGTAGGTAGAGGTATCTTACCTACTACCACTGAATTACTATATTGCTACCTATTTTACCTGGTAGTTCCAAAATGTCTATTACACTATAGATTCACTAGTGTACTGGGAATAGTATAGTGCGTACATGTACTTATTATATGTATCCAAGTATCATCTATGTATTTGATATACATCTAGGTCAAAAGTCAAGAGCGTTTGGGAAAATAAATGGATCTCGTATGTATGCTCTTAGAGAATGATCAGCACTAATCTACCACTAACCCTGATGTGGTATTCCGGTCTCATTTAGTCGAGGGTAGCCGTGGGCTAAAGGAAGGAACTAAGCATGGAAAATAAAAGAAAGGAGAAGGAACGAAGAAACACTTTGTCTCTCTTTCTCTCACACACACATAAAAAAAATAAAAAAAACTTTGTTAAGCGCAGGTAGCAAATTCATTATTACATAGAGCGGGTAGATAGAATAGAAGGCACGAAATCGGACTTGGCAGGCGGGTTAAGGTAGCAATGCAAATATTCATCCCGCTGGAGCCGTTGACAGCCGCAGGCGTCATAAAGTTTTTTTTTTTTTTTTTTTNTTTTTTTTTTTTTTTTTTCTTCTTTCTTTTTTTTGATTCCTTCTTTCGACATTTCCCATTATGGATTTTGTGGTGGCTCCCACGAATCACGAACCGCTCCAATCATCCAAAACGGCATTTGAAGCACCATCCCGCGCATGTGAAATTTACAGCAAATTTCCAAATTCCCCTCCCCCTTCTGCACCTCTGCAGCTCTGTGCAGAATAATGCCCCTGCGGCTCTGCCGTGCCCTGTTTCACTACCGGGAGGTTGTCTATTCTTAATCTATACGTACAGCAGCCAAGGACTGGATCGGCCAATCCGTATAAACATGCTGGGCACCAGCTCAGGCTTGGCCTACTTTAAAAAGGGAAGCAGACATGATCCACTGATCCACATCGCAGCTAAGATGTCCAAGATGACAAGATGACAAGATGATTGATAAATGGCAAATGCATGGAAGCTGGCTGGGAAGCTGGGAAGCTGGGAAACACAACAATCCGTGCATTTCAGTTCTTACAACATCATCCTGTCCCACTTTATACCGTACTTTTTCACTGCCTACTTGGTTCTACGTACGGTACCAACATCGACGTCAGGACACAACATTACGAGCCATTAGTATTCCTTGCCGCTCCACCCCAACCTGACGTTGGGTCCCTCTCGATTGAGGTCTGGATCGCCCATAATCGCCTGGTCCTTTTTTCTAAATTTTCCTCTTTCCCCCTTCTAACCCTCTTCGAACGGTAAACGGTGGACGGTGGAGTCCCCCAACGAGATAAGGAAAAAAAAAAATGGAAGGGGGGTGGTGTCGCCCTTCCGACTTCTCTCCTTGGCTGTCGCTGGGCTTTTCTGGCTGGCCACCGAAGGGTCGCACTTGACGAGCAACCTTGCTCTTGCTCGTTGTTCATTGCACGTTATCCATATGAAGCCCGTCTGTCGGTAGTTCTGTCGACGTCCAATCCCAAGCGACATGTTAATCCAACTCTGCTAAACCAGACAAGCATCTTACATCGGCCCGTTATTACCCTTCATCCCTCCTCGCCTGGCGTTGGGTGTGCATCTATGTTAGATGTGGCCCACCTGGTTGTCGCCATTTGCACCATTTGTGAATTTTGCACTGATGTGGACATATCCGCATCCGTATATACATCCGTATATATCTTGACTTGTACATTACCGCATTGTGCAGTACATGCTATATACAAGTTGCGCGTCACGATACTAGTTTGAGTAACGAGCCACCCCCGAGCTTGAAGATCTGTATCGGGTCTGGAGCTCGTCCCCAGTTTATTAAATTCTGGACCGCCCTTCTCGTGCTTTCGTTTTGTTCAGCGTAAAGACGCCTTGGACATTTGCGAACCCTTTTGTCGTAACCTCCCAATAATGGTTCGACTTATCCTTTGATCATACCTCATCATTCGCTTCTCTTTCACCACCACTTGTGTATAGGACATTTCCGATTGTACAGCCAGGGCCTTGCATCGGGTACTGAATTTTTACCAACCCTATTCTAACTTTGCTAAACTTACCGACCTTAGCTAAACCCGTTGTTGTCTCTTTCACCATACCATACCATACCATACCTTTACCAAGACCTTCGCCATTATTTTCGCCCTAAATAAAACGTAGAGTTTCGCTAGGGCTACCCACCATATTCCTCCGCAACATATTCCGGATAACGTTCTGCATTGTCTGATTAAATCTTGTTTACTTTCCGTTCTACGCCTTGGTCCTTCGTTAGTTTTCCACGTTTTTTAGAGCCACTAATTCTCTCGGCATGGACAAAGCCCCCGGGACGCCTCGCAATGATGCCAGTGCGAGCTCGACTCCTCCCACCGAGGAGCCCCAGAGTCCAGCGTCGCCCGACCTCAACGCCATCAACGCCATCAATGTAGGAACGAGAAAAGAAAAAGGCCGGGTACGCTTCAATAGTGTCGCCGGAGTCGAGCCGCCATCTTTTTTTGATTTATCTGGTCTCTCAGCGTCGCAATCACGCAATGATGTTTTATCGCTACCTCCGCGGCCTAGGCCTTCTGTTTTGCGTGGAAATTCATATAACTCGGTAACTAGTATTCCCGAGTCTATCGATGACGATGATCCTGCTTCCGAGAAAGTGATGTCGGCCCACGCGGCTCAGGAGCGTGCCCAGCAAATCGCCGCTACCCTATTAGGCTCACAATCCGCCCCGGGGTCGACGAGAACCTCTCTGGATTCGGATGCCGAAACAGTGAATAGCGGTGGTGTCGGTGATATGCCCCCCGGATTTCCCAATATAGTTTTGGATGACTACCCTATGAATGCCGCGGACATTGCCAATGGTGAAGCACACAAGGCTACCTCTGAAGAGCAACGGGCCGTGAAAAAAGAGGCATACAACCTCGTCCGATCACACACGCGAAGGAATAACCATGGAGGATATCATCCGGCAACCGCCAGTACCGCTTTGAGCTCCGGCCAAATTACGCCGATCGATGGACCGAAACATGAGCTATACGTAGCGCCGCCAACGGAATATCGTCCCAGTGTCCTGTCAAATCTCTTGAAGTTATATAAGCCTGCCGACTCTGGCCATTCTACTAGTTATCCACCTAGCCGGAAGTCCGAGCATGGCAGTGAATTTACCACACCGGGCTCCTCTGGTGCTACTACACCTAACCGACGGAAATGGTACGAAAAGAACCGTTCTCAGGATACTCTGGCCAATTTGGTCGAAGCATCTGCGCGTCTCGCCAGTGCTGGGGTTAGTGGACCCGGGTCAACGAACAACACAAGACCGAAGAGACCCAAGCACCGGCGCAGCCCGAGTGGACGGATATTGAGTTTTGGTCGACCGCGGATGGAAGATGAGATTCGTATCACGTTGCATATTGCGGAGACACTAACTCGGCAAAAGTACATCATTAAGATGTGTAAGGCGCTTATGCTATATGGAGCTCCAACTCACCGTCTCGAGGAGTATTTGCGGATGACAGCTAGGGTGCTTGAGATCGATGGACAATTCCTTTACCTGCCCGGCTGTATGATTATTTCCTTCGATGACCGCTCGACCCATACCACTGAAGTAAAGATTGTCCGGACCAATCAGGGAATTGATCTTGGAAAACTCAGAGATGTTCATGAGATATACAAGCTGGTTCTCCACGACAAGATTGACCTGGAAGAGGCTATCGAATCCCTGACGAAAGTCATGGACACAAAGGACAAATTTCACCCGTGGCTCCGAGTGCTAGTTTTCGGCCTAGCGAGTGCAGCAGTTGCGCCGTTCGCCTTTGAAGGACAACTGATCGACCTCCCCATCTGCTTTTTCTTGGGATGCCTTGTTGGTACTCTGCAAATCATCGTCGCGCCTCGGTCGGATCTATATAATAATGTCTTCGAGATCTCTGCTGCTGTATTGACCAGCTTTTTAAGCAGAGCGTTTGGCAGTATTGCGGGTGGGAAGCTATTTTGCTTCTCGTCCTTGGCTCAGAGTTCTATTGCGTTGATTCTCCCTGGATGGTTTGTTTGTGAGTACATAACTCTGATACTCTTCCGACCTTGCAATTACTAACCGGTTATGTAGTGTGTTCTGCTCTTGAGCTTCAATCCCGCGCATTGGTACCTGGCTCCATTCGTATGGTTTATGCCATTATTTACTCGTTATTCCTTGGTTTCGGCATTACCGTTGGAACTGCACTTTACGGTTTGATGGATCCCAAAGCCACTTCAGCGACGACTTGTCCAAACCCTATACCAACTTACTACCGATTTTTCTTTGTGCCACTCTTTACTTTGTGTCTTGCCTTCGTCAACCAGGCAAAATGGAAACAGATGCCTGTTATGGTAGTCATTGCTTTTGCCGGGTATATTGTCAACTTCTTCAGTAGCCCCAAATTTGCAGCCAGCCCACAAATAGCCAATACATTAGGCGCCTTCACCGTCGGTGTCCTTGCGAACCTATATTCACGGCTAAGGCACGGGGTGGCTGCAGCGGCTCTTTTGCCCGCTATTTTCGTGCAGGTGCCCAGTGGCTTGGCGGCGACGGGAAGCCTTTTAAGCGGGCTGAGCACCGCAAACGAGCTGAACAATTCTACGGAAGTTGTTAACGGAACCAGTACTGTGAGTTTTAACATATACCTTAAACCCCCTTTTCTCAGGTCATTAACTAATACCTCCGACTAGGTTACTATTGAACAAGGCCAGCCTCTAGATACAATAGTGTTCAATGTCGCGGCTTCGATGATCCAAATCGCCATTGGCATTACCGTCGGCCTTTTCCTAAGCGCACTTATCGTCTACCCGCTAGGCAAACGCCGGAGTGGCTTATGGACCCTCTGAAACTGTGCGATGTTTGCCCTTTTGTGTTCCCAAATTTCGAGTTCGGCGTTCCAGCGTGGGAAAAACTTTTATCTGATTCAGCAAGCGAGCATTGAGTTTCAAAAATCCGTCGGCTTATAGAGGATAAAACTAGATGGTGTCACGGACAGCATATAGATGTATATTATAGAGGTAATGCGGAGGAATTAGCCTCGCGGCCGGGGTTGGTAGTTGGGTTACCTTGGAGGAGTTTTTTTTTTCTTTTGATATGTGATATGAGGTATCGGCATATGCGACGGCGTCAAGGCTCTTTTGTTGTAATATCGAATATGAAGAACGACTGCGTCAGGAAGTTCTAAAAGGCTGAACTACGACGCTTGTCGCTTATATTTCAACTCAAAAGCTGTACAACGTAATCGATTTCGTCATGTCCGAATTCACTCGTATATTAGTTAGTTTTTTCTCTTCTTAAGAGACGTATATTCTAGGGAAAAGGGAATATATAATAACTGCAATTGGCAACAGCAGTAAAACCTCATGTTCTCAACTATAAGAGTATAGCAAAGCCAAAAGTCGCGTGCTTTCTACAGGTTCAGGGCGACGTATATATGTGCCCAAAGAGTATCCAGTCAACTGCATAAGTCTAGACGCCTGATTCAGCCTGAAATTCTTATTACGGCCTAATCAACTAATGTAGGTCGTCAACATTCTTAAGAAATAGTCAGGACCCGAATTATCACGTGGAATTCCCGTGATACGTTTTTGTATGTGTACCTAGGTACCTAGGTAGGTAGGTGTACTGTGTTGCGCGTCGGGACGAAAATTCCAAGGTGTTCCACGAGCTGCAGCTATGTAGATATAGATGTGTAAGGTAAGGTACATAAGGTACCTACATAGCCTTACATGATGCATCGATCAGGTACGGCTATGCCGATACGAATTATACACCTCGGCATAGTTTTACTAATAAATTTAACGACCTACATAAGCTATTTGTCTAGAAAATTTCTTGGTTTCGGACGACTACCAGGCTACCAGGTAGTTAGCGTAAAATAAAAGTTAAATAGTTATGGTGAAACACTTGGAACATTCGAAAATCAAATCAGTAAGGCAGTGCTGTAGTGCTGTGATCACGGTTAAATATTTAGCCCCTTTTGTATTATATTAGGTAATCTAGGATGTTCTGGTTTATTACGTATATGGCTAACCCGCTAACCCGCCTTTGCCATCCTGGCGCTGAGTAACTGCAACATTATTCTCCGTTCTCCGTCTCCCGTCTTTTATCCCCACCTTGTTTATTTCGCCTCTTCAATTTCGCCCCTGGTTCCTTGTGGGCTAGGTATTCGTGTTATCAACAAGTTCAATTCCCTTTTCACCTCTATCCCCAAGTTTAACACGTTTTAAAAGCCAATCTGACGGTCAATGTTCACTACATTCGTTGGAACGGCGGCGGGTGCTTCCGAATCGAGCACTCCGCTAACTCCGGAGCCGCAACCCCCCAAACCTCGACAGAAGCGGAGTCAAGTAGCTCGAGCTTGTGATTGGTGCCGTGTACATCGCATTAAATGTGATAATCATCTCCCGTGTTCAAATTGCCGGAAGAGAAATGGCCAGTGTAGCCAAGGGGAGATACCAGTTCGTACACTTCCTCATGCCTATCGAAAGATTGAGCGTCTAGAAAACCGGGTGAGAGAATTAGAAAGAGAGCTCGAGAACGAACGTAAGGCTGCGAAGTCTGGTGCTGGGCTTAATACGCCTGAGACACCCTCAAGCCTCACTTCATCCGCACCTTCTGGCTCCGAAGGGCCCGAATCCTTTGATTCTCCGAGCGAACATGGAAGTAGTTCAGAGGGAAAGAAGCCTAGGGAAGGGGTACATATTCCCACTACCCGTTCCCAACAGGGAACATGGTATGGTGCTTCGTCGTTATTCTACTTTATTAGGCGCATGAATACTTTCTTAAATACTTCTCTTCAACAAACCCGGCCCATCGATCGCATGCTACCAGACCCAGTAAAGCTATTTGATGGGACAAGCCAGACTTCTGCGAGGGGCCAAGGCAGCCAGCCAACTACCACGGCGACGGGAGATCCTGCTATCACAGGAAGCTATTTAACCCCGACGCAAGAAGAGTATTTCATAAGTCTATTTTGGAATTCTCTACACACCTCACTTCTGGTTCTAGACGAAGGAACATTCAAGGAACATTACCAATCCCTATGGACGACGTCAGGTAAAGAGCGGAAACCGTCGGCACTTGTCGACATAGTCATTGCCTTATGCATGCAATATAACACGGCGCTACAGCCAGGTCTCGAGGATGACATCAACGATATCATCGCTGGCAGTCGGTGGTATTACCAGCGCTGCCAGAGATTGTTGACCAATGACTTAGAAAACCCTACCATATTAACGCTCCAGTGTCACCTATTGTCGTCCGTGTACCTATGCTCCGCATCTTTCCCAAACATGTCGGATAGTACTTGCACGCTGGCCGTGCGGACAGCGTACATGCTCGGCCTTCATCTTGAGCCCCCTGAAGATATGCCAAAGCGGGAACGAGAAATGCGGAAGCGTTTGTTGTGGACTCTGTACGTCTTCGATAGCAAGATCAGCATGAAACTAGGCCGTCCATTCCAACTAGATCACTCCGATACTACCTGTAGCCTACCAGGTGATGGCCGGGAATGCGCAACGCTGTCGGGCTCCGTATTTGCTCCGCTCGGAGAGGACGCTACGTGGCTGACTTTCAATCTTGAGAACGTTAAGCTCTTCCGAATAATCAGAGTTACCTATACGGCCTTTTATAAGAAACAGCTCGGTACCACCAGTGTTTTCGATGACCAGGCTTCGCGAAATAATCCAAAGATTATCGAGTCCCACGCGGAGTTTTTAGGTCCTTACATAGATCGCATAGAGGACTGGGTAAAAGCCGTCCCCAATGCTCTTAAGACTAAACGCCTGGATAATGGCGTCCCGTTTTCCACCGACTTCACTCCTCTCGAAATCGAGCAGTTCGCATCGCTCTGGCTTCAGCGGCAGCGTCTATTATTAGAACTCATGTATCACAACCTATGCATAAACCTATTTCGTCCCTTCATACGCTTTGCCCCGACGACTGCGCCTACTCCCGTAGCCGACAAGATTGCTGCAGACTGCGCCCGCCATGCCATAGCACTAACGCGCATCTTGCATCAAGTACTCTCGACTACATCTATCCTTACCGGTTGGCACGAGGCATCCCAATGGCAGTGGAACGCGGCCATGTCGCTCATTGGCTACGTGGTTGCCTACCCGCAAAGTCCGACAACTCCGGAGGCAAGAAGCGCTGTTGACCTTGCTATAGCTGTATTCGATATCTGGAAAAGGAGCATCAAAACTGCAGCTAGTGCGGCTGCTATTACGCGCGATGTCGGTGCACAGGCCGACATACTTATCAAACAGACACAGCAGAACCAAGAATCAGCGCCAAGGGTAGAAGAAACACCTCTAAGTTCCAGCAGTTGGGAAGCTACAAATGATGAAGCACTAGCCGATAGTAACCCCGCCGAAGCACTGGCTGCGGTAGGAGACTGGGGTTATAACGATGGGACCGGTCTGCCCATGCAGGGCATGTTGGCCGGGTCTATTGATATGGCCTTCACTTTTGACAACCAAGATTTTGGGAACTTTGGGACGTTATCTTGGCCGACAATGAATGGTGACCCTGGAGCGCAATGGATATACGGATAACAAGGACCTCTGGTACCATGTTTCCTTTAACTCTTTTGATCATATCAAGATGCAAGGTGCTTCAGGCGTATGAAAATGATGTCATTTAAACTCATATATTTCTGATTTTGGCATCGAGTCTATATATTTCACCCCTCAATATTGGTGAGGTGTTGGTTGGGTATTTTCAACAAGAGCAGTTATGAAATGAAACATTGATTATATGGACTCTTCTTATATGTACATCAACTCGGTATATACTTCATACCTACAACATATCTCATCTTGTTATAGGTTTCTAATATAACTGTGTGGTCAGTGCTAGAATGAATTGATTAACTTTCCATCCTACTTCAGAAAATGATGATCGATTAACTGCCGAGGTCAGTTAGTAACGATCCTGGTAAGTACCTAGTAATCACTTACTAACAATATCGAATAGTCCTTTCGATATATAGGGGAAAGGAGTTGTTGGTTACGTTAGGCATGAATGAAGTACGGCGATGCATGCGGATTAGTTAATCACCGAAGCACACGAATCTAAAGGGGTGTTAAGCAACGAGATCGGTTGACCCGAGATAATGTGTTCAGCGGTCAAGTATGACATCAGGTTGCTTTTAGAGTTCCGGAAGGATCAATAAGGTTATAAGAATCAATCTTATCTGTGCCGTGTTTTACAGGGTTATCACAGGGTTATTACTAAGACCTGGTAGGCTGGAAGTCGATCAGCCTGATCAGTCCAGCCAATCCCTTGCGTCGCGAATCCCAAAGGAGAAACCGGAAGGGAAAAAGTCGGAGAAGAGTCGCAACTCCGTCGAAGACCTCACGGAGTTGTTAATATAGGACAACAACCAACACAGCTTAGCAATGCATAATTATAACCTGAAGAATTAGAAAGAATTGAATCTTGTCTCCGGATGAGGGAAATGGGAGTTTTGTTTTACCTATCGCCGAATTAGAAATTGGTTGATGGTTGTAATCAGGATCATTCTCCCTCGGTATAGAGAAATGGTCTAACTCCGAGACAAACAAAAGTTGATATGTAGGTGCTAAACACGCATGCACACATCTATCTGTATAAAGGAAAGACATATCTCAAGCATCGACTCAAGTTTTTAGTCAAGACAACACGATCTCAACATCACAAGTTACCTCCTATCATCCAAGTTCCCAATAATATACCTATACCTAATATACCCACCTATATATATACTTACCAAGTACTCCTTTCATCATCATGACTTCCTTCACCGTCTACAAAGGCTCCAAAAATGGAGTTACGAAGAGCTCCGTCACCAAGCCAGAGCATCTCACCGGCGACAAGGTGTTGATGAGAATCACGGCGTCTGGACTATGCGGTACTGGTAAGGCTATTCTTCTAACCCCCTATCAGCCCCATATACTATGTATAAATAGCAGCAGCTAACAATTCTCGATAGATCTTCACTCGGTTCGTAAAAAAGAACATATCCACTTACACAGCTACGACATGTCATGACTAACTAAACTGTCCAGTTACACGACGACGTGATCTTGGGCCACGAAGGCGTCGGCGTCGTCGAGGCCGTGGGCCCCGACAGCAAGCACCTGAAGATAGGGGACAGGGTGGGCTTCGGGTACCAGCACGACAGCTGCGGCAACTGCCGGAACTGCCTGACGGGGAACGAGACGTACTGCGTCGACCGCGCGGTGTACGGCACCAAGAAGGTCGACCAGGGCAGCTTTGCGGCGTACGCCGTCGTGCGCGAGGCCTTCCTGCATAAGATCCCCGAGGGCATGAGCGATGTCGATGCGGCGCCCTTGCAGTGCGCGGGCGCGACGGTGTTTGCGGTTCTGCAGGCTCATAATACGAGACCTACGGAGACCGTTGGTGGTAAGTCTTTTCTTTTCTTTTTTTTTCTTTTTCTTTTTTTTCCCGAGGGGTGTTTATTGTCCCCCCTTTCCAATAAATTCTTAGAAACCATCATTCCTTAAGTTCCTAGAAAGATATAACCGCTAACTCCACATATCGCAGTCATCGGACTAGGCGGCCTCGGCCACTTGGCCATCCAATTCGCCGCCAAGATGGGCAACCGCGTGGTCGTGCTGTCGGGCTCCGACCGGAAGAAGCAGCAAGCGTTCGACCTGGGCGCGCACGAGTTCGTGTCGATCAAGGGCAAGGACAAGCTCGAGGTATCGACGCCGATCGACCGGCTCCTCGTGACGACGTCCGCGCAGCCCAACTGGGAGCTCATCCTGCCCATCATGGCGCCCGGGTCCTCGATCTACCCGCTCTCCGTCGACTCGGGAAACCTCGAGATCCCGTACCTGCCCATCGTGCTCAACGGCCTCGCCGTGCAAGGGTCGTTGGTCGCCTCGAGGATCTTGCACCGCGAGATGCTCGCGTTTGCGGCGCTGCATGGGATCAAGCCGATTACCGAGACGTTCCCGCTGACGGAGGAGGGCGTCAAGACGGCGATTGAGAAGTTGGAGCATGGGGACATTCACCTCAGGGCTGTGTTGACGGCGGCCTGATTTGGACAGTTAAGCTAGTTGGGATTTAAAAAGGCGTATGGGAGGAGTTAGATAGGTAGGTAATGGGGAAAGACGCATATACATGGAGTTGGCGCTGGTTAAGGGGAAAATAGACAGGGGAGAGGCGGTACAGAGGAGTTGGTTGGGGCGGGTAAGAGTATGATATGTTTGGCTAAAAAATAATTAATAGAATTTCTTTTATTGTAGTACTGTGTCGTGACCTCCTTACTGCCTGTTGCCGAAGTTTACAGTAGGTAGTGACGCCAAATGTAGTGGTAGGATAGGGGTCAAAGTTACTAGTCTGTCAGGGTCTTTAGACAACAACCCCAGTATTTCCTTCATCCAGTCGTAACTTCTACTAAGAGGCTGTCTTAGATATATGAATTATGCATTCGAAGGTTTACTTTGGCTATACCATACTTTCTATACCTATCATACCTGGTATAAAGCACTCAGGAGCTTATACATAATAGGGGTAAAGCGTAAATAGGCTTCGCAAGCTACCTGATTTATCGAGCCAAGACTAGCAACTCTGGAGACTTTACCCAGGGTCCGGTCAGACGCCTAAACGAAAAGAAGTGTATGAGATACTCTTCACCAAAGTTAGGCATCTGAAGGAATATTTGGTCACTATAAACGAGGACTACGTGAACATTGATACGCATTTTTTCATTACACCACCATACGTACCTATTCATATATAATACCGATAGGCATATAGTTGGTTGTCTTTATATCATGAGGCATGATTACGGTTCTACCTATTATCCAGTCCTTAAAGTAGGCTTTTATCCAACATTTTAACTAATTACCTAGGTACGTTTGTGTTATCCGTACCTATGTATTTGGATGATGATCTAAGACGTTAGGAGGCCTTATTTGAGTTATTTTGTTTCATCTCTGAATAGTTCGACTTAAGTATTCCTACTGATTATTTTTCACGTCTTAAACCAAGTTGCCAGGGTCTTAAGTTAGAACCTTATAATAAAGCTTAAATTTTCATAACAATCAGCCATTTCTCAGACAAGTTCGGATTAGTGATTTATTATGCACTGGCTGGACCTATATACTTAAGCTTAGTAGCCTACTAGATGCTTAAAACGAAACATGTACACCATACGGAGATTCTATGATACCTCGCTTGAATGAGAAACTTCCAGGGCGATGCTATTCAATACTTGCCCAAGTATAAGGGTTCATAGCAGATACTACGGCACGTCTAATTTATCGAAAATTCGGCGGTATAAAATAACTCACCGCAACATGCAAACTCAACCATCCCGACTATATTACAACCGATGTCTCCTTTTCAACCCACGCCGCCGTGAAACTATATCGTTACGCTGCTGGAAGGGTCGTGGAACGGCGTGGGATGATTCCTTTCGTGCGTCGTCGTCGACATACCCAAGCGAGCATCTCCATCGGTAACTTATATGTATCCCTCTTGTAAACTGTCCTTCCAATTCAGGAAGCAGAAGCGGCTGTACAAGATTCTTTCTTTCTTATGTATGTACGATATAGTATATACAGACGAACTTTTCGGACGTCGGGCATACCACGGCATACGACACAACGGGTCCGTTTTTCTCTAGCTGGCGACCCTACGTATGTCGCATCTGAACGTTGCAACCGAAGCTTCGGCCGGCGGGCGATCCTCTGGATATATATTTATATATAAATACAGCATCTAGATAATGTACGTGTGGGTATGCGGTTGTTGGACTCGGCTAAGTCAGGCACACATAGTTTTAAGCCGTTCGTTAACCCCGATCTCGCTTGTATGTCGATCGCATGCACCTCGGGCGCCTCCCCCTGTCTCACTCAGGCTAAAAAGGCGAGTAAATGGGACTTTATATGTTCGCTTGTTATCATTAGATGTAATTTGTAATGCGACTCTGTTATACGCGGATCTGATAATGCGCTAGTTAAATAGCTACCTAACCTATACTAAGCAGTATGATATATAGAAATGGTTGTTACTTATAAAAGTACCTCAACTATCGCGGTTGGGGGTTGACCACCGCCACAGCAAGCAGATTTGTTGAGGGCCCCCCTCCTTTCCCATTGTTCACGACAGCTTCTTGAAACAAGCAAAATGTAACACAGAAGAGATTCTTCGACTTACCATAGACCGGCACATAAGTTTTCTGCTGTTCACTGGCACGGAGACTTCTCCTGGAGTCCAATTAGAGTTCAGCATGGGGAAAGTCGAAAAAAAACCTGAGGTATCATCTTGATCGACATATAATCATCCCCTTTCTTGGAGTAATTGCATACATAAACTATGTAGGTGGCTTCTTAAGAATAATCACGGGACTTGCCAGGCCATGGAAAGAAATCCCTAGCCGCCTTCCTCGTATGGACTATAGGTTTCAACAGTGCATCTTCTTTTTATTCCCCGGTTCTATTCCGTAACTCGGATCATGTATATCAATGTCAAGGTAACACCTACACGTTGACGATCACGATTGTACAGTCTCCGTTCTTAAACGCCATTGATCAAGGACACAAGACATGTATATATAAACGATAGTACAGTATATGCATCCTACTATGTTTGTTGCACTAGAATGGGGTAGGGAGGCTATATAACTGCTTATAAGTGATAGGAATTACTCGGCGCAGGATGGGACGATGGCCACATAACAACGATCCTTTCTCCTTCTCTCCCATTCAATATTTTCCCTCAGTCAGTCCATTGAGTCCATTACTCAAGTTCTCTTTTTGATATGCCGTCATATTCTCGTCATGTCGGACCGCCATCTCCGCATTCCCTCATCCTACGAATGCGTGGATGCCTGCCATGTAACTACCCACACCAGAAATCCCACGGATACACAGCAGCAGGCAGGCAGGCAGCACCAAGTATCATATCCTGTACCCCGCGTATCAACATTTGATATCCACCTTCGTATACTTCGTATAAGGTGCGGTCCGACGCGTTGCATTATCCTCTAATGAGAAGTCGAGAAAATGCCGTAGTATTAACTATATCCTGTATGATATACGTTGCCGGAATATGCGTAACTCGATATGCATGTCTCGCAAACAATTAACTGCGGTAACCCATTTTCTCAATTATCTTTCTCATCGATTGGAATGAATATCAGGACAAGAGCATTACAACTCCTGTTGGTATGGGTTTTTCCAACTGCTCATCAAACGTTACATAGCCATTACGAAGTCGAAGTGTCATACATATAAAGCCGCGAAGACGTTGATGACTTAAACGATCTGGTCTATCAATGCGATATAGCAAACATCTAGTCTGTCTAGCGTGCTAGGTATCAGGTAGGTAACGTCTCGTCTATCTATGATGTTAAGCGGTAGGCATCTCTGCCAGAGTCCACGTACCACGGTATGAGCGGGGGGCGAGTTAGGAATGCGGAGAGCTTCGAAGTCCGTATGTTGTGCAACTCGAAAATGAAGCTTTAACACTGGTATTATATATGGTAGGATAAGGGAATTTGCCTTATCCCCTTAGGTAACTCAAAAACCCCACGAAGGCAAAGGGAATCCAGAACAGCCGCTCAGAGTCAAGCTACCTGCAGTAGCGGCGGGCGATCTATCGATTCCGGGAACTAGGTGCAAGTTCTTTCTGGTATAGTTGAGTTATATCTAATAACTGGTCTCCCGTTGGTAACAAGCAAAGCCCGAGTATCGGTACAAACAACTCTATGGGGTTACCTAACATGATCTTGCATCAGCTACCGACTCTTGTCTCACGTCGACCGCGAACGGGTATAGTTGGGCGCTTTGTAATCCGAATCAGCAAGGGTTTCGATGTCGTGAAACCTCACCGCTGAAGCTTCATACGGAGAATGTGGTCCTATTCTCATATTGAGTTGATTCGAATAACTTATCCATATATTATGTCAAATTGAACATTTGGGATCCAACTGTGAAGGCCACCAATCAAGGTCTGGCATCATGGCCTAGAAGTTTTCTAAGAATTTAGGTGGAGTTTCTGTCTATATTTACCGGCCATATGGTTCGTACTAGAGTGCGTTATTGAAACATTCCAGCTTAACGTCTATGATCTGACCTAATGGTTCTGTTGACTCCGTAGTCTTCGGGCCCGGATCTTCCACGGTTACAGGCCGGTGAGAAATTTCAACTAGAAACCGAGTGCTCTAGAACGAATGCGTGTGACAATGAGAATATGTATGATGATTAGATGAATAGAACTGGAAGTAAACAGCCTCGGGGACTAATACGATGATTCATTTTGACTTTTTGACAATGCTGCTTTAACATATAACATTCGGAGCTTTTGACTGCATATCCATTTTAATCTACTAGATCGAATCCACAATTAGAGATGATTGTTTGCTACCGGATATGATAGAAGTAGCCGTGATGCAATAGATTAGGAGCGAGTTAGTTACAGGGAAGGATGGGATTATATCATGTAAGTTATGTATGTAATTTGATAATGATCTAGCTAATAGCTAGTACGAAGGAAATATTGCAAAGAAATGCATCCTAAAGAATTAAGCGCCAGAATTATCTAATATGGCTGGAATATGAATTAATCTGAACACGCAGATTTGTTATGGAGTTGACACCTAGAACCTAGGCTTCTGGGAGGTAATCGACTTGTTATTCTTTTTCTGCTGAATCTGTCCCAAGAGCGTGGGTAGATAGCCGCGTGTTCTTGGCGTCCTCTTTCGCAGAACGTGGCGTGGCGGGATGATTAAAAAAAAATATCGAATTTTTGTTAATTTGTTACACCGCGAGTGGATTCTTAATGTACGTAGCCTCGCAGGGCTTTGACATGTGAAAGGCATCATTACGGACCATGAGATATAATTGGGAGAATTGAAGAGTGGGGCTGATAATACACAGACAATTGGATGCATCATTATAACACTAACAACGAAAGAGCCCGTGAATAAAAGACAAGGGGAAAGAATTATCATGCAGCATCGGAATCGCGCAACCCTTCAGGTTCCATCGGTTCCATCAGTATCCATCATAAGAACCCCTGGATCGCCCGATAGCCCCCCCGGCGGGTACGGCGATGGTTGCGAGTTGAACCCCCCTGGGGCCGAGGGGAGGTTCGGTACGACAAGTGGCGAGTGGGTTGATAATCATTCTATTGTTCTTTGAACCGAGGTTGTTGAAGCTTTTGTGAATGGTTAACTTACATGAGTAGGTACATATTCATATGAGTCTTACTCGGAGGCGTAGATAGATCTGGACTTTGATCATATTTCGAAGCCATTGAAGGCTACCAAGACAATAGGTGCGGCATCCCTCCGGAAATTTGTTTTAAGTAAGGCCTTGAAAGGTAAACCTATGCGAGATGCAAGTTGATCATACCTCGGCGTTTAGACAAGTTTGGCTAGTAGCTACATAGATGCAGCTGTTATTTTGTATGCTAGAAGTACCTAGGGTTTAAGTTAGACCATTCAAGAGGAGGGACTTGCCGACCCATTCAAAATCAACGATGCGCCGCCGTCACGCTTTCATTCGCCGAAGCGTAGACGTATCCTTGCCGAACTTACATAGAAAAGGTCAATTGCCAGTAAATTGCCTACAGGCTACAGCAGCTACTTACATGCTAAGAATGTAAATTTGAGGGCAAGTAGCGCATATGACGGTGTCTTGATGCAAATATGGTCAGTCTCGGCTTGATTTTTATATGTACATGTAGGTTAGGTCCAGGTCGTTCCCATCCGGTGTACTTGATTAAAAACTTAGATTAGATTGGATCGGACATGAAGCTTCTGAGAAAAAGACTTTAAATCGGAATGAGAAAGTATGAAGTTAAAAATATGCTTATGAGTCTTTCGGAAAGATCCTTACAGACCGGTGTAGCATATGAGCCTATAAGAATACTGTAAGGCTGCTCATCATATGTTAAACTACATAAGTTAGTAGTGTACACGATGAAAGGTACGAAAATGTAACAGTATACATAACATATGCGGGTTAGATAGGCGAGCCGAAGAAGACGAATAGATAGGAACAAGAATTGCGATTGCGAATGCGAATGGCGTATATAGATAGGTAGATGTTGTATCATAGTAATGCCGTATCATATCACATATACAACATAGTATCAGCATGGGAGTTGTAGAGAGGTAAAGAAAAAAAAAAGTTCCGAGTCTTTCACATGTCAAATGACAGGGGGTAAGAAAGATTATGTAGGTTGGAGGGGCCCAATTGGGGGCTCTACGTTACGTGTACGGTGTACTGTACAGATACCTTATGTACCTGTGCTTTTATAGCATAACAACTTTCTTCTATCCCCTGTAAGTTCACCGGGATTAGTAGCTTCAAGAGGCATAGGTGACTTATAGCTTGCCTGTGACACATGTTATCGCCCCTCCGAAGTGTACTTTGACCTGTCAGCGGATCTACGGCAAGCATTCAGGTACCGCTCCCGAAAACTTGCTGTAGGTAGCTAGGTAGCTGCCAAAGCTCGATAGCCAAGGACCCGCTAGAAACATACCTAGCGGGCACTAAAGGAGTTCGTCGTCAGTGACTTCATTGGTTCAACTTATAGGAATATCTAATGGAATGCGTCAATAATTGGATCGCAAGAATGGCGGCAATTCTTGTACCCAACACGAAGGGCAACGAAGGCATAATACGACTCTGCCATGTACGATAAACCATGTATGATGTACCTATTAACTAGCTAGTTAGTTTTACATTAGTTATGTAAAACTTTTGTACTGGAACATTACCAAATAAAGGTGAGGCATTCTTACATGTAGCTACGTCTTTAATAAGAAATAAGGCGAAAAGGCGAAGAGAAAAGGGAAGCAAGCACATGCTAAAAAAGAATGTTCGCGCCGGGGAACATCGTCAAGCTTGACTATTTATTGTTTTAAAAGCCACCCCATTTCACCTGACTATGCCTTATGCCTGTCTCATCCCGCATTTTTGCCTTTTAACGGACTTCGTCTTTTAAGTTATTAGTTGCTGACTTTCTTCAACCTTGATCTACTTTCCCTCCCATCTCTTTTCCTCACTTGCATTCCTCTGCTGCATACCATCTCATCCAACCCATCACAACCCAATCAATCTTATTCCGTTTAGTCCGGCAAACGAATAAGCCTCGATAGAACTTCCTAGTTTACCTTGTCTCTCTCACACCCCCCCCTCCTCTTCTATCTTTCCCCCCAAAACAAACCATCGTCGTCACTCAACAACTTACCTACGCTCGACCTCGCCCTTTGAGCTCCTTCTGTCCGCTTTCCTTCCTCTACATTTTCATCCCTACACTCCCATCAGTTAGGTGACCTAGCCCCAACGATGGCTGCCCAAGTTAACGGCGAGGTTCACCCATCATCTGCGACTCTATCGGTAAGCTCACCGCACTTTCATTTGAACTACACGGCAATGGCGCCTAGCACTAACGTCGGAATAGCACATTAGAGGATACCCCGTGGTGAACGATAGCATTGCTTACATCAAAGGAAACCCTTATGGCCAGAAGTCGATAGAGCTAGGTGATCACGCTTACAAGGCCTTCGCTAAGCCGGTTGTTCCTTACCTGGCCAAGCCGTATCAATATGTCTCTCCCTACATTAAGAGGGCCGACCAAATCGGCGAGGGTGCCTTGAGCAAGATCGATGAGCGGCTTCCTATCCTAAAGAAACCGACCGGTGAGCTATGGACCGACGGCAAGAACCTATTCTTCTTCCCTCTCCGCAAGGGTTTTGAAACCAAGGACCACGTCTTCGACATCTACAGCTCCGAGTACAAGAAAGTTGGAGGTGACGGCCTCGTAACATCAAGCAAGGCTCTTGTCTCGACCGGTCTCGTTGTCACGACCGAGGCGCTCAACTGGATCGGTGACCTACTCCGAGCTGGCAAGGTACAAGCCAAGGAAACAGGCAATGAAATAGCCCGCCAGGCAAACCACTGAAATATTACTGAAGGACAAAGACGCTTAACATGGGAGTAGGGGGCGATTCTCGACATAGTCTCTTTCTTTTGATACCATGCATCTCTCCTCTGTCATCAGCTTTTCAAACATAACATCCGGGTATTCAATTTGGAAAGCAGTCTGCTAGGTAATCTTGGGGAGGCTGTATTATGGAATACGTCGCTTGGACTCTAGGCATTCCCATTCGCTTCTCATCCCCGCGCGCTTGGGAAGAGTGTTCTGCACTGGGCGAAGGCGTATCGTATCCATCGACAATGCGGGGGCTTCGAATTCAATCGTGTTGTAGGGTTTTATTATCATTAATTTTTCGTCTTATTCCTGACGGCCGGAGATGTCCACGAAGAGACGGTGGAGTTGTACACGTAGGGATAAGAAGGGAAAAGGCGCAGGCAAAATTCGTACAAAAACCTAAGTCGTGTTTAATGACCTGTATGAGAAGATAATAGAGTTTTTTATTCTATTTCAATATGTCCTGCTTCTTTATTAGTGAGAATAGACGCACTTACACAACTTCCCAAGTCGAGCTCGTTCTGCGGCACAGCATTACTATGTAGATACATATAGCTGATTAATGTTAGTTGAAGAGAGAATAAAGTTGACAACATTGAAACTATCGAAGCGCATAATTAAATCGCGTATAATTAGAGACTGCATAGTAAAGTGGATCAATGATAATATTTGGCAGCTGACAAAACCTCGACTAGAATTGACTTTTAAGATTGCTAACAGTCAGCGCACGGAGAATGCGGGGGTCTAAAATGCCCTGGTACCAGCTGCTATCTTACCTTTTCGGACCGTTAGATTTAGATAATGTCAGATAATCACGTGGATCTGCACCCCTATTGACCTGGCAACGCGTTTATCTTGGAGGATAAACATTGAGACCCGCTATCACCAGATTTCTAAGTTGTTACCTCCACTTATTACCTATCTCACTACTCAATCCAGTACCTAGGTAATCTTCAACCTTTTGCACAACTTCAAAGTGGCTTTTTTCAAGACCCAATGCTGCACATAACCGCATCTCCCCCAGAATAACATTTAATCTGCATTGGAATTACCTAAACCGAACAAACCCACAAGTGCAGAGCGGTGAACAAATGATTCACGTCGAAAATCCGACCAGCCTTCCAGGCTCGCCCACAGCGGCACCCCTACAGCCCTCATCTCCTGATAAAGTAAATCAATTGCGCGAAGCCGCGCCACTATCTCCCACCAAGTCCGACCAGCTTCGTGACAGCGACGTACACGACAAGATCCGTCAGTTCAATAACTTAGCACATACCAATCCCGCCGCCGCTGCATCCATGTCTAGACAACTAGAACGAAAGACGGCGGACGCCGCCTTAAAACGAGCCATGCTAGGGCGCGAAGAAGCGGAGGCTGAGATGCGCCGCTACCGTGAAGAAGCCCGCGCTCTGCGACGGCAAGTTGAAGAGAGCCGAGGCAGAGAGCGCAAAGTAGGCGAAAGATTAGAAGATGTTATGGTGCGTATCGTAAAACAAAAACCCGATTCATTGTTATTAGAACGTCTCAACTGATGATTTACCAACAGGAGAAATATGGACAAGCAAAAGAAACTCTCCAACACAGCAAAACGATTTGGGAGAAGGAGATCCGACATGCGCGCAAGGAAGTTTTCAAGACACAATCAACCATTGTCAAACTACAAGAGGAACTCAAAGTCACACGTAATTCTTGCAAGTCTGTAGAAGAGTCCCTAGCAAGGGAAAAGGAACTTAGCAAAGCCAGAGAGCAGGAGGCGTTTAAATCCCGCTACCAGCTAGCCGAAGTTCAAGAACAGTTAGAGAAGGCCCTTGAGCGCATCACTTTCGTCGAACAGGAGCGCGACGCTTACAAGGATGCCGCCAAGAGCGAAGAGATCGCTAGGATCGCCGCCGAGGGGCGTCTACCCCTCCCGCCCGAGGATCCCGACAGCGAATTTGCGTCACCTAAAAAGGAACGCGCTTCTTTGTCGGCAGTCGACATCCTTTCCTCCGCTGCAAGCGAAGAGGAGATTGAAGAGTTAACGCGTCTATGGCAATGGGAGAAGCAAAGAGCTGATCGAACTCAAGAACACCTAGAGTTTGTACAGGCTGAGTGTCAGCTACGTTGCTGTTCCTGCGCCAAGTCTCGCTCGCGGAGGAGCATGGCAACTTCAGTACGTCAAGAACGGACTGGGCCAGTTACAATTGTTGACCCGGCAGACCTTATGATTTTAGGCCAGGAACCCAAATCTGTAGAGAAGCCCGCCTCTACCGAATCCAGAAGTGCAGGGCATAATCAATGCCAGGAACGAGAGCACGCGGAAGAACAGCACCGGGAGTTACCCTATCGAGGGAAGGCGGAATCAACAGTAGACGATGTTAAACAAGAGGAAGCGCCGAGGGAACGAAAAGGGCCCAGGCGCTCAACTATTTTCGTCCCATCAGAGGGAATTTTCAGAACCATCTCGCAGCAAGACCTACACGCAATAGAGAAGTCTGAGGAATCGCCTTGCGAACCAACGACCCCGAAAGACCCACCACCTAACCATTCTTTTTATTCCCGAACACCATCAGTTGAGCCTCCAACGTTTGCCCTACTGGCGCAGGAGCGCACTTCTCTTCTCTCACTCCTTAACGCGCCCCATGAGAGCGACTCTAACTACCCAATGATGGACATCCCAACCATGCCGTTAGAAGCTCACAACCGCTCAGACTCCGAAGAAGATGCCGAAGAAGCCTCAGCCCAACCTAAAGCAGATATGGAAGCAGACCAAGACACACGGCCTCATAGTACTACCGCCTTCTATACCGTAACCACCACTACCACAGTTCCCATCCGAGAACCACCCAACAACAACAATCAAAACCAGAACCGCGTCCCGTCGTTCGACGTTAACAACCCAAACATGGCGCCGACGATGACACGCGAGGAAGCGCTAGCGCAGATTAGAGAGCGCCGCGGTAGGGCTAGGAGTGCCGCCCAGGGACTGGCCACGCCCCGTAGGCAGATGATTTCGGGAACGGGCGATAGGAGGGACGTCAGCGCGCCGGCGGCAAGAGCGGCTAAAGGACGATCCGCCTAGTGGAGCTGATTTAACCTTACCTTACAGCCAACCTAGGTACGCATGTGGTTCATTAAGGTGGTATAATACGGGCAAGTAACATGAATTGCAGAGGCGGGTTGCCTGAGGCTTTTTTTTTCGTCCCAGGCCGCTTCGGGGTTGTTTTTAACAGCGAGGCGTTCGGCGGCGGCTATTCAGAAGTCAAAGTCAAAAAGAACTAACTGCATTTCCATCGGCGTTGTCCCTTTCGGGAGGGGGGAAAGCAAAGGCGGGCAGGCAGGCGAAGGGGGAGAGATACCTAATGGAATGGAACGGCGTTGGATGTTTTCTTTTTTACTCTTCTGTTTCTTCTTCGTTGGGTTGTCGAAAACCTTGGCTGCTGCTGCTGCTGCTGCTGCTGCTGCTTGCGCTCCCTCTGATATCTTTCGTTACCTACTACATATTCTGCTCTCTTCTTTTGTATGATTACGACGTGAAACGACGGTTTCTATTCTGGAGTTGAGGGAGGGGAGGGGAAGGGAAGAGGAAGTAAACCTGTTTTGCTACGTAAAGTAGTTCGTCCTTTTTTACGTACATACGTGCGTGCAATGGAAGATACCTAATCACATCATCAACTACTTCTCTTTTTATTTTCTTATTACATTTCTCTCGTTTCTTTTAAGTGTTTGCATTGTTTGGCGATAGAGATAGGTTTACCTCACGGAATCACTACTCACCCCATCCCCTCTGTAACTATCTAGTTTAATATTGACGCTATGCGTAGTTTAGATTAAAGTAGACTTTGCATTTGGCTTAAACTACTAGATATCCTCTACGATAATTCAAGAGTTATTTTCGTTTTCGTTTTGCGTTTCTTGTACGGATTTGTCGGTCTGGAAAATAGAATGCCAAGTTAAGAGGTAGGCAATGAGCTAAGATGTATATCCTAGGGTTATCCTTATGTCTACAAGCTAAGGTACCCCCCGGGCTTCTTACATATACCATTATGTATCGTCATTTTCTCGATGCACGATCGTAGGTGGTATGGCATCTCTGCACGAACACACCTTGGGACATTAATAATAGCCCAACAAAAATAGTAGATAGACGGGTATGTATAAGAAGGAAGCATTGAAATTATCCTGTAGATCTAGTTACGTACGTCATTCATTTACTCGAGCCTAATTTTCGTCTTAGGAGACGGTATAGGAACCGTCCCCTCCAGAATTTTCACCGCGTTCCCAGAAATCAGAACTTCTTCTATCCCGCTACGCGCTTCGTTTAGTGTCACACGGACCCTTATCTCGCTCGGCCGACCCATCTCCACGCCCTGCGTAACTTCAAACGCGTGCGTCCTCTCCCCCGACTCCGACCCCGGGTTCCCCCCGGAGTCCGACAAGCTAAGCAAGCAGCACAGTCCCGCCGCCGCCGACCCCGTCGCCGGGTCCTCCCTCGTCCCCAGATTCCTCGTGCGTAGTTTCCGCGTCCCGTCCTTTTTCCGCCCGAGATCTACGTAGAAGTACGTAATCACGGGCCCTTTCCGCCACCCTTCGTCCAGCGCCGCCGCCGCTTTAAACGTGTTCTCGGCACCGACTAGAGACCCCGTCTGCTTTCCTAGCGTGTCCAGGTCCGGGAGCTGCGCCATGATGCCCGTCATGCCGTTCACGATACTCGCGACGGGGTACGCTTCATAGGCTGTTCCTTTGAATGGCTTATCGTGGATGTGGAAGTCGTGCGCGACTTGTACCTGCGCGCCCTTCGCGCCCTTCCCCTTCCCCTCTTCGTCGTCTCCTTCCTCTTCTTCCTCTTCTTCTTCTTCTTCTTCTTCTTCTTCTTCCTCTTTAAACGGGACCAGCCCCGCGCGCGTAGACAATACCTTCGCAGACCCGAGACGCAGCTCGTGCAGGAGGTAATTCGCCGTGCCGACGGTAGGGTGTCCGGCGAACGGGATCTCCGCGAGCGGGGTGAAGATATCGATCCGAGCGACGCGCGCGCGGATATCCGCGGGCGTCTGCTCGTGCAGGAACACGGTCTCGCTGAGGTTGAGCTCCCGCGCGATGAGCTGCTTCTGGTCCTGGCTGAGCTGCGTGGCGGTGGCGCTGGCGGTGTCGGCGGGCACGGATACGATGCCGAGGGGGTTCCCGCGGAAGGGCGTCTTGGTGAAGACGTCGAAGGTGGTGAATTTCAAGGCCATGGCTAGATGTTCTTATTAGTAATGACTATATTACTATTTCCTTCTGAACTATGTTTATATTTTCTTTTTGGGCCTCTAATAACTCGTAGTAAAGGTGCTATAGCTATATCGTCTTATATGAATAGTCTCAGACTGACATGAATTAATATTTTGGACTTTGCATATATCTTAATAATATAAACCGACTCATAGGATTGGACCGCATTTCGCTGTCAATTTGTAATAAGTCTAACTAGTCATATTTGTATCTATACCTACCTAGGTAGTTTATGCAGCGCGTGAACTAGATACTACTCCTAAAAAAAAAGTCCCTTGATGATATTGCTTCGTATTCATATAACTTGTACATTCAAGTACTAATAAGAAAGTCGAAAGTCAAGTACATTACTTATAACGATTGCTTTTAGCTAAGACCATGTATTAGAATCTAATTCGTATAGTCCAAACCTTCCATAGTCCTGCTAAGAGCTATATGTTATTTCCTACCTATTATTGTAAGTGGTAAATTAGTCATCGAGCTTACCCCTATTGAGCTCAAGTTCGATAGTCTGATCACTTAGAAATATTCCCCGTAGGATAATAAATCGTAGCCCTATTGGAAAGCAGCTATTACTCAACATTAGATAGGAGAAATATTGCGTTGGGAAAACACCGTGTTTTCTATCTACGGGTTGAACCGAAGTTTAGTGCTAACATTGAGGGATACACGGGACCCGGGTGTCTTTCAGAAGGCTTAATTCATGATGGCATGGTACATGCAAGTCGTATGATACAAGTCGCGCGTTAGTTCCGTAGGAACCCCCTTTCATCCCGTCATTACTCCTTAGGTACCCTAAGCTCCATATACCCCTTTCTACTACGTCACAGCCCACTAATGACACCTTCCTAGATGATCGCCTGACGCCTCACGTTGGAAACTCTCATATCCGTACCCATGTCTCATCTCCCAGATTCGAGTTTTAGGAAACCGAGGTGAGAGCAGAGGGTGAAGACAGGAGCAGCTGCTGGCTTATTGGCCGGTCAGCTTGCTCAAGATGCCACCGCTGCTCTTGGGGGTCTTGTTCTCGTCGAAAATCTTCAATAAGCTAGACCAGACCTGGCCAGGTTCTTGGCTGGCGTCAATGCCCTTCCAGATACCAGTGTTCTTGTAGTATCCGACAACAGGGGCGGTCTGCTGGTGGTAGGTAACCAGTCGCTTCTTCAGCGCATCAGCGTTATCGTCAGATCGCTGGATCAGAGGCTCGCCAGTGATATCGTCCTTCATAGGCACCTTAGGGGGGTTAAAGGTGCTGTGATAACTTCGACCGGAGGCGGGGTGGATTAAACGACCGGTGATACGCGCAACCAGAAGAGCGTCGTCGATTTGTAATTCAACAGCGTGCTGTAGCTTCTGGTTCTTCTCGGCAAGCATCTTATCGAGAGATTCGGCTTGAGCGACAGTGCGGGGGAAACCGTCAAGGATAAAGCTATGACTGCATTAGTCGAATTCAACGTCGGGAATACGACACATCATCGTAGCCACGAGCTACAAATTGTCGTTAAAACCGCAAGAAAGAACGTACCCTCCCTTGCACTCCTTGTTGTTGTCGAGTTCTTCCCTGATCATACCAATGACGATCTCATCGCTGACCAAACCACCAGCATCCATGATCTTCTTCGCTTCCTTTCCGAGAGGCGTCTTCTTGGCGACTTGGGATCGGAGCATGTCACCGGTAGCCTTTTCATGGGGCTGTCAGTAATTCAAATTCGCATGAAAATAGCGCATTAGAATCTGTCGGCGCTTACTAAATGGCAGCACGAGAACTTCTCCTTGATCTTGGGCGCTTGAGTTCCCTTTCCTGAGATTTGTCAAGTCGCAGTTAGCGCAAAGCTCAACCAAGACCAATATCTCGGTCCGTATAAACTTTCCAACAACATACCAGCTCCGGGAGGACCCATGAGGATCATGCGCACGCTTTCGCCGGTCTCTCCAGATTGGCGCTGTTCTAGACGTCGTACGCGGTCCTCTAAGCTGGACACGACGTCCTGCAGCCGCTTCATCTCATCGTCGATAATACCCATTTTCAACAGCTCAAACGAGTCAATTGAGCCGGACCAAGGCAGTCAAGAGAAAGGCGACGGGTCAGGTCACAAGAGAAAATGAGTGAGTGATATAAATAAAATAAGAAAAAAAAAAAAAAAAGGGAAAGGGAAGTAACGGAAAGGTATGGTAGGGGAAAATAAAGAAGAGCGTAGTAAGTTTGAAGGTTGCCCAGGAACACTTTTGCCAGGTGTTAGAAGCTGGAATTTCCGGTGGTGCTCGTGCAGCGTACAGCGAGGTCGGGGAATCGGCAATCGGGATATTCTTTTTTTTTTTTTTTTTCGAGAATTATAACTCGAAGACGGAACGACCACCTCTTTTTTTTTTCTTCTCTTTCCCCAGCAAGGAACAGATTGCCACGTTCAATTGTGAACTTGCTAAAGGGGACTAAAAGGAAAAAGCGCTCACCGTTCCCCCCGTACAAATTGTCGGTAGACTGGAGCTCGGGGCAATTGGGGCTCCCCAGTGGCTGAAAGCATTAAGGTACATAACCTACCCTAACTGAACAACAACATTGAACCGTTACAGCCTAGGCATCAGGTAGTGAAAGTACCCATACCCATGGATGGCAGTAAAAGGAGTGGGGACATCTCATCAACTTTTAGCGGCATGCGGCCAGTAACCTGCCTGTAATTCTTAGCTTACCGCACCGAGGTACGGATCCGTAGCTTGAGGGTAGCTTCACCGTCTTACCTTTTTAGGTTAAGTGTTGGCTTGGGGTTCGGCTATTTTTTTTTACGGACCTTTAAGTAAAAGTTGGATTACTGTTCTCCATTCCGTTGGACCGCCGAGGTTGAAGATAGTGTATTTGAGATTTCTTTTAGACTTAGTTAAGTGTAACCGATGATATGAACATCAACTTACTATAACTAACTAACTAGGTACTCTTTGTTATGAACTTTGATTGTTACCTCGATAATCGTTCTACAATTAGGTATGTACCATCCATGGACTTGCGCACTAACTGGCTTTTGCTTGTAGTAGAATAAGCGACAGCTGGCATCGGCTCGTGATTTTCTCAGTATTCGGCCAAGCGGATACCAAGGAATGATCTTCCTTAACTATCAGGACATGATAATATAGTTAGTTAGGTTATTACCGGTAGGATTTGCTAGACTAATCGTTCATATGACCCTCCTTGCTTAGTAGCAAACAGACGCTATTATCATTGCTTTTGTTAACTGATGATATTATGTGGCATCCTCGAAAATGTTGAGAGAGCATTGCGGATCTTCCGGGCCAAGGTTCCACCACTTTGCGTATATGAAGTAAAAAAAGAACATTGAGCCACTACAATCGCCTTTTCAGCCACATTACGACACCTGAGATAAATTATGTAGGTAATCCATATCTACGATAAGGAATCCCTCTTAAGAGCTCAGGTAAAAATAACCTATTACATCAGCCTCGTCAAGTGGGGGTCTGTGCATAACAAATTCCGCACTAAACCCAATCAAGAGCTGAGCTTGCCAAGATTTCGTGCGAAGGCAGCCTCACATACGACAGCCTTTCCTATCTGTTTATCAACCTTACATCAAGCTCCATTCATCTTGAGTACCAAGCTTCATAATTTCATTCTATTTCCCATTTTTCCCTATTCCCTCCACTCAAGATGCCTACCACAACCACCGAGACCCTTTCCTTCGTCAATAAAAATGTCACAGTTGCCCCTCTCGTCCTCCTCTCCGTCGTAGACCACTTCAATCGGGTAGCCAAGGGTACACGGAAGCGAGTGGTCGGTGTACTGTTGGGTCAGAATGATGGAAAGAATGTACGGGTGTCGAACAGCTTTGCAGGTTAGTCGCATGATCATGAATAAACTACTTGCTATGTTATCTGTATCAGCGCCACTAACCTTGATTTGTTCTGTATAGTTCCGTTCGAGGAAGACAGCGACGACCCGTCCGTCTGGTTCTTAGATCACAACTATGTCGAGAACATGAACGACATGTTTAAGAAGGTCAACGCCCGAGAGAAGTTAATAGGCTGGTACCACTCGGGACCCAAGCTGCGCGCATCCGACCTTCAGATCAACGAGCTCTTCAAGAGATACACACCAAACCCGCTTCTAGTTATCATCGACGTCCAACCTAAAGAGTCCGGTGTCCCCACAGATGCGTATTTCGCAGTAGAAGAGATCAAGGATGTAAGTAATACTATGTGAGCATCGTATATAAGCACTTAATCTAACAATGAACAGGACGGTACAACCACATCCAAAACCTTCGTACATACCCCTTCTACTATCGAAGCCGAGGAGGCGGAAGAGATTGGTGTTGAGCACCTCCTCCGAGATATTCGCGACGTAGCTATTGGTACTCTATCGACACGAATTACAAACCAGCTGCAATCTTTGCAAGGACTACATCTCCGGTTACGTGATATCCAAGCGTATCTTCAGAAAGTTCAAGATGGTAAATTACCAGTGAACCATGCCGTCTTAGGAAATCTCCAAGATATCTTCAACCTACTCCCCAATCTATCCACACCTAAGCCCGGCGCCGAAGGAAAGGGTGGTAACGTGGGCGAGCTATCTTACGCAATGAGCGTCAAGACGAACGACCAGCTCCTTGCCATCTACCTGAGCAGTTTAATCCGTGCCATCACGGCGTTCCACGACTTAATCGAGAACAAGATCCAGAACCGACAACAACAGGAAGAGAAGGAGGCGAAGGAGGAAGCTGCCGCGACGGCGGGCAAGGACGACAAGGACAAGAAGGAGAACGGCGTTAATGGCGTCAACGGCGAACCTACGGAGAAGGGTAACGATAAGGAAAAGAAGAAGTAGTAGAGACCTTTTTATGAGTAGACGGAATACGAAATGACTAAAAATCCCTGTACATTAATTACTCTTAGGACGAGAGCTGATTCTCGAGGTTGGGGACACCTCGTCGCGTGCAAATCTATAGAGTTCTGGTCAGAGAGCTAATCCCTGATGAAGACACGATTTTTTTTATCTCCCAAGTATTACTTCCTTATAATGTGATGGGGGCACTCAGCGATGTTTATACATCATTGCATAGAATGCTCGTTCGTCACTTCGTAAAATCGTTCATCGCATAGCACACACTTACTCCCCCTTCAAATACCAGCCACCAAACCCACAGCCTCCTCCCTCCCCACGATCCTCTCATCTACATACCCTCCCAGCACAGCGCTCCACTTCTCAGCCAGCACGCACGCCAGCAAGTGCTTGCAGCAGGGCACTCCCGCGATCCCGCTACCTTCAATACCATCAAAACTTAGAGCGCCAAACTGCCAATTCAGCCCATCATCATCGTCGGTCTCTTCTTTAGCGCGAGAGGATGATGACGACGACGCCGGCGGATTAATAGCGTACGGACCGATCTCCCGGTCCTCGCCACGCGGAAAGGCGGCGAAGGCAAAGGCCGCGCAGCTGCAGTTCCAGGCGGAGAGACGCACGACGTACCGCGGGCCCGGGGCGGAGCTAGAGCCGGCGCCGGAGCCGGAGCCGAAGGTAGATGCGTCGCGGCGGGGACGCTGGGGTTGCGCGGAGCGCACTATGAAGAAGGTGTGTTGCCGGCGGTCTTGCGGCTGTTCCTGCTGCCCCTTTTCTTCGTGGTCTACCAGTGGTGATGATGAACTGGGCCCGGATGCTACTGTGTCTCCCTGGGGAGGATATTGCGATACTACGATGCGCGTTGCAAGACGTCTGTCTAGCAAGTCTAAAGCCGGTAGTAAAGTCAACGGGTATAGTGCGTATAAGGTGGTGAGGAGCGGCCGGTGCGCTGCCGGGATGAGCTTGAGTGGGTTCCCTGCTCCCGCCGCGCTGGGCTGGGGAGTGGTGGAAGTTGGGATTGAGTTTAGGCTTTCTATTAGGGATGTTAGGAATTGCCGTGGTGTAGGGACTGATGAGGACATTGCCTTAAGTTTTAACTTAAGGATATGTGTCAGGGTGGAAGATGGAAAGTTGTGATTGGTCCACAAGTGGCTAGTATGGGGCTGCTTAAAACTTAAGGTTCAAGTCAGCCCTTGGGGTGACCTCCAGTATTTATTGGATTGGTGGCTGGTTTACTCTTACAGGTAGTTGTGGTGGACATGCGATTAATTGAGTCTGTTAGGTGATTGCGTACAGTATGATACTGTACTTTAAACTGTGGCATGTTGTATAAGCCGGACGCAATGCACGACTATATTCCTATTTTACCATTTTAAATCATTAGGTACCTAGGTAGTTATTATTCGCAGTTTTCCCTTTGCATTGGATTCCCCCAGGATAATATTCTGGCTTTTCATAGACCAATCAACGTCCACAATAAATTAGTCCGCCAGTCACACAGTAACTCCTATTCTAGTCTAGGTCTTCATAGCCATGCACAGTGTATCGTTCATGTGTATATACCCAACAAACTATTTTTATTCTTTCGGAGATAACGTCTTGTAGAACTGACAGAGCCCGGTGAAGTCTTGTACAGAGTCATAGAAGAGAAACTTGAGCGAACAGGGTGACTGAGTAAAACAAAGAGATTGTGAATATCAAGTTATGTTTGTAGTTCTCCTGACAATGGGCGTGTTTCCCGCTATGTTACCTGAATTACGACTCAAGATGGTAAAGCATAGTATACTTAAACGACCAGAATAAAGATACTGTATGTGTAGTAATTATCTGATCGAAAACAAACATCTAGTTACCTATACACGTTACAACGGGATTGTTTTCTGACTTTCAACTTGTATCTTAACAGACGTATCGCAAGGCTTCCTAAGAGTTTCTATATAAACATCGCATGGTAGACGATAATTTTTCTTCTTCCTCTCTCTCCATCATCCCATCTTGCATAGATCTCTATCAGCAAACACAACTACCAACCAGAACATACATTCATCTCTTCTTACTCGACCCAAAACAAAACCCAGCACACAAACTTAACCTCAAACACAATGCAGTTCTCTACTCTCACTCTCCTTGCTGGCGCCATCATCGGTGCTCCCCTTGCCCTCGTCAACGCTGGACCCGTTCCGGCCTCTTCGCTCGAGCCTCGAGTCTTTTACAGTTACTGCTGTATTCCCGGTTGCGTCTATTGCCAAGCAAAGGACTGTTCGGTTGAAGCTTGCGGAACAGTTGTAAGTCTACCACCCTCCCCTATATGACAAATTCAATTTATCTATGCCGTATATTGTGTTCATAATTGCTAATTTGCTCTCTCTGAATAGTTCAGCACCTGTTGCGCCGAAAGCTTCCGTAAAGTCGCTGAGGATGGAACGAACCAAGTTTTCAACGCCAAAGGCCAGATCATGGAGTTTGTTAATCCCGAGGAATTCAACGTCACCGCCGTTGCTAGTAAATAGGAGGCATGAGAGATAGGTTTACCTATCGAGATGATCATCGTAGTCATCCCTAGCTCCTATAAACCGTTCTCTCTTTACCTGATAGGACTTACTAGTCTTGTAATTTAATCACGTCTAATATATTTATCACCAAACCTTTTCAATATTTATAACTATCTAATCAGAGTTTCCTGATATCTACATCTCGCATGGTGCATGTCATAATGAGTAGAGCAGTATTTTCATTTGGGGGATACTAACTAGATACCCGGTATGCATAGAGTGACATGTAGGAGCCTTACGCATATATAATAGTAGTAACTTGTATCGACCCGTACTACCTAGTAAGATAATGGGAAGGTTGCCCTATGTATGATCCCACCTAGGCAGTGTTTCAAGGCTCCTCTCAGGGGTTTCTGTTAGCTATCTCATGATAGACGCTATTTACACATACAGGTAATCAAATATGCAACATAGAAGACAATATTGGCCAGCTATGGTGAACTGATATTTTGTTAAAATTGATAAGGGGAGTATATGTTTTTGTGAGGATGCGAACCTGTAGTTTTTTTCTTTCATTGTAATTACCTCGCATAACAAACCCCCGGATTCTTTCTAGCCAAAGACAGTATTATAGGTAGTTTATATTATTACCTAATTACCTGATATAAATGTAACTATTTTTCCAACATGCACTAAGTTGATAGCAAATACGCTAATCAAGTCTTCTTTATTTCATTAGTACCGCCACAAATTTTGCAGCTAATTAGATCCTTAGAAACGCCCTGCAGTTGGCAACGTTTTCCTTTACCTTATTATCGTATTAAATTCGTAGAAGATGTAAATAACGTAAAAAGGTTATGCAAAATGCGTTTTATTAAATAATATTAATTATTAGTAATTTTAAGCAATGTTTAAGGAGTTCAATTGATTTTATAAAAATTTTATCGGACGTGCGTTGACGTGTGGTTAGCTAATTAGAAGCTAGATATATTTGTGGTTTCTTTAGACGAGTGAGCGCTTGCGCGAACGAGCCGGGTAGCTAGTTGTCACCTATTTCATGATAACGATCACTCTAGATACCTAGGTAGATATTACATAAATTCTTCCTAGACAATCAATTACTACACGAAATTTGCAGCATTGGATACACCTTCTTCTACACTCTACTTGGCCTAACAAGCGTATAGGCAGGTTGTTTTATCCTCTCAACAGCCTAGGTATTTCAAGACTTGTTAGCTAGGACTCTGATTAAAATGATTTCACTTAATCTGGTTCATACATTCTATGTCATCACGCTTGTCTCTTTTGGTAGTATCGCCTGACTGGTATGCCTTGTTGTACTTTTCAACTTGATCGAGTATCCCCTTAATACGGATTCTGTCATCTCGGGAATCCCAGGTTCCCACACTTCTTTGAATGAGACGGTCTTGTAAAGAACTCCCATCATTAAAATGCTTAGAAACTGGTGTGCGTAGGAATTCTCTCGTAGCACTGAGATTTATTTAGCTGAATGGAAAATGAAAGTCCTTACTCCAACTCAATGAAGGTGCTACAACCCACTTACGTTCTATCATTGCTCTGGGTATCCGGTGTATGTGTAGCAGGAGGCATTGCAAGTTGGTGCGGAAAGATATGACGGATACATCCATATACAGTAGTCGTCTTCAGTACCGTGATTACCCTTGATACACTGAACCAGGACTGAGTTAATTTATTGAACCCGGTAAGAAATTATTCTTGCTCTATTGCTAATTGATCCGTGGAGAATATCCTTCGTCGCGAGGGAGCGATATACGTGTTGGGAGACATCGGGAAGTTTCATTTGTTTATACAGAAGTCTCTCTTATAAGAAGAAATTAAAGAATCATCTTTCTTCATCAACTGTAATGTTATCAAAGCCTAAAACCAAATGCATGCTTGGGGCAGTCCTCAGGTCAGAGAAATGCTCTTCAAGGAAACTCTCCTTAGCTCAAACAGAAAAGGAGCGCGTGGTCTGGAAGCTCAGCCCAGTGGAGACCCATTTCAGACATAAGGTTTTGTTGGAGATTTTATAAAAGATATCTTCTGAAGAATGCAAGGTACATAAGTATGCGATGGAGATTCGCCTTTGGAAATTATGTTGTAGAGATGTGGATTCGTATCGGTCGCTTAGGCGCACTGAACTCATGAAAAGGATTCTGAACCCGCCCTATTGGTTAAGGAGAATTGACCCAGGACGAGAAAAGGCTATTATGCTTTGACTGCGAAGACCTGCGCAAGTCCAAACCCGAAATGGGCACAACGCCAGAAACACAGGCATGGCACCTTGGGTTAGTAATTTTCGGTAACTAGGTACCTAGAGGTATAGATTTAACGAAGTAATTGGGTATAAACCGCAGTGTATGCGGCCATGTTACTTTTGCAGAAGTGCGTCAGATGGGATTGGCCGCTTTCTTCATGCAGAAGTCATCACACGCCACAAATATTAATAGAATACGGGATTGGTCGAGAATTATATGCTTCAGTTTTGTTTGAATGAACCAATAGCAATAGTCTTGAGTTCCCCCGACTTTATGTTTTAAAATCATTTTCGCATTCTATAAACGGCGAATTCATTAGATAGAGTCACCAAAAATGTTACACCCCTTATAACCTTCCTTCTAGGATACATACACGTCTTTTGTACAAAGTCAGGTTTCGGTGACCCCAAAAGACCTAATTCGTACAGCGTCCGCAAGATTATCATCGCGTACTTCCTATAAGTACATGAGCAGAGCATCAACATGCCTTGGTCAATCAGTAGTTCTAACAAAGATCAGAGCACCGCAGAAGATATTTCCTCGGTGGGAACTATGTCAGTCTCGGATTCAAAGTCGTACGGGTCTACGTTCTCTAGGCGACATTTCCATCGAGCTTCCTCTTCCACTCATTACACCTCTCCCCTACGCTCGACACCCCCAAGCCCAGCCTTACGTCCGACAAAGCCAGGAAATATAGATCAGAAGGACGCGACCCTATTTGGCATTGAGCCCAACCATGATGAAGAAAATCAGCGCTTTCCGTTCCATGAGACCTTGGGCACTCGGACTAATGATACTTGGCTTCATTACTCTTCTCAGCTGGAAACCTCACTATTTGACCAGAACGACGACTTAACATTTCCTCGAATTCAGGAGACACCAATATCGGGCAAAGCGTCGAGTATGAGACGCGACATAAATTTAAGTATAGCCGATACGCCACTAGACTACTCTGTCGGCGCGGGAACACCCAGTTCTCATGGAAGCTTTGACAGTACGGATAAGAATTTAAATGATGATGACATAGATCTCGAGAAAGGAGCCGATGATGCTCTGTCGGGCTGGTTTGGTATAAGTCTTCGTAGACTTATACGACCCATCCGTGTCATTTATGCTTTCGAACAGGTCAAAGGGCAATGCGCCAGTATACTACGAGACGAGGGACATTGCCTACAGGATGATGAATTCGAAGCCACTCCTAAAGATGTATATGACGCTGGAGAGAGCGGCAGATCTAATTGTGCTATCAAACCCCTGGCCGATAACTCTAACTCTTCTCCATCTAGGGGGTCAATTCCTTTAGGAGGGAGCACATCGCAATCTGGTTCTTCTCCACAGAATAGCCTAAGTGTCAAAGGGAAGAACAAGAAATTTCGGATTCAAGAAGGATTTAGCTGTCCATATAGGAAGCGAAATCCCATCAGGTTCAATATTCACGACCATGAGAAATGCGCCAATAGGTCATTTTCTAGCATGACGGAGCTAAAGTAAGTTCTATTTCTGCTTATATCCGTATCCATTTTGAGACTATCGACACATTGCCCAGTAGGAACCCTCCCAACTGAAAGACGGGGACAAAGTTGTTGCGTCATATCATTATAGAAAACTAACATCCAGCAGGAAGCACCTCACATCGATCCACTTTAGAGGTAATAGATGCGCCCGGTGCCAGGAGGAGTTTTTATTGAGTCGTGATTTAATGATGCATTATGAACACTGTACTTATCCGCCTGGATCTCGAGCACGCATCCAAGACCTCGATCCCGAAGATGGTTTCGGAGAAACGGTCGATTCGCAATTAAGGAGTAGGGGAATGAATCAAAAGATTCAAAATTGGGTCCAGTTGTGGGAAGCTTTATTCCCAGGTGATACTACGATTCCCGACCATGGTAATTGCTGTCCCCTGTTTCCTGTACCTTTCCTGGACTAACTTGTAACAGAGTTTGACCCTGTTGTGGAAGATTACGAAATATTCGATCGGTATGAATTAACCAAATGGAATCTTTCCCAGCGTCTGGAAGCACTTATGTCTTCGCCGACTCCAAATAAAGAGAACTTGCCCCAAATGATAATGGATCTATTCCAAGAAAATATGGAGATGCTTCTGCCAAAGCCAAAAGCCTTTCGTCAACGTCGACAAATTTCTCTCGATACCCCCTTTGAGTTGGGTTGCCCAGGGAGCATGATTAGTACGCCGAGGTGTTTCTTGCCAGACGGCGTTATGGATGAAGCGCAGGGTGAACAACGTCACGTATACAATTTCCAAAACGTCGACTTTTCATCAGGATCACTAAGTACACAGCCGATGGATCACGTGTTCGACTGCGTGCTCAATCGGGGAATTGAGCCTCAGTCTACTCATTCAAACGATTTTGATCCGCTACAGATGAACAACAACAACCTTACCGGATCATATGATGGTGCTACTTGGCCTCACCAGGATCAAATTTCAAACCGGAACCCTTCGACTCTCATGGATGCAGTGGCTCTTTCAGGTGATACTTATCAGCCAAATCTACCCGATGGTTTCGATGTGGTTACCTGGGTTGTCGATGGCGGTGGTCAATTTTTTATCGGCGACTCAAGTGACTCGTACATGGGGTTGGATTCGTCTTGAAGATGTAGTGGCGATTAAGAAAAAAAAAAAAAAGAAAAAAAAAAAAAAAAAAGGCAACGACGTAGTTAACGACCAAAAGGAGGGGGGGGAAGGAACGGGGTGCAGGTCACGGCAAGTACGTAGCTGCAGCATACAACTGCACGATTAAGAAAAAAAAAAAAAAAAAAAAAAAAAAAAAAAAAAAGAAAGTTCTGACATCTTCGCAACATTCATTTCATGGTAGTGTTGCCAGGAAAATCTTGAGCATCTCAAAACAACTTCGTTCCTGTACAAGGAACTCTAACCTTATGTGGCTATTTAGGGTAAGTTATGAGAGATGGGAGTTTATGACTATATCTTATAATATATCTACCTAGACATTAGCTTGTTCGGATGAACACTCTACCTACTTAACTTGAATGATTTAACAGCTTAACAGCTTAACAGCCTACTTATAATAAGAGCCCCACTTGGCGATATGAAAAGAGACATGTGTACCTACCTACAACTATTAATAAGAGTCGATGTTGACAATAGCACGTGATAATGCTGTTGAATCTGCCCCATGTTCCTGTGTACTATGTAGAAGCTGCAAGTCAATTCAAGGGTTTAAGAGTGGGGATATGGCCCAAGCTTCCTTCTTTGTGTACTTCTGTACCTTTAACATGCGCACGGCTCTCAGGTACCAATGCCGATTGGTGGGTCTTTGTTAGCTGCCTTCTTCAAAATCAACAATTCGACTTCGTAATCCATCCTTTGAACGCCTTTGGTCGAGTAAAGCGAGATATGACTGCATACGAACCAGTCTTTGCTCATCTGATATAATCCAAGATGGCTCCAGGACAGAAGCTATACCCGAGAGCCACGGTGAAGAAGATTGTAAAAGCGCATTCCAACTGCAACGTTAGCAAAAACGTCGATGTCATGGTAAGGCTGACTTGGCCCGCGTTTAGGACGCGTTCTAATCAGATATGTGCACCACGACAGATATTCTTAGACTACGTGCTCTTCATGCAAACGTACGGTTTTGTCCTCCCTTTGGCCTTGCGCTTTTTCGTTGAAATATTTACCAAATGAATTACAGACTTATGAAAGAGGCAGCTATCGACGCGAAACAAGCCGGCGAAAGGGGTATCAGTGCTAGGAGTGTAAAGAAAGCCACCGCAGTAAGTTACAGGCATAATATCTTGATAAGTCCCTAACAGAATATAAAATCGCTAACTCGTTTGAAGGATACCCTAGCCAAGTTCAAGGGATGAAATAGAATGAACTTTACCAGCCTTGCTATACTTAGTCTTGGCCAATTAGGATAACTCAATATCTGGAGCCAAGGCATAGCTGGAGTGTCCTTTCATTCTTGTATCACCACGATCAAGCGCGCATTGCGCGAGTAACCAGTTAGCGGACATATATTGCTATACGCCGAACTTGATAGAGGTTGCTGGTTGTATTGGCACAGCGCATATATTGCACACACCCAACTCAGCCTTGCTTGTAATGCATACCTAGGTACAAGCATTCCTGACGTAGTGTGTAGGGTAGTGAAGATATCAAGACGTGGTCATAAGGCTAATTAACTAGCCAGTTACTTTAGGTACATATGCGGAAACGGATCAATAGTAATAAAGGGGGATAAACATTGGATGTAAAACATTGCGCAGTGCGTTCGAACTAAATAGGGACTAAAATATGGTGGATTTGTTCATTTGTTCCACTTTGTAATTCTTAAAGTTTCTCCAAGTTTCGCCGGCGGGAAAAAGGTACAGCCCCTTCAGCTTAGGTACCAGTTGTCAGGTTGGAGCCGTGGCATGAGCCTTTGGATTAGGGAAGTACCTAGTCCAGGTAGTGTGAGGGCATTGGAGGGTTGTTTTAGAGGGCTTTTGGGGCTTGATAAAGGGCGGGTCCAAGGTACCTAATCAGCTAACGATAACCCTGGTTAAAAAATGAGTGATACTATTTCAGTATGTAGCAACACGCCCTTTTCCACGAACATCCTCTTCCACGAGCATTTTTTTCTTCTACGGACATTCCTTTTTCCTCCATGAATATTCCTTTTAAAATAAAATCTTATAAATGTGATATACCTAATAGATTGTATGGTGGAAAGGGGGGGAAAGATCTTTTATAAGCGCTAATTTTTCTACCAATTTTAAAGTTTGAATGTGGCTGGAATTGAATACTACTGAAATAAGAATATTACTGAAATAAAAATACTATTACTTTAAAAAATTCCGATCTCGAAATTTTGGACCCAAACCTCGCACTTGCAGAAAAATAATATCCACTTTCAAACCCAAGGACCAAGGACCCAGTAGCCCAGGACTTAGGACCAACCAAAAGCCAACCAAGACCGACCAAACTTACTCCAACTGCATCATTTCTCTCGACTCGCCCTACTCTATTACTTTAGCACCTCTACCACAACAAAACCTCATAACCTCACTTTTAGTAACCTAACTTTACCTAACCTCAACCTATAAACCAAAAACTCCAAGAAAAAAAAAGAAGAAGAAACCGCCTTTAGAATATTATTGCGCAAGAACCTTTTTGCATTTGTCAAATCCCCAAACCTCTTTTTTTTTTTTCTCTCTCTTTAAACCCAATCTTGAATCCTACGCTTCGCCAAGTTGAGCAAACGAGCTCCCCCTCCAAAAATTTATCCCACTTACCCAATCCGCCGAACACACGACTAAGTCATTCCAAACCATTCCATTATGCCTTCACCTGCCGTTCAGAACCCACCTGTTCAGACCGAGTCCAAGTCTGCAAAGAAGAAGAAGGCTAAGGCCGAGCGAACCGATTCTCCAGCCCCGTCAGCCCTGTCCGTGCCCGAGAAGGCTAGTTCCGTCGCTGGCCAAGAAGGTCAAGATGACAGCTCTGAGAGCCCTTACGTCCGTGAGCTCCAGAAGTCAGTGTGACCTCGTCGCTCTCTAGCGCTTTACTTCTCACTAACATATTTTACTAGGAACATCCGTAACCTAAACAAAAAGATTGTAAGTCCTTTTAACTAATACATATCTTCCCCTCCACCTCTGCCCCTCTCTTTTTGATTACTTAGTGGAGCTTGTAACCTAACAACTATATATCTCCCCAGAGCAACGCCTCCAAGACCGATTCCATAATCGAACAGCACAAAGACAAGTCACTGGATGATCTCGTCAATGCTAAGATCATCAACGCCGACCAGCGCGCTCAGCGCCTGAAGAAGCCCCAGCTCGAAGCCCAGCTTGCTCAGCTCGAGGAACAACTCGCACAGTATAAGAAGGTGGACGAGGAGTACAGAACTCGCGCTGCAGCAGAGAAGGCTAGCTTAGAGAAGTCCCTGACCGAGAAGTTCGAGAAGGAGAAGGCCGATGCGATTAGCGAAATTAAGGATCAGGCTGCTGCTGAAGCTAAAAAAGTTCAACATGATAGCCTGTTGATCCTCTCTCAGTTCCTCCGACTCGCTGCTGCTCGAAGAACGGAGGAAGCAGATGCTGGTCTCGATGAGAATATGGCATTGGAGGGAGTTCTTCTTAATGTTTATTCAGGAGACGAGAATGCTGTTTCTACTATGATCAAGCTAATCGAAGGCTCCGAGGAGAAGACCACCAGTGTTAGTGGAGATCAGCTTCAGACTACCTGTTCGTACATCCTGTATACCCCCTTCAACCCTCCTGCCACTAACTCTCTTATACAGTTGCCCAGGTCAAGGCTGTTTCCGCAGCCCATGCTAGTCTGTTCGCTGCCGAGGCGACTGAAGTCACAGAAGCTCCTGTGGAGATAACTAATGGAACTGACCCGACTGTTGCCCACGCCGGTCTTACGGAGATCGATAGTACTGGGGCTACAGTCCAATTGACCAATGGTCATACCGAGTCGACATCGACATCCACACACGGTGTCCCCGAGAACGCCGATGTCGCTGACGACGCTGCTAACGCTGCTGCCGAGTCGCAATGGGACGCCAACAACGACCTGAGTGCCTCGATTTCCCAGGAAGAGTGGGTTAAGGTCCCTCGAGATCCTACCGAGACGGAGACTGGTCTGACGGCCACCCCCGTGTCAGCGGGCAACGTTCAATCTTGGGCCGACGAACAGCCCGACAACCCACCTGACGTAAGTAAATAATAATTACCTTTATAATACCTTGGTGATAATTTGTAAGGGGGCGTTCTAGCATAGCGTTGCTAACTATTATATAGTCTCGTGCTCCTGCGGAAGCGAACGACGGATTCCACCAAGTTCAGCGCAACCGGCCGCGAGGTGATCGCGAAGGAGGCTGGAGGGGACGTGGCCGTGGTGACTACCGGGGTGGCTGGCGAGGACACGGAGAGGGACGAGGACGTGGTCGCGGTCGCGGCCGCGGCGGAATGGGACGTGGCGGAAGACCACGGACTGAAGAGTCGTAGAGGATTCAGTCTCGTGCCGGTGTCCGTCGATTTTATTGTCGCATCTCTCGGGATCGGCTCCTGGCTCGGCAGTCATGGTGCTGATCTACCTCGTTCTCTTTCGACCGTATCTAGACTCTGCCCGTCTGGTTGTACAGGAATAATCTCGATATAAAAAGCACTGGCATTCGGTGGCCGCGCATGTGTATTCATGAGGAGGATAATTGTAAAGCAAGCAGGAGAAAAAGGGATTGGCGGGCTATCCAAATACGTTTGGATCGGCCCTCTGACTTGATAAAAAGGGAAAAAACAAATAGGGGTGGGCACAAACTGGCGTCGGCTTTCTTTTCCCGCACGCTCGCATCGGGTTTGGTGGGGGATAAGGAATTCCTTGTTTGTCTGTACCAAAAGTTCGTTGGCATTTACGAGACGCGAAAAAGAAAAAAGTTCGGCCGGCGTAAATGGTTAATGAGACCAAGATTATGAGGATATACCATGCTTTGCTTTGCTTGCTCGTCTTTTGTGTTTTTCATGTTTGCCTGTAATGTTGTGCGTGTGACCGCGTATAATGAGTACCTTAAATGTATATGAGGTGAGAGGTTGAGATTAGCATATTGTGAAGAGAGAGGCTCGACTTGGCTTGCTACTATCACCTAGGAGCAGTAGCCAGGTCACAAGAGTGGAGAGCTATAAACTATAATAGTAATTCGAGAAGCCTGTGTTGATAATAACGATAATGATGAGTCGGGTGGATGTAACTTATTCTATATAAGAAAGAAGCCAGTTAATACGCCGATGTCTATTTGCATATGTTATATTAGGTACTGCCAAGGAACAGGACAATTAATCAGTTATGTTAGGTACCTACCTACCTATGTGCTAGCAGGACTAAGCCTGCCATTAAGTTGTATATCTTAAGGCACAACTAGTATCGCCGGTTATCCTAACTCCAAGTTTAATAAGACATTTTACGGTATACCCATTTCAACTTGTACGTTATTTTTTCATTTATTTACTATGCTTTTCGAAGACTCGTGGCTCTTTTAGTGTTTTCATGTGATACTTCATGCTGAAAATCATGCAATACCTTTTTCATAACCTTCGTAGATATGCCGACGATATCCTAGCACATATCATCTACAGGATATAGCCATTAGCGCTTAGCCAGTCCTTGATCACCTGAGCGTCCCTTTGGCGGTAAGCGGCTCGGCCACGGATAGAGTCCTTGACCTGTTCCAGAGTTCGGTCAAAAGCGCTCGTATCCTTGTCCTTGAAGAATGCGTCGATTTCGTCGATGTACTTGGCGTCGGTGAATTTCGAAAGCGTAAGCTTAACGAAGCGATCAAGAACAACTGGGTTCGCCATCTTGGTCGTCAATTTCTCCCAGTTGTCCTGGATGTACTTCCATTGGATCGGGCGAGCGACTGAGTTGGTTGCCAGGGTGCTAGCAATGGTATGCATGTCACCTGAAGGCACTGATTCGGAGGGAGGGGCTGGTGGGGATAAGTCGCTGTTGAAAGGCAGAATGCTCTTGGTAATAAGATCGGGGTCACGAACGTGACCTAGAGAAGCAAGGCAGACCAATTTTCCATCAAAGGATGCTCCAGTGAACCACTCTTTCTTGAGAGCCTTCACTGCTTTTTCTGGGTCGGTCTTAACGCCCGCACGGTAGACCACTGTCCTTAAGTTAGGGTGAGGGAGAGGGGTTCCCTTGTCAGCCCAAGCCTCGAACAATGACTTTGCCTTTTCAACGACTCTGAATATTTTGTTAGCTTGTAAAACAGATTACATGTGAAATTAAAGGGTTATTAAGTATCATGGCTCTGATAATAAAACGAGACTTTTAATCTTGTGAGTATTGTAAAAAGGGAGAAACTTACTGTGGATGGCCGTTCGCTGCAGCGCTAAGCAAAAGTCTCTTTCGCAGCAAACCCCTGAGGTAGTCCTCGCCTTCCGGAAAGTCCCAACCAATCTCCTCTACTGCGTCGCTGACAAGTTTCAAAGTAAACTTCTCGAGGCCGCCTTTGATAGTCTCATCGTCGCCAAAGATGGTCTTCACATGACCTAGGGAGTCTAAAACCTGGGCCCATACAAGCTGGTTTGTCTCGCCTCTGAAGCCTTCGAGGAAGGAAAGGAGAGCAGGTGTAGTACCATAGCCAGAGAAAGCTAAATCTGCTGCAGATCCAATGATAGAGATTTTGTCTTCATTACTCAAGCGATCAAGCTGCTTGCTAAGCTTCGCAAGACGAGCCGGAGGGTAGTTTGTTCGGTAGAATCCGGTGGCATTACTGTTGATCTTGTAGAAGTTGTCATCGATATCGCGAATTGTCGCGCTCTTTTCGGTGAGGGCCAAGTTTTGAATGCCCTGTTGCCCAACTTTGCCTTGCAAGGAGAGCGGTACCCACCATATAGTCTGATCTTCTTCTGGCTTAACATCGCCGGTGGACAGATATCGATTCTGCTTAATGGAGATTTGGCCAGGCTCCTCTGCAACGGTTAATACTGGATGACCAATCTTCTCTATCCAGTTACCCATAAGGGCAGTGATATCAGCTCCAGATGCCTCAGCCAATGCCTCCCAGAGATATTCAGTTTTGGCATTGCCGTAAGCATGTTTCCTCAGATATGCTCCGACTCCCTGGAGGAAGGTCTTCTCGCCGAGGTGATTGACTAACATTCGTAAAGTAGAACATCCCTTGAGGTAGCTAATATGGTCAAAGACTTGGTTTACATCCAGAGCATCCCTGACTGGGACGTGGACGGGGTGAGATGCGCGCATTCCATCAAGCTGGAAGGCCGATTCCATTCCCTCATTGACGAATTGGGCCCAGACCTGCCAGTCAGGGTGGAATTCGTTGACGGCGTACCATCCTGCCCAGGTGGCAAAAGACTCGTTTAACCAAAGCTCATCCCACCAATCCATAGTGACTAGGTTACCGAACCATTGGTGAGCTAGTTCGTGAGCAACGACGTATGCGACACGGTTCTTGAACCTGGCATCCGATGTCTTCTCATCGAAGAGGACAGCCGTGGTACGATAAGTCACTAGACCCCAGTTCTCCATTGCTCCGTGCGTAAACTCGTGAACCGCGAGCAAATCGGACTTTGGTAGAGGGTAATCGATGCCGAAGCTCTCGGAGAACAAGTCAATAGTTTTGGGGGCATGCTCCAAAGCGAATCGACCTTGTTCTTTAAGTCCGCGTGTGGTATACACGCGTACGGGGATTTGCTTTCCATTGTATCGTCGCTCGGTATGTGCTTCAACGTACTCGAAATCGCCAACAGCCCAAGCCAGGAGATAAGTGCTCATTACCGGGGTTCGTTCGAAGGAAACTGTCACAAAACCATCCTTGGTCTTCGAGGTATCTTTAACGGGCATGTTAGACAGAGCAACCTGATCTTCGGGGATTTCGATTTTAAAGTCGAAAGTTGCCTTAAGTCGAGGTTCGTCAAAGCAAGGGAAAGCCCGGCGGGCATCGCAGGCCTCGAATTGGGTGCTGAACATGTAATGAAAGGTATCATCTCTGGGTACCGAGGCTGCAGCGGGAACGGTGGGTTGGTATTTGCTCCGGTAGAAACCAGCCATATCATTGTTCAGGATTCCCTGGAATGTGATATGGAGAGTGGCCTTCTGAGAAGCAGGAACTTCGTCGGCGAAGACGAGGGTTGCACGCTGCTTCTTCTCGTCATAGTTGAAGGTAGTGGTTTCTAGGGACTGAGAGGACTTGTTTTGGTCGACTGTGATCTTAGCTGTGTGTAGCTTGAGTTCGATAGAGTTGAGGACTATTTCCTTGACAGGTTCCGCAATGGAGACTTGGATGTCCACTGTCCCTTGGTAGGACCAATCCTTGAAGTTTAAGGAGGATATGGAGAGATCATAGTGGGAGGGAACGACGGTAGAGGGGAGGATGTCTCGGTCTGCCATGATGGAGGAGGGTATGATGGCTGAACAACAGACTGTGGAGGAGGAAGAGAAGGGCCGGCTGTTGGGTACAGGTAGTGGAATATTTGTACGTAGAGGGGCTGCCCCGCGTTGTAGTTGGTTTTGCGAATCAAGAGCTGTTAGACGGACGGATTTGGCAGGTGTTGAAGAAGAGAATAACCGACAGGGTACGAGTGTCTTATGACCCTTGTCCAATGGCTTGAAAAAGCAATCACCTCGTATGGTAGATATCGAAGAGATAGGTAAAGATGAGTTGTTATATTGTCCCGTTGGGCTTTTGCTTTTGGGGAGAGATGCAGTAAGTGCAGTAGATGCAGTAGATGCAGCAGGTGCAGCAGATGTCGTGTGAGCGGACGTTGCAAAAGTGACAGAAGACCTGAAGCTGGAGTTGGAGTTGAAGTTGAAGCGAACCACGCTGCCCCTCACTAATTTTCTGGCGTTTGTAGCACTAAAGCTACATGTACGGGGAATTGCGAGCCGGTACGACCGCCCAATGACATCAACCGAAGTGAATACCATTTTTTTTTTTCAAGTCTAGGTAAGGTACTTCAAACTATAAAGTTACCTGGCACTTAATTTATTATGTACTGGTCCGATATTAGCGGTATGTTATCGTACAACGCCATTTGAGTACCCACATCCCGAGTTGTAGTAGAAGGTACGTATATGTACCTAACGTACATGAAGCGGGACTAGAGGGGACGGATATAGACGAGAAAAACAGTATGAAGCAGCAGATTTTTAAGTAAAAGCCCTACTAACCTATAGCGTAAGACATCTCACTTAAAAAGTAACTATTCTAGAGAATATGTATCGAATTAAAAATCATGGATCAGATGTTATCGTATGTAGTATATGGTACGGGCAATGTATCTAGCAATAGTGGCTAGCCAATGTCGAATATGTCTGGCTAAATGAAGACTTGGCGGCTTGGTGGAATAAAAAGAAAACGGTAGCTTCATGGTCTAGGCCAAAGCCCGATTAGAAACTGTGCAGATTGATATAAAAGAGTGTGTAGCCAATTGCTTGATGGTTGTAATTGTTTTATACAACAACACGAATCTACGTGCTGGTGGTGAGAACTTGAAATAGAAGGTTGAAAGTGAAGTAAAAGAAGTGGTCAAGGTTGATAGATGATAGGTAGAGATAGCTCACTAGACAAATATAGCGTATAAATGCATGGGTACTAGATATGCAAATTACTAGCAGAACATGGCGCTAGTCACAAAACGAACCCACTTTGATATTTTGTAGTTATACAAAAACATCAATTATTTCATGCCGGCGAATTCACATTCTATAGACGCCCATTTATGTAAAATCATTTTCAAACAATACAGAATTGTCTATTCACACTAGATGAACTTCTGTGCACTATTCCTTACCTAAACAATGGAGCCACAAGATGCTGGCAACAGCGGTGGCACTGGTAGAAACCATGCCAGCCTCCGCCAACAACAAGAAGAGTTCCGACGGCGTTTGATGCGGCCGGACCGCGTTTCCCGCGCATCACCAGGTTACCCCGGAGACCCGAGCCGCCCCGGTGCTGCCGAGACAACCGGCCTCTACTCTGCCTTAAATGATAATGGAAGGCGAGACTTACAGTGGCCTGTAGGCCTACAGACACCTCAAGGTCAGCTTGAATTTTATGTTTGATTTTCCCTCTTATTTATATTTTCTCCTCTCATTATCTTCTATTTCCTACCCGCCCATCATCTCCAGAGTTTATTATACACTCCATGGATAACCCAGACTTTGGAAGAGGACGTTCGGCTTCGGCCCCAAGTGGATATGGCCAGCCGCAACCAGCAGTAACCCAGGATCAGCTATGGCGCGTGCTTCTCAGGGTTCGCGGTGAGAGTGCTGTTCAAGAGGACCAAAGAAATGACGCGTCTTCTCATACCTCATCAGACCAATCGTCTTACGATGTAACAGCAGCTACCGAAGAAGATACCGAGCACTTTGAGGATGATGAAGGTGAAGACGAGGGTCATGATTTCGAGGGTATCGAGGGGAACGATTTAGAACAAGAACTAGACGAGGAAGAAGAAGATCGTAATGAAGACCCCGCATTTGACGCGTCCCTGGTGGGTTTGAAGGAAATCAGCAACCTAGCTAGTTTCACGGTCAGCAGCTACAAACCCGGCTGTGGCGTCAAAGAACTTCGAGATGACGATGTCAATCATTACTGGCAGTAAGCATAAGTCTATTCCGTCACCTAAACTTTTGGTTAATGGAATATTTCTAGGTCCGATGGGCCCCAACCCCATCGATTAAATATTCATTTCATCAAGCGAGTAGAGATACGCAAGCTCAGACTCTACCTAGATTACGAGCTCGATGAGAGCTACACCCCCACCAAGATCCAGATCACGGCCGGGTTTAGTCCCAATATGACTATCCCGTACACGATGATGGAGTTCAACCAACCCAAAGGCTGGGTCGACGTCCCTATCGAGGGTGCCGGCGGCGGACATGATGGCAACTCGCTGTGCTGCTGGTTTATTCGTGTCATTGTTCTCGAGAATCACCAGAACGGAAAGGACACGCACATACGCGGAGTGGAAGTTTACGCCCTAGACGATAGCGCTGACACCGCGGAGAATAATCCCGTCGAAGACATGGTCGAAGCAATCGATGACTACCGCGATAGAATGGCGGCAATGAGCATCCACGACTACGACGAAGAGGCGGTATCGAGACTCGCTGCCGAAAAGCGAGATCGAAAGGCGAGGTCTAGGAAGTATACTCCAGGGGATGGCGGACTTAGTATCCCCGACTTCATGAGAGAGCCGGAAATTCGTTGAGAGGGAGGGTTTAGTGGTGGGTGGTTGAGCAGGATCGCATTATTGAAGCACTCAGGCGTTCTGGAATACTGGTTGATAACTTACGATACCCCGTGGCTATTACAATTTCTTATTGCATCGAAAGGAAGCATGCCTCGCGTTACGAGAGGTTAGTTGAATCGTGCTTACACGGCCTACTATTAGGTAACATTGTCAACGAGCACATGGTACAAGCTGGCAATCGACTTCTAATTACAGATATATTTATTTCCACATCTGCTTTTTTTTTTTTTTTTTTAATAAATCGCGGCTTCTTTTTTTGAGTTCTACCGTGTTAATCGTTTAGCGGTGACACTCCTGGTAGCTCTTCAAGCTTGGGCCTTACATACCTAAGGACGCAGTCCCGGCAGAGTAGGTAACATAAACTCTGGCTCTGAGTTTACGCAGGTACATACTGATCTAGCAGGTACCCACTTACGACGGGATTACCCGCATGCCAAGATCTCGGAACCTCCCCTCTTCTCCACCTTTCTCATCCCACTTCTTATCATTTACTTCCTTTCGCTAACATCACATTCAGCATCGATATACGAACTGTTCTCACCAGGAATCTTATAATATAATGCTTCACATCACTTTTATATAGAATTAACGCCTTTATACCCTACGTTACTAGGTATGCTTAAATATACCCCCTAGACAAATGTAATAGAAATGTCATCATCAGACGACTCTCCAATGGCTCGACTACCACCAAATCTCGTTTCCGTCTTCACCCAAGCTCTCAAGAGCTACCAAATATCCAACGCGACCTTCCGCGTCCTATGTTCTTTAACCCATCCTTCCTTATCCCCAGCAGCACCCGCTGAACCACCTACTCTTCATCCACCCCAGACTCCCCTGAAATCTCTCCTGGTGCTCGACTCCTCTTTTAACCCGCCTACTCTCGCCCACCAGCGCATGGCGCTATCCGCTCTCCTAGACCACGGGCAATCAGATAGCGATAAGAAACATGCGTCGCGGGTCCTGCTGCTCCTCGCCATCAACAACGCAGACAAAGCCCCTAAACCTGCTGCCTTCCCGCAGCGGCTCGCCATGATGTACATCTTCGCGCAGGACCTCCTGCGTTCCTCTACATCCGAATTAACCCAGCAGCACCAGCACCAGCACCAGCATAGCGACAGCAGGTGCGAAGCCGTAGACATCGCAGTAACGACGGAGCCGTATTTCCATGCGAAAGCCCACGCCATCGCCGCGTCGGAGTTCTACCGGGACCCGGAGCAGGTGTACCTGACGGGGTTCGACACGCTGATCCGGATCTTCAACCCCAAGTACTACGCGCCCGGGGGCATGGCTGCGAGCTTGGACCCGTTCTTCGCGCGCTCGCGGCTGCGGGTGACGATGCGCACGGACGCGGAGTGGGGAGACGCGGAGGCGCAGAGGGCGTATGTCGCTGCGCTAAGGGAGGGGGAGTTGCAGCGCGTGGGGGGGAGGACGGAGTGGGTAGAGAGGATAGAGATGGTGAAGGGGAGGAAGGAGGGCGAGGAGGTGGTTAGCAGTACGAAAGTGCGAGAGGCGGTGCGCAGGAGGGATTGGGAAGCGCTGAAGAGGTTGGTTAGTGAGGATGTGGCGGGTTGGATTCGGGAGGAAGGATTATATGCGGAAGAAAGTACGTGATTTGCTATGGGGGAAGATGGAATATTCGCCTCGTTGTTATTCCCGGTTGGTTAATAGGTCTGCTGGGTAGAAGTGCTGTTGGGTATGCGACCGAGACGAAGTCGACAATTCATGGTGGGACTGAGGACATTGACACCGGGATGTTTTATCCATTGAGCACTCCGGGATATAGATAGAGGTGTGGACTACGCGTCGTGATACCCAAGTTAAGGTGTTAGGCAGGGTACGAATATATAAGGGGTTAGCAGAGGAAGGAAAAGGATGCACCCAAGATCCAAAGATCATGGCATGAATTATGTGTTTTGGATGCTTCCAAGGCTAAAAGCAGATAACTAAAAAAACAGACCGAGAATATAAATAAGCCGAGCATAAGTTTCCATTACGTTGTCAAGTACTTGCACAATGTACTTTAAGTACAAACATGTTGCAACTGGCAGTTGCCAGGCAACATCTCGTACCCCGCCGTCGACTTAAATAGGTCTTTAGGTAGCCAGTCTTTCACCCCTGGTCAGAGCCATGAAGCCAATGTGGCCGTGGTGTAGTGGTAATGAAGTAGGGCCAGAAATAACTCTCGGGTTTTTCGTAAGACTTGGGTTCGATCCTCTATGAGGGGCGTGCAGGCAGGCCAACTGTTCGGGTCAAACAACTTAGAGACGAACTCAAGTTCCAGCTTTTTTGCCATTTCTGTCTCCTGTTCCTTTTATTTTATTTTTACTTTTTCCATTTTAAATTCCTGTCTTCCAGTTTTTCGGTACTTAACTTGCCCCTATTCATAAAGCTACGTCTTCATTTTCTACCTCAAGCTTATCTCCCAAGTTGTATAGACATTATTGTTACACCCTTCAAATCCTACCTTTTTTTCCCTGAGCTAAAATTGAGTAGCAATCATTTTAGTAAATCCCATGATCTCTAAAGGGTTATATTGACCTTCATAGAAACTAGTACTAGAAACCTTTTAATCGATTTACTCGGATTGTCGACTAGAATGAAGAATGCGGTCGTCTGTTCCAATTAAACGCAGCCAAAATGATTCACTGGGTACCTAGGTATGTATGGCACAGTAGAGGATTGACACCTACGAAGGCTTAGATAAAGACAACTGCTTGAAGCAGATAGTTCATTCCCTTCTACGAATAAATCTGTCCATCTTCACAAAGCCCCAAGCTACAATGAAAAGATCAATCACGATGTATACCTCCAGCAGCATCATCTACTTCCTCAGCGTAATCCTTACTCTGCCCCTAATCACCTTTAACAATAGCGTACCTACTCAGCCACCTGCTCTTGCAGAGCGCCAATACCAGAGCCGCTGCTGTCTCCCCGGGTGTCACCAATGCGAGATCAACGATTGCCTAACGAACTTTGTTACGGAATCGTAAGCCTATCCCCTCCCGTGTCTTTATAACATACAGACGGGAAAGCTTTCCTAGATCGTTGCTGAATTTCTATATTTACAATACCAACGTTTACTAATTCACCTCATCACAGGCTGTGCCGAGGGCCGTCATGAGGTAGGGGAGGATGGAGTTCATCAAGTAATTTGCATAGCAGAGGAATGTTCCCAATGATTTTAGGTGCCAAAGGGAAGGTGAGGCTGCTTCGTTCCACTAATACCACATAATCTCTAATGCCCCGTAACATACTGCTTTCTTGGTTAGGAAGGTTTACTGATTATGACTGACTATTATTTCGTGGCTACCTAGTTTCCCAGTCTGCCTACACAAGATCTTTTACGCAGAATCTTATCCGGACTTAAGGCACTGACTGTAATGCCAACGAGGTCTATTGTCAGGAGAAATTCCATTAAGCTGATTCATCACATTATTCATTCTCTCCCGCTACATTTTTCATTAAGAACTTTTTATCTATCTGCTTATCTATCTATCCCCAAGCCTATTTATTGTTTTGTATCTCTTGAAACGCCACTATCCGCCGGCGGCACCGTCTGCTTCAGGGGCGGAAGATGTCTCCTGGCTTCGTGCCGTCCCATCTGCTGCAATAGTGCATCCATAACCACCAGCGCCGCCATGGCCTCGACGATGGGCACCGCCCTCGGTACCACGCAAGGGTCATGTCTTCCCTTAGCTTCTAGCACACCTTCCGACTCTCCGTCGTAGGTCGCTGTCGTCTGTGCCTGGCTGATAGTGGCAGGCGGCTTGAAGGCGACACGGAAATAGATGGGAGCGCCGTTTGAGATGCCGCCCTGGATGCCTCCCGAGTTGTTTGTCTTAGTTGTAAGTTTAGGCCTGGGAGTTCCAGCTCGGCCGGCGCCAGTCTCCTGGCTCCCAGGAGTCTCCGGAGCCCTAATAAAGGGGTCATTGTGAATGGATCCCGGTACTTCGCAACCGCCGAAACCGGAGCCGATTTCAAAGCCCTTGGTCGCTGGTATGCTGAGCATGGCGTGTCCAAGCTTCGCCTCTAGTTTGTCAAAGCACGGCTCTCCCAAACCGCTTGGCACGTTCTTGATGACACAAGTCACGGTTCCGCCGATGCTGTCATTGCGCTCTTTGAACGCGGCTATGTAATCGGCCATCTTTTGCGAAGCCTGCTCATCCGGACATCTTACGGGCAAGAACTTGTCGACTGTTTCGCGGTCGATATTCTGAATGAGTTCCATGAACGCGGGATTCTGGCTCGGGGTTGGGTATTCGGGTGTAGGTGGGAACATGTGAACAGAGCCAACGGATGTGACGAAGGCGGTAATCTCAACGCCGTAAGCGAGCTTAAGGTACTTTTCAGCGATGGCTCCAGCTGCCACTCTCCCAATAGTCTCACGGGCTGAGCTTCGCCCACCACCACTGCTTGCCTTAACACCGTACTTCTCCAGGTAAGTCCAATCGGCGTGACTTGGTCGAGGATAGAGGTCCATTGTCTTGTTTCCATAGTCTTTGGGTCTCTGGTCTTCGTTGAGAACTACTAGACCAATCGGAGTACCAAGGGTAACGCCAAACTCGGTACCGGACTGTATAGCGACCCGGTCTTTCTCATTTCGGGGGGTCGTGATGCTGCTCTGACCGGGGCGACGACGGTTCATCTGGGGCTGGATATCGTCCTCGGTGAGCTCCATGCCCGGGGGGCAGCCGTCAACGATACATCCTACGGAAAGGCAATGAGACTCTCCGTAGCTGTAGAATAGATGTTAGAGCCATATAGTTGAACTAATTGGGTTACAAGACTAACGTGGTGACCCGAAAAACCTCTCCGAAAGTCGACATCGTGTGATTCCTTGAAACGTGGGCGACAGCCTTAGTAACTAGAAGTTGTCTAAACTACTTTAATTGATCAATTGGCGCACCAAGGTATAATATAGCTATTCCTGTATGGTAACCTAGTAAATTCCCCGACGGACTTTTCTGAAACCGATTGATGGTTCCTTTAAAGAGATAGGAGGCTTTGTTCTTATGAGTCAAAGAGTCAAACAAATGGAGGACAAGATTTAATTTTCGAGGTCTTACGACAGTGGGGGACAGGGGGGGTAGGTTCCGATTCAAGCCCCGCGATCGTTATCGATAGAAAGAACCCTTGCCTTGCCAAATGTTTAATGTGGGGTAATACAAGCAAAGCTGCAGGGTCCCCAGGACGGACAGGGGCTTATTGGTAAGTAAAGTAACTCCGTCATATGCACGCTGCCGCAGGGTCAATATTAAAATCTCATCTCATCTTATACCAATTATTCACCTCACTCACTTTTTACAATTTTCAACTAAAATAAACTAAACACTTAATATAAATTAAAACAAATTCAAATAAATTCAAACAAAATGAGGTAGTTAGTTAAATACAAACCAAGATCAGACGAAATAAAATGAGACAATAAAGGAGTTCTCATCAATATCAATCAATCTTTCCCCATGGCTCTCCCGCGCTGCTTTCTCAACACTTTCGGCAGGCCGCGTATAAGACCCTACTATAATATATCCATATCGGCACGCCGCCTCTTCAACGCGGAAGCCGTCTCTCACCCTTCCAACAGGGTCCAGGTGTATATCTCCCGAGCTACGGACCCCTATCTCAACCTCTCCATCGAGCACTTCTTACTACAAAAGTCGCCCCCGGACTCCGTCGTCTTGTTCCTGTACACGAACCGCCCCTGCGTCGTCGTGGGGCGCAATCAGAATCCGTGGGTCGAGGTAAACTTGGGCCTCCTCGGCCCCGGGAGGAGCAATGTTGTCGATGAGAGCGGCGGGAATACTACTAATCAAAGGCCCGTGCTGCTCGTGCGTCGGCGTTCAGGCGGCGGCACCGTATTTCACGACTCGGGCAACGTGAACTACAGCGTCATATGTCCGCCCGCCGCCTTCGATCGGAACAAGCACGCCGAGATGGTCGTCTGGGCGCTCCGCTCCCTCGGCGTGTCCGGGTCCCGCGTTAACGAGCGGCACGACATAGTGCTCGATGTACCCGAACAAACACAGACGCAGACGTTCAAGATCTCGGGCTCGGCTTACAAGCTAACACGCCTGCGCTCCCTGCACCACGGCACCTGTCTTCTACGATCGCCTAACTTGCCTCTCGTAGGGCCGCTCCTGCGCTCCCCCGCAGCCCCTTTCATCAAAGCGCGAGGCGTCGAGAGCGTCCGCAGCCCGATCCGCAACGTAGAAATACTCGACACCGCCGCCTTCGAAGAGGCCGTTGTCGCCGAGTTCGGTGCCATGTACGGGAACGTCGACCCCGAGATCATACGGGCGACCGATGCCGAGACGGCTCTAGATGATGTTCCGGCTATCGCAAAAGGGTACGCCGAGCTCAAGGTACGTCTCTTTCTTCTCTTCTTCGTCTTTCCTATTGTATTTCACCTTCTTCCAACTCCGCGTGTAAAATCAATCCACAAGTGAGCAATGAAAAACTAACAAGCCTCCTCGACTATCTAAATAGTCCCTAGATTGGATATACGCCCAAACGCCACAGTTCTCCTTCTCCACACACCCAACCGAGGACGATCCTCGTCCCAGGCCCCCTCTACCAAATGACCTACCCGCGGACTTCCGCGCGGCAATGACCGTCCGCCATGGACAAATCATCGAAGTCTCGGGAAAAGACCTACCAGAGAAATCCCTCAAATCAACATACCTCCACCATATCACAGACTGGCGATCCAACGTCGATAGCGAGCCTGTTGGAAGGTGGCTAAATGATTTATTCGGGGTCGCAAATTAAAAAAGCCCAATTCCAAATCCCCGGTACCTAACTTTGGTAGCTATACCGCTAAGGTACTCTTGTATATTATACCGATGCATATAGACGCGTATTGTATATAGACAAAGGCAACCCCCCATATACCTACATAGACGTGATACCCCCAGCAGCTGGGATATAGTTCTACAACGCACAAGACACACAGACACGAACACAAACTTCAACGCAAACGCAAACGCTACTCTACTCCGCCGTCCCAGCGCCCATAACCCCCTGCCCGAACCACTGCGCAACAGTCTTAAACCTATCGTCCCCCTTCTCCAACGCGTCGCGGAACAGATCGTGCCTATCCGCGCGCTCCACCTGGCTGCGCTTCATAGCGCGCACCGCCGCGTTGTTCGCCGCGCACACGGGGCACTCGACGTCGCCGCCGTCCTCGCCCTGCTGCTTGAGGCACCGCTGGTGGAAGCTGTGCTTGCACAGGAAATGCACGGCGGGCAGCTCCAGCGGGCCCCCGCACCCGGGGCACCGCTGCGCCTGGAACACCGCCGGCTTCGTCCCCAGCTCCGCCATCTCCGCCCGCTTCGCTTCCGTCTCCTTCCGGAACGAGTTGATCTGCCGCCTGTTAGACGCGATCTCCCGCCTCTCGCGCGAGATCGTCTCTCGCAGGTACGGCTTGATCATGCCCATGGTCGCCACGGCGTTCGTCCCCAGCGTCTGGATGACCTGGAGGGGCGCCATTAGGCCGTCCTTGTCGATCTTTTTGAGCACGTTGGCGAGCTCCTCCGGTCCTGCCTCCTCTAGGATTTTGGCGTCTGACGTGAAGTACGCTAGTGCCGCCGGGTAGAGCTGAGGCTCTTCGTGTCCGTATTTGCGGAGGGCTTTAATAGCGCCGCGCGTGTCCTTCGCCGAAGTATAGGAGCGGAAGATGTCGAATAGCAGCCCAGATTGCTCTTTAACTAGAGTGGTGCCATCCCGGAAATCCGAGAGGTGAGATAGTAAGAGGACGTTCGAGTTTTCAATGGGAACCTCGCGTCCTTCAATAAGCTTCTTCGCCTTAAGCTCCCATTCTTCCCTCTGCATCCCTTTCCGCTCGCTCGCTTTATGGAGGTACATCTCAAATAGAGTTGTGTAAATATCTACCTTGTCTGATTCTTTGAGGGAATCATCCTTAAGGCAGGCTTCTAGGAAGACTATAAACTCGTCCGAGTGGTCGATAAAAGATGAAAATGCGGTCCGGGGAGGAGGTGGGGTATATTTCTGCTCGTTTGCTTCATTATCTATTACAGCGCCTGCATCGCTAACGGTTGCCTGTGATCCTTGCCCGGTAGGCGTAGGAACTGAAGAAGTATTCATGTATGGAAGAGGTAACAGACTAGTTAGATTCTGCACGGCTATTGCAGCTCCAGCTGCCAATCCGCCACTTGAAATTGTTTGCGTTTCTTCTGGTACCGGATGAGCTTTAGGCTTATACTTGCCGGTATAATAATCGATGAAAAGACTCGTGGTATCGCTCGGGCAGTTCTCTAAGAGTACTCTGGCGTATTTCATCAAAGATGGGTATGCCTGTCCGATGTTAGTAGCTGAAGAGAGCATCCGAGTCCTTTACATACTGTTTCAGCATCCAGATGCCATATAAAATCGAGCGCTTCCGCATAGTTCTTAGAATCCTCTATGAGGATATCGACCACAAGGTCATTCTCGCCATGTTTCGTCGCAAGGTAAGCAGCCTGATCAAAATACCCACCTTGCCTGCACATGTTTATAGCCGTATCTAGGTCAAACTTGAGATCTCCTTCGGATTTGATAAACTTTTCCAGTTTTTCGACGTCCTTCAGCTTAGCATAGCAGTTTAGTAGCAAAGTTGTGTGGTCTGCGGTAGCTTTGTGGTGCTCATGGAGCTCTTCGAGATATTCGATTAAGTTATGTATTCTTTGCGTGTCGAGGAACTATTCCTATTAGAAAAATTCTATAGTTTCAAATTAGAGGCTTACCTTTCGGATGACTTGTGATGGTTCGGTGTTATCAATCGCCTTGATGTACTGAGACATGGCGCTATCATAGTCTCCTTTCTGATATAAATGGTCACCGTATTTCCGATATATGACATTTTGTTGTTGCGGCTCCATGTGCGACTTCTGTGCAAGGTTGATGGCAAGCGGGAATAGGTTCCGCTGGTATAATAACTCGAGCCTTTGCTGTAATGACTTCTCATGATAGCGATTAACCTGACTCTGGTAAGCAAATTCCCGGGTGAATAAAGGTCAAAATACCCTCACCTTCCCATCTTGGGTTAAAATAAATAGATCTCCCCATATTTGAAAAATAGCCTTGACTTCAGAAATAAGAGATTCGGAATGTGCGACTATTTGAAGCGTCGGGTCTACCATCGTGAACCTAGCAGCATTGAAAAGGGCTTCTGCATTAGATCCTCCAAAACGCCTCCCAATACTATCAGAGCCTCCGCTACCAGAAACCGGGGGCGGAGAAACAAGGGCAACATAGTCCTGGAAAGTTGATACTAAGCTCGTAGGCCCGTCGTTAGCAAAGCAGAGCCCTCTCCCCTCCGATGTGTAATAGTATACCGCATCCTCCCGAACCACGATGATGTCCCCGGTTTTGCTATTTACTGTCATGCAACCGGCAGCGCATCCAGCGTCCTCAATCGTCCTTGGCGGTTGCCCTTGCCCTTTACCGGATATAACCAGCTTCAGGAGCTTGGAAGTTGTCGCAACAAACAGTGTTGTGAGCTTCGGATCAGCTACAAATTCGACTCCTGTGATAGGTTCTTCCGACTCGTAAACGATTCGTTGTTTCGTACCTCGGTCGTGTATTAGGTCCCCTCGTATTACCGTGACCGCACCGTTCGCAAATCCCACGGCAAGTTGCGACAGATCATCGAGAGCGGTGAAGGACGATATCTATAACCAGTGGTTAGCTAGGAATGCTTGTCTTGATGTCCAGACATGCTTACAGGAAACTGCTTTCGCCCGTTGTTTATATTTAATGTGCTTAGACACGTAGGTAGGCCTGTCTTCTTCACGGGTTTATCCAAGGCCCAGACTTTTAATACCGGTTCGTTACTGAGGTCCTCCTACTTCCTATTAGTTCCATTCGAAACAGTAAGGGTCATATCGTATATCCTACAGAGACTGTGACTAATAAACTCGTCCCCTCGACTTGGCGCATATGGGTAATGCGACCGGTGTCGTGTGCCTGGAAGCTCCGGATGATCTTCCAGCTAGACCCGATGATGCGCACATAGCCGTTATCGCTTCCGAAGAATAGACTGTCGGATCCAGAACACACACTTGATATCTCGTTGTTCTCGAAGAATGATCGGGTTTCGTCGTCGCCGAGCTTGACCTGGCTCACTTCGAAGAAGTCGAACGCTTTCCACTGCGGGCGGGTTAATTGAATTAGAATAAGTTAGGGAGAATGAAAGGTTCATGGTTTCAATAACTCACCAGAAGCAAAGCCATAGCGGGTGCTCAAATGCTTGCGACAGTGACTTCAGGTGGCATTAGTTCTAGCTGATTTGTTCATCCTTGCCTGGAAGTTGGTGATGGCTTTAATGGGTTGGGAACGTCACAGCGAAGCTCTAAGACGGCAGCTGTTTTATCGATATGCTATCGTCCACTATCCCCCTGTACATACATGGGTACTTGAAGTTTGGGGATTTAAGGTGTGGCGGTGCTCAAATGGCCCTAGGTATTTTACATATAAATAACATGTACTTAGTATATGGGATAGGTACCTCATTCCAGATATCCATACACCCCTATCCCTCTAAACAAACAAGCGAAGGCATGAAAAAGAAAACATGTACCAATACTCTCAAAATTTGATTCTCATAGTTTCCATGATTAGTTCAATTATCAGTCATTAATCTACGATTTCTTAAAGTTTGGGGTATCTGTATAATATGTAAATGAAATATAATAGACACAACAGGTATACTTATCAAAACGCTCTTCATCCAATAGCGCAGATGTTTACCCACTGCCCACACTTGATTTCCACTTCTTAAACCGTTCTCTAAATCCGTTCTTAGGTTTATCTATATCTGTCATATCTATAGGGATCCGTTTCAGATCGACCAGCGGTACCATCGATGGTCGGCCATGGGCACATTGAAAAGGTAGTGTGCAATCCGCCAGCCGGCTCACCAAATCAACACACTCTTCATGAGAAAGCACGTCGTTGAACATAATAGAGCTCCTGCACGCTCTCGAGTTGATCATTTCCATAATACCGTTAGGACATCCGTGGAATCGAGCTAGCCAGTGCAGATCGAGAGAGCTATCACCGGCTCCCTGAGTTGCTTCCGTCCTCGTTTGCTGGGAACCACTAAGCCCATGTTCGTCAAGATTCGAGATTTCCTTCCTTAGCAATTCAATAAGCAACCGGGGTTCTGAGCGACACCTTTCGGCTATGCTGGGTGGTAAGCCGAATACTTTCAGCTTGGATTTCTCCATGTTGTCACGCTTTGATTTCTGCACCATGACAACTTGAAATACAATTCCCCAGTGTTTGAAGTGCTCGACAGACTGCTCAAACCGGCGACCATCTCGAAGGGAAATATCAAAAACCATAGGCTTCTCTAGAAGCTCGGCCTGGGCATAAATCGCCGGCCGGGGGTGTCCTGTGACTGGGTCTTGGGTTTCCTCTACAGCCATAAAATAATCCTTCATAAGTGCTTCGACCCGACAACGTTCGTCTGCAGCATGTTGATCAATAATTACTAGCAGCGAGGTCTGCCTTTTCTCGCCCGTACCTGGGGCAGGAGGTGAAGGTAGAGGAACTTTGGCAAGTATAAACTTCCGATCGACTTGGGATATTACGGCGGCATTTCGTAAACTATCTTTAGATAGGCGGCCTTCCGTATTAAAATTAGCTTGGAATGATTCCAATGGCCCGGAATCGCATCCATGACAGCCATTCTCTATTGTATTTGATGATAAAGCTAGTAACTTTCCTTCATCGAAAGCAACCGGGATCGGTGGCTCGTGTATATCGAAAACCGGGTTATCCCAGGATGATAAGAGTCCGCATAGCCACTCGCTTCTTACATCGCTTGCAGTTGGTTTGGTGTCAATACGGAGCTTCTTTCTCAAAGGTAGATGATGGGCTTCACCAAATACTTCGGGTCCCCCAACTCCAGGTTTGAGTGGTCGAATCACTGAGCCAGTGCGGGTATCGATAACCAAGGTATCCTTGGTAGTCGGGTTGGTCCATAGGAGCTCTTTGCCTTCTCGCGATTGGGACTGTTCTCTGCTCCAAGTTCCCTCTCCAGATGTTGAATGTTGGGTAGTACTAGGTATATCCGATTCTACGTCAGGAAAGGGGATGCGAAGAAGCGTGCCATCTGAGTCAACAAATGGCGTATCCGAAATCCCATCGCCGTTTTCTACGCGTGGAATATCCGCCGTTAGTTGGCCTTGGCCACGGGCGTATTCTATAGCCCTGCTATCCGAAGATTTTCCATGCAGATGCGCATACTGAGGCTGCCCTGATTTTATACGACTCCAGGAATCGAAAGGAGACGAAGACCGCAAGCTAGAGTGGTTAGATGTGAGATTAAGGCGAGTGCTAGCCAGATCTCCAGTGGATGAAATATGAGCTCGAGATGGATTGGACCCGGCTGCTCGAGATTCATCTTTGGGGGTGGAACTTCTAGATAACGAGTGTTTGCGTACCTCGCAAGAATTCGAACGCTTAGACGATGTGACCTTACGAGGTCTAGGATGTCTTGGGCGAAAGTAATGAGCCTTGAGAAATTCGTAGACAACCGCGGATAGAACATCGATGATTCTTTTTAGGCTCTCGTGGCGTTCATCCATGATCTCTTCTACATCATAATGAGCGAGTTGAGAGACTTGCCCGAGAGTGATTTTGATATAGAACATAGGCCACCGGTCAACCCCCTTTCTACCCTTTAGTTCCTGGTTGGTGTATCCGTCTGGTTTTATTTGGCGGTCATCAAATCGCTTATTTTGGTCATTCCCACTGGAGATTTCGCTCTCTTCCTCTACCCCAAAACTCGAGTTCGCAAATAACCTATTAACTTCTTCATAAAGGACATTTGGTCCACGGTCATTAGAGACAGGGCGTACGCCTATACTAATAAACTGTATCTGTCGAGAGGCTACAGGAACGAGTGAAATGGCACCTACAACCGAGATTGCACCCGCCGATGCCTTAAGGGGCACCCATAGATCCCGGGAGCGATCATCGGATAGCTGGGCTTGAAATAGCGTCCTCGAAACACGAGTAGTAAGGTTAAGGACGTCGTGTTTCCTACTTTGGCTGTTCGAGGATTCTTCGGGCGTACGAATCGTAAGACTACGCCCATCTACGGGATCGCAAACTGATATGGAGACCTGACCTGGCCAAGCAAGTAGCAGTGCCACGAGGGTACGCTTAAGTGACTCCCAGTTCTTGGCGTTGACACCTCTTTCAGCATCGATCGCCCTTTGTTTAACTCTTACTGGCATAGACCCAAATAGGTCCCGAACAGTTGTTCGAGTTCCATGAGGAAAGCTTAGCAATCTTTGCTCTGGTAATGAAGGGGTATGCCGCGCCAAGATTTCGGCGTTGTGGATTTTAATCGAATTATGGGAATGGTAACCATAATGGTGAGATGTTATTGATAACAGTGACAAGGCAGCAACAGAAGTTAGAAAATCGCCATGTCGACCATGTATATCGCCTTTAGGGGGGAATTTAGAGGTATGATGAAGTTTGCCGAGGCCACCAGTAGGCTTAAACTCTTCAGGGGGTATACCTAAACCATTATCCTCGACCGAGCAGTTTCCTCGAATATAGTCGATTGAAACTGTGATTTTAGTAGCTTCTGCGTCGAGAGAATTCTTAACCAAGCCGCAAACGACACTGTTGAGAGACGTTATGGCGGTAGAGGATTTAATCTGAGCAATGACCTGCTCCGGCAACTGCTGGATAGACATTGCTGAGAACGAATATTTTTCTCATATTTCATCTTCGTTGTCGACCAGCTATATCCCAAATGAGAAAATGATTTAACCTAAGCCATGGAGATAGCTAGAGAGGAATGAGTAAATCTTAAGGTTGACCAGTCTATTCCATAACATAAATGAAATGAAGGAAGTGAAACTAATGTACGATGAAAGTGGCTGTGGCTAAATGATGTTATACAACATGAATTAGGTAAAGCACCTGCATGCCTGCATGCACACGAGCGGAAGGCGGAAGGGTGGAGAAAAAGAGCATCAGCCTCGAAAAGTGGATTTCAATTTGGAGCAAGGGGGGAGATTTCTGGAAGGCTCGTCTTTGAAGGTCATGATTGGAGGGCGTTGTCGATAACAGATATCGGAGACATACCTAAAACCCATCCAGCCATAATCCAGTTATGATCCATTTTTAATCCACACATACAGAAAATATCCACAGATATCCACAAATATCCATCCGGCTTATCCAACTTTGGCTGTCCTGGGATCCTTGGATCCTTGGCCCCGTCGCACCTCATAACTCAATCAATCACTCATCACTGGTGATGGTGTCTTAAAGAGAATCATTCTGTCATTTCATCCCTACATACCCTACATAACCCTGATACCGTCCTATTAGGTTGTCAATCTTGTCACATTGGGCCGCATCTTCTCTCCCCCTATCACCACAATAAACGAAGCCCAATACCGGAGACGGGCATTTCGATATCTCAATAAAGGCCGTCCACTCCGTTCACTCCACCTCAAAAGTCCGGACGAACAAGCAAAAAACAAGGGTCCAGACCATTGTCGCATACCGCAATACCGCATATCGCATACAGCATTTAGCATACAACATACCGCATACCTGCCCAACTTCCCGAAAGACTCTGCGTGCGGGTCAACATCTCTCATCAATTGGAAGCTATTGCGCCAACACGTCAAAGGGGACTAATCCCATATCTTCAATCGGGAAATATCCGCGTCACTTGTCACCAAATCAAACCTTGAACCTGAGACTATTTACAGTTTAATCGCCACTTTGTAACTCTGTCTAGCCCCCAGATGGCCATGACTGAGACACCTCCTCTCCCTACTGGTAAGTAACTCCCTCTTCTAAGCTTTCTTTCAAGCCATTTTTTATCCCATCTCTCTTCTCTTTACTTTTTCACCTTCCCTATCTCTTTCAGCTCTTCCGTATTCTTCTTTCTTTAGGCTATGACGCAGCGTTGCATCGCTAACATGTTATTCATCATGACAGATCGTCAAGAACGCTCAGGTCGTAGACGGCCTTTCACAACATGGGTCAAGAAGCTAGCCAATTTCAAGAATGCCGCTTCCTCCGCCGAGGGTGGCCGACATACCCATTTTAAACGCGATGCCATCCCTAAAGGTGCCAAGAAACGTCCTTCGAAGAACAACAACCCATACCCGCAATCTGGACGCATCGGTATTACCATCCCCGGTCATCAGAGCGACCCGTCTTTCTTGACCTCTCGCAGCGCTAGAATTTCAGATCCTTCGTTACCCCCGGGAAGTCAATCTTCCACGCGAACATCCACCGAAGAAGCCGCGCCTCCTACTGCCGGTGCCCCGTCCGTAGCACATACCACGTCTACTGACTACGATGCTGCCCATTCTCTTCACGCTCCTTCGCATATGGCATCCTCAGTCGCAGGTACGAGTCGCACTGCGGGTGGAGGACTCGATTCTCGAAAGGGAGGAGACAGTACTTTCTCCTCACCGGCACCCTCGGTGCGGTCCTTAACCACCACGCTCACCACCATCCAATCTTTGGGGCCGAATGCTGCAGTCAACCCCCCAACTCATGGGGGCCACTCGTCCAACCAAGGCAATCAAGGCAACTACCAGACTATCCAGTTTACCCAGCCTTTTCCTACCAATTCTCCGGCCTCGGCCATCCCGCCGTATCTAGCACCTCATTCGACACCCGGCCATCCAACCACCTACAATTCAGCTACTGCGAACAACCTTCTTACCGACAATGCGTCGATTCTTACATTGGCTTCCTCCAGCAAGAGGCGTCGCCGAAGATCTATGGATACTGATGCCTCAGTTCGTGCTCTTGCCCCGTCTTCGCTCTGGGGCGGCAGCCGCGAATCCCTGCCGTTGAGCGTCCTCAGTGCCAATATCGATGGTAGCGGTGGTCGTGATATGTCAACTCCGGGTCTATATCAGTCCACCTCGCGAATCGCTGGTGCTAACGAACGTACGAGTATCTACTCTACGACTGGAATTACGCCCACTCTGCCCGGCGAGCGCAACAGTTTCTACGCAAAGCAGAGCCTCGCGGGTGATGGCGCCAGCGTTCGTAGCGGTTTGCTCAACCATGGTCGTGCCGATAGCATGAGCGGAAGCGTTGGTGGTGTGAACAGCCCTCTTACCTCTCCGCGAGAGGCGGCAGAGAAGGGTGCCGTGGCCGAAGAGAAGGACGAGAACCTTATGACGAATGACAAGGAGTAGAAGAAATCAGGTTGGGAAGGTCAGGTACCGAAGAAAGGGGGCTAAATAGGTACCTATGATAAAGAAACGGTCCCTTCGTAGCGTAGTGGTTTGGGAGGAAATTCGTCTCAGTGTTCAGCGGGTTACTGGCATATTAGGGTAGACGGGTATGATGATGTTTGTTTTATTGCAATTGCGATGACGTCCCACGACATGATTCCGCGAGGGGGCGACCTGGAGGAGTTTCTGTTTTTATCTTTCCTGTTTCCTCTTTTCTCTGTTTTCCTATTTGCGTTTGGGATGGCTTCTAGGCTAGGAAGACATGCAGGCAGGCATCCGGCTGGGATTGATGGCGAAATTAGATACCCGTTTACTGTACTTGTAGCTGAATTTAGAACGAGATTGCGATCGAGTTTCTCTTTATGTATTACTAGGTTAGGTACCAGTCTTGGAAATATGATTTGTGCATGGGAGGTGGATTCATCGTAAATACGTGCGAAGTTGCTAGCAAACTGGATCTCGTGGTATATACAGAGACTGATCCCCATATCACCCGATATAACGAGATTCGTACGACTAAGCTAGACCGTGTGATACCCTGTATTATACTCACTCTAAGCTAACTCACGGCCTAAAATTTGAAAATGATATAGATGAAGAGCAAAAAGAAAAGGGGGTTAGTAGTATGGTAAGGGATCAAGATCCAGACCTGCCACAGAGAACTTAAAAGAGTCATTCCTGAAGTATTTTGTTAGCCAAACACATTCTCGGTAGTGATACGATCCAAACGTGAGGAAAGAGAAAAAAAGAGATTCTGCTGTACTCAGAGTAGAGCATAAGTACCTAAGGTAGGTAGATAGTAAGAAAAGGGAGTGAATAGGTACATACCTCGAATAACTCCCCGCGGCATCCAAATCCAGCCTTCCACGAATACAATCGTCAAAATCCACATCGGCGTAAATAATACCCTCGTCGTCCTCCCACTGCGGCCCGGCAAGAACATCTCCAAAGGGGTTAACGATACTTGACCCGCCGCGGGAGATGAAACTGGTGCTTGGTGCAGCAGCAGCAGAAGCAGTAGCAAGAGCTTTCACCAACGCCAATGGCTCGTCCTTGGTTCTTGGCTGTTCTTTCTGCTGCTGCTGCTGCTGCTGCTGCTGCTGCTCCTCGTCTTCTTCAACCACCGCAGACGCCGTTAGATCCGCCTCCGGAAGCGCGATCTCGTTGCCGTACTCGTCGAATATAGAGCGTCTCCTCCCTCGGCTCGCGACTCTGGGTCTCCCGGATACGCTTGGGGAGGTAGGGGATATTGGCAGCGCGATTTCGAAGCCGTCTTCGGTCATGAATGAGTTGCGTCTTCCTGTCGCGGCTCGCTGGTGCTCGCTGTGAGTTGCGACGCCGTGCTTGTGGTTGTGCGTGGTGGTTGAATCGGTGGTGGCTGGGTCCCCGCGCACGCACATGTTCGAGCTGACGACGAAGCAGCGGCCCTCGAGAGCTATGGTGCGCATTACTACGTTGTATTAGTATTAGCCCCTTCCATCATTTCTCATTCATCTCCTCGGGGGCGATAGATAGTCTTATGGGTGGCCCAATGACTTCTTGGTCACAATAGTAAGAATAGGGACACTTACACGATAGCCAAGCATCACGACCATCCGCCGTAGGTGCAAGATATAGGTTAACATTCTGGGCATAGAGACTCTGCCGCAGAAGGGGCATATAGTTCTCCCAGCAGATAGCAGCGGCCAGGTTGATACGGACGCCACGGATCGTGGTGCTCACTGCTTTGAGAGTGGCAGGAGATCCTTGCGCCCAGATAAGTCGTTCTGTACCTGTCTGCTTAACGTTAGTTCTTTAAACGCCCTTAAAGATTCGATCCCTCCCATGTTCAGGTCTCTTCAGCATATTGTAAGAGCATTCTTCGCCCATGGAAATTTCTAACGGACTTGCACAGTATATAGTTTATCTTTACGCCATAATACACTTGTATCTTTGGCTTTTGTTCCATCCTTATAGATCCTACCCTTGCCAACTATGACCTAGGTGGCTTTCCTGTCCCCGTAAGGGCAAATGACCAGTCACACAAAAGGGGTACCTACACATTACATCGGTAACTAAGAAAAGCATCACAAACTTACCGGTTGCACTTTTCTCCTCTTCCCAATAACCCCCAACCCGGGACAGACATACACCACCGAGCAATACAAGCTTCCCCCGGCCTTTTCCACTAGCCCCACCACGATGAACACCCCCGTCTCCTTCGCAATCCTCTCCAACTCCTCCCTCGTCCCATCCCCTCTCTTCGCCGGCCCCTCCCTATCATCACCTACCTTCACGCCGCCACCTCCAACAGCCGCAACATTATCAACGCTCAACTGCCTCTTAACCCAAGCCTCTCCCGCTCCCGCTCCTCCGTCACCAACCGTATCCCCCAAATCCACCGCGCTCTTGAAGTACCGCAGGTAGTCCTCCCGACCCTCCGCCGTCCGAGACCCGATCTTGCACCCGAAGTCAGAGCCCCGCGGGTAACCCCCCAGATACGCCTCCGGCAGCAGCAGGATATCGGCCCTCTTGGCCGCCGCGCGTCGCGCGATGTGCTGCAGCTGCGCGAGGGTCTCTTTGGTCGTCGCCTGTGTTCCGGGGGACGCCGTGGCGAGCCGGATCTTCGAGGAAGTCATGGTTAGGTACCTAGATATTGTAACTTTCTTAGCTCTCTGGATTATAGGGACAGTAAGGAGGGCGTGGTATTCAGCTAATTATAACTATCCCCGGCATCTATAAGGATGCTCGATATAGATAAATATTGTAGTCCGGACCAGATTCGGAGATGCTTTCTCCAACCGGGCACCTCTCCAAGTCCGCTTCTAGTAATGAAGCTACCCCGCACCGCTCGTGCTCGTGATCTAGGGGCACATCACCCCATCAGTTGCACTATTGACGATCTAATTTAGTAGAAGTATTCTCATATCCACATGCAAAGGCAAAATCTTATGATGGTTTACGCCAAACTATCCCCAAAAGCTTCAAATGTGTTTTGGGGAAATGAATCGGTCATCGTACTGGTCTAAATGCTTCTCATATAAGTTCTCATAGGCAAAACAGACAAGGCAGTCAATAGACATTGCCAAATTTCAAGGTAGATAAATAGGATCACTTTTACGAATCCGATTTGAAAAGGGAGTGATCAATATAATTATCATTAGGTATAGAATAGAGCCCAATACTACCAAAAATCCTCCTAGGCTGTCTGAAGTCGCCGTATAATAAGTTTTTGCCTCACTTGAGTAAAATATTCATCGAAGCTGGAAGAGCTATCTTCAAAGTTCTTTACTTTATCTGACAGACTCCACCATAAAGTTCACTGGGTTCGTGTTGCCTTAATATCTCAAAAAATAATGTTTTTCAGTTTGGGTCGAGAGAATTCTCAGTGTGGTGAGTAGTTGTAATAGTGATAGTGTCTGTTGGATCGACAGTCTTCTGTCGCTTATTGTTGGATTGACAATATTAGGTAATAATCGCGATCAATGCATTCAATATATCAGATCTCTTGTTGTTCTTGTTCATGATGATGATCTAATTATTCAAGTGGAATTGGACCCCATCCATAAAGTTGTAGCTTAAGGTTAGCCCCACGTGACGACCGTTCCAACAGTGTCTGGTTGTAAGGATAGTGATGAGGTTCCTGTCGGGAATCTCTTTAATAATAAGATCCGCGGCTCGTCGAATAGCTAGGGATGTTATCAGCTGTTTTGTTTGGCTTGGGAAACAAGCAGCCGTACTACAGTACAGGTAGCTAAACAAACCCAGATAGCGGTTTCTAGGTTTTGCGCACGCGTCGGGTATGAGGGCCAATATGATCTCGGAAGGTTTTGTACAAGACGAGTGAAGTGATAGGCAGATGGGTTTTGAGTCTTAGTTCAACTTCTTGCCTGTATTGTTTTGCGCCGTATCAGGGATATGTTGTGAGTTGTACTTATCGTTCAACACCCCATGTGGGAGCGGATAAAAGAAGTACTGCATCCGGAAACTGTAGCCCATGACAAATTCGTGGACTTCGGGAAAGTGTTTTGTAGGAGCTTGTTCGATGGGGAACAGCCACAGGGAGGGAGTTAAACCTGTAGCATGATAGTTTTTACGTCAGTAAAGACCATATATAAATAAGCAAATCTAGAGGCAAGAGATGCATGGAAGTAGTTAGGTGCTTACGTTTTTCTGTGGCATGCGTCGTTGTGCTTCTCTCCAGCTGTCTTAGGTATCTACCTGCCATATTTCCAGATAGCAACTATGACATCCATGGTGTTGCCATTATTGATCGTAGGCAGCATTGATATAAGGTAATAAGTTGTAGATCCGCCATAAGGCCGAAGATGCGGGATCAAAACCGTAGGCGCTCTTCGGCGATGGATTGTTTCGGCTTTATTATCGTTTGTTACCATGAGTATTAATGTTTTAGTTATCAAAGGCTGTGAGAATAGAAGTTGTGGAAATAAAAATTGTGGGAGTAGAAGTTGCGGGAGTAGAAGTTGTGCGCGTAATAATAAAAATGGTGAAGACGCTTATGGAAGTTGCAAAGTTGTCTGGAATTGTCTTGCGTTGTTAGGTTACTCCCTGAGGCACACAGCAACAGGTCCGGTAGTAGCGTAATGCAACGTAGTTTCCTCGTAGTTGAATTAAGGGTGTACATGTATCGTCCACAATCACTTCGCCCAAGCTTTCTAAAAGGGAAGTCATCAACAGTTGTAGGAAGGCACGAACCTCTTAGCAACCCACTTTAGCGTCCTTGCCTGCTATCTTATGTACTCAACTAGGTCCTCCAAAGAAGATACTTACCTATGTATCATTTCCTACAGTCGGCAAAAACGGTTGTCTAGCCCGGATTTCTACATAAAAAGTGCTGATTTCTAGAGCAAAAGCCAGATATAGATGCCTCTCTCGAAAGGAGAAATCCTAGACGTCAAAAGTACCTAAGCAAATACAACAACAGCGCCATTTATTTCTATAGTGATACTCAAGGGGTATGGTAGAGTATTTACATTTAGGGGCGTTACCAGAGCTTACCTATCTTTTAACTAGTCATAGCCCAACTTGTAATTCAGGATTCCTTGCCATCTAGAATCAGAAGCTCGTATACTGAACTTTTAGCTAGAAAGCCCAACATTACGACTTCGTTATAAAATATGTACGCATGAACCATAAGTATCACGGCCGTGGAGCTAGAATATGACAGAGGAAGCTGATATTGAGAGAACTAAAGAGTATTTATCCATGTACCCAGGACCATCTATCCATAGGTACCTAGGTAGGTAGGTAGACACAGCAATACAATGTGAACCAGCGCACACACACACACACACCTAAAAACCCTTCCTCATGACTCTAGGCAATAGCAGAAAAGTTACTGTTCTTGTTGCTAGTCCATGATGTCAAGTAAATGCCTAGGTAAACGCTAGAAAGGGAGTCTACTTGACATATACAGTATTTCACATCAACATAACATGATGACTACTTAGTACCTACCTACATAGATGAAAAGAAATGTTTATAAAACAATGTCCATGATAGTCGCATTTAGATCAATCAAGTGACCTTTGACGAAGACCGAATGCAAGTATAAGGCTGCTCAATAAAATCTAAAGTAAACCTACCTCTATCGAAGTCTCCTTCTGGAACTACAATCAATCAAAGTGCCCGGTTAACGAATTTTAAAGGAGAAGCAAAGGTGAAAATTTAGCCTATGGATTATATCAAAGACTTGACTCTTGGCATGAACTAACTTGGTTGTATTGAAGTGGACCTTTTTTTTTTTCTTTTTGCTTTTATCAGTTACAGGCGAATGCATAAAAGTGCAACTATTAGCTACCTATCAGGCAGATACGACCTGGACCAAAAAAAACTACAGACTAGACATGACAGGAACTGTGTCACACAGACATGTGCGTTGATAGAAGAAGCACTAATTATTAGTTCCATTGATGAAAGCGAGAAGCCAACTCCACTGCCCGATGCCTGATGCCATCTGCTCAGGGGGTGGGTATCTCTAAAACAGTTATTAGTAGTCCTGATGAGGACAATGAATCATTTATACATCGTAAAAAACCGCCTGCAACCTCGAAGTCATCACATCATCAAGTGAAGGGGAATCCCAGCTATCGTGAATCATCCACGCACGAACCGACCAATAACATTATGTGATCCTTTTTCATACCCTCACAAACCTAAATGCCCTTTTTTTCTGAATTGAGATTCAGCCTGACCCAAATCCCCTGCTCGCTAAGTCGTTTATAGCATCAAAGCAGCCAGGCCAGCAGCGGCAATGAGACCAGCCGGTGCTGCAGTACGCTGCGCAGCAGGGTTCGAGGTAGATGAAGGCGGGGCCGACTCGTTGCCCGCAGAGGTGGAAGACTCGCTGTTTCCTTCCGAGGTCTGGCTACTCGCGGGTCCGGTAGTAGTGATGCTAGTTACTAGGGTCGAACCGTTGGAAGTAACAGACGACTCGATCACACCCGTAGTGACAGATCCAGACTCAGTGCCAGAGGTGACACTGCCCGAGGCCGAAGCTCCAGAAGTCGAGAAGACAGTACTAGTGACAGCCGAGGTGACTGGGCCATTGCTACCGCTGATGGTAGTCGAGACGGTCTCAGTAGTGATGGGAACAACCACACCAGTGCCGGAGGCTGATTCGCTTGCTGTGATCATAGAAACATAAACGTCACCATAGCTGCCCGTGATAGTGGTGAAGGTGAAGCTCTTACTGTTGGAACCTTGAGTTGCTGATCCTCCAGAAGCTGAAGACTCGGAAGCCGACGAAGCCGATGAGGCTGAACCCTGGGAGGACTTCCACTTTCCGTTAGTAGCTGTATTGAAACCATCTACAGATTGGTAGGGACTTACGCTAGGGTTGACGGTGGGAGAAGCGGTTGCGACCACAGTGGTAGAAGCAGAAGGGTTCTCGCCAGTCTAAAATTCACAAGTCAGCCAAGGTTAAAATCAATTTCTCCATGACTGTAACTCACGGCGGAGGGAATTCCAGAAACGGCAACACCGACACCTGGGCCAAATGGTTAGCATTCAAGTCGCAGGTAATTTGCCGCGAGGCTATAGTGGGACTTACTAGCGCAGTATTGACTACCGTACTGGATGACTTGTTGGGCGACGGATTGGTCAGGGCACGACTCCGTAGCGCAGTCTCTAACTCCGTATATGAAGTTCTGTTTGGTGCAGAGGCACGAGGGGGTGATGTCAGAGCAGCCAAGCTGGGAAGCCTGGCTCAGCATGTTGGTGATGCAGGTAACCTATAACAAGATTGAGTAAGTATAGTTTTCCATCAAAGAAACCTTGGTTTAGGCTTCCAAGATTGATGAAAAATAGATAACGATTACTTACACCACAATCAGGGAAACCCTGAGGAAATCCGGAGCCCTGAGCTGTAACAACAGCTGCAGAGGCGCCAACGAGGATCGCAGAGGCCTTCATCTTGGATAATGTCGTAGGCAGAATTACTGATGCACAAGTTGAAGTATTAAGATTGGTTGCCTGTGAACCAAGAATGGTAAGAATTGCTGCTGTCAAAATGAAATCGTAGAAAATCGTAGAAATGGATGCTCAAAAAGCTTGCAAAATTTTGAAATGTGTGTGGATGAGGGCAGGCTCACAGTTGTGATGTTGTTGGAAGATGTATGTGCTTCTGAGACTGTGGATGTGGAAAATGTTGTGGAAGAAAAGAGAAGTTGGATTGAATTGAGATTGGGAAGAGGGGACTGTGTGTGTTTATCGGTAAACAGAAACTGGGAAGTAGGCAGCTGCGAAAAGGCAGGTACGATACAATAGTTATCAAACCACAAAGGAAACCGCACCTGAATGTCCGTCGAGGAGGTAATTTCCTTCGGTTGTGTAGCTGTGTATGTACTTGTACGATGTAAGACACGAAACGGGATGTGCAGAAGGAAATAATGAAAAAAAAAAAAAAAATGATTGAAATTGGAAAGTGAAAGGAAAGAAGTCGATAAGTTAGGTTAGGTATGTGTGAGGTAACACGCGTCGATACTTTTGATAATAGGTAAAGGTTTGAAAGTCGGCAATGATAGAAATGGTGTGTAGAGGGGGACGATGATGCAGACGAACGCGAGCTGGGTATTTGTAGAGACGAGAAATAATTACTTACCAAGTTAGATAGAGTAAAACTCAATTAGGCGAGAGCTCGCGAAATTTGAGGCTATCACGACTTGTGTCTGTTGGCTTGGGTGTTGGACCTTGGTGGTGAAAAAGGAAGAAAGTGGACGACGGGAAGGTAACTGTTTCAAGCTTTGGGAACTGGTTGCTTGCTTGTTTTGATAATGCTTTCTTGCACGCGGGAAGTAAAAAAAAATTGCGAAGGAGCTATGAAGAAAGAAGTACGGATGGTTCGTTCCCAAGGCAATTAAATAATTAATCGGGCCAGAGAGGTTAAGTCATACCTGAAAATCGATCTTATTGAATTGTCAATGTACCATCTCGAGTTCCTTTAGCTAAGTAAATCTGATTTATACTAACATGGCTAGCTGATCCACCTGCAGGTAACACTTCGTTCCATGTACACAAACACCAAAAGCATTGTACCTACAGCACCTTCCTTCAATTATTCAGGTACGCCCTGTGGTTACGGCGTTGCCTAGTCAAATAGTGTATTCTGCACCAAAACCTGCATTGAGAAACGGTACCCACATCTACATAAAGAGGTACAATATGTAGGTACCAACGGCATTGATTTGAGGCTACCTCATATTAATGAAAGCCTGGCGTAACTTGTACCTGATCCGCCAATCTTGTTTTGGTAAATTTCAAAAATCCAGCTACTGATCGTCGATGCTAACATGTATTGAGGACAGCATCGATTCATAGCCTGTAAGTGGTTAAAGCTTGGCCCGCACCGCCCAGTAGATAGCTTAGTTATACTTGGCACGGGACTTGACGGCCCATACCGAGTTGCATCATCAAGTGGGAACTACTAAAATGCCCTACGAATCTAGACAAAGCAATCATGTACGTGGTGAGCTCATCAATATCTCCTGGTTTTATCTTAGTTGCAATTACTCATAGTCTATTTCTACTGCATCCGGTTTAGGTCTGGTCAAAAGAAGGAAAGTAAAGACCTCTGTTGACTGTATGCGGTAATACTAGATTTTTGACTAGTTAATAGGAAGAATAGGAAGAAAAAGAAAACTGGAGGTTGGTAATGCTCTATGAAACGGATGGAAGTTGTCCTATTGACCACTCAATATTGTTCTTGATATATTTGTATTTTCATCCAATAGTGGCCATAATAAATGTATCTGTACAAAGTACCTACCTAACCCAAGCAGCTCGTGATACGTGTTTGTAGTTGCACAAAAAACCACTGAATCATAGACTCTGAAGCATTAACATGATACTTAGGTAGGTACCTAAGATATTCAAGGCCCATGGTCATCTCGTTCTGGCATAAACAATCAAGGAAATTCTGGAAAGAGAATCGATACTGGGGTAGGTAAATAGATTCAAGGCGGAGTTGAATCTCCAAGAAAAATACTTTACTTTTACAAGGATTACGATTAAGGCGATTACTGCATGCGGACAATTGGACATGGTGATCTAGCTATTTGATTGGCGGGGTTTGCTGATTATGTAAATCAAAATCATTATAGACATCGAGCTACCTCTGGCGGTGCCGTTAGCCGTGCTAGGTAGGTACCACCAAGCTGCTGAGTTAGCATACCGCATATGCTAAACCGTAAAGATTTATACTAAAATCTGTATTATTATCTGAAAATATACCTAGGTACCTAGGGTTCGAGCTGAACACGAGCTTGTTAGCTACGTATCAGGGTCATATTCGAGTACTAATGATCAAGTTGTGTGCGTTGCTATCCTTGTTGTCCTTGCTGAAAACATCTGATTGAAGGTATCATTCAAAGATCTATGGACCCATAATTGATCAAGCCAGGGTAGTCGAAAATCGAAGATGCAAGGCACGGTTGCAACTATCCTGGTCTATTGTCCTTTAGCTGCAATTGATGTCATACCCTTCCAACCAATGAGGTTAGAGGGACCCGGTAACTAAATCCTTGCTTTGGGATCTTTGCCCCGCATGAGCTTCAATGCTACAACGCCTGTCTCCGGACGTCTTTCCAGTTCGACTTCTCCACTCTCACAATTCGGTCCATTATCAGAAGACGTTCCCGATCCAATTCCAAGAGGCTGGCTCAATTCCCAGGTTAGCTAACTAACTACCTAGGTAAGCATCAAGGTCATACAGTTATAGGGAGACACTTAATATTATACCTGCATTAGATAAAAATCCATGTCAATAAGGCGGGCGTATCCTATGAGAAGTAAAAAAAGCAAGATTGAGACCCTGTTCAGAAGAAGAAGAAACAGGCTCCATTAAATCGATCCAATGGATACTGATGAGTTGTCCGTTGATGTCACTTCGACCGACAACAGAAAAAATCCCCCAGTGACAACTAACCGTCTTCAATATGTCCCGAAGTTATGGTTTGATAGGTACTACATGCATCAGCACTCTAACCTAACAAGCTATTGAGCCTAGTTAGTCGTTTTGGGCATACACACTACACTATCTTATTTACAAGTTAAGATTGGTTAGCGCCAGCTCGCATCTCAATCTGTTCAGTTAGACGGGTTCTCGCCGTTGTTAGTCTCGATACCGGTCTTACGGAGTTCCCGTCGTGGCACGACTCAGCACCTAAGTAGGTAGGGGAATTGTGGTTTTTAGATCGTTCATCCGCATCGAATTTTCCTAAATTCGTAAGGGCTTGGGGGCATCGTTTCTAGCTGTAACGGTTGGTTCTCGACGGGTTCCTTCAGTGAGAGAGCAACCTTAGAGGCCGAGAAAATTATCGCCCGAGAAGAAAAAAGCAGCCTCGCCAAGTGAAACAGCTGGAAATTTGCACCACGATCCCCGTACGACTTGTCATGACCGGCATGGACATAATGCTCCCCCAGACGCAAAAGCCTGCCCCGTCCCGAGGAAGGAAAAAAAAAAAGCTGATGTTTTTTGTACTACATTACAGCAAGGGACCAGCTGGTGGCCTGGGGCAACCCAACCCAACGAGTCATTCTAGCGTTATTTTCGTTCCCGGGCAAAGAAAATCCTAGCAACCGCCTGCAGCTATTACGTCGACCGGCAGAGGCGCTAGTGGTGCAAAGCTCAAGCCATCTTTCCCCCATCCTTTCCGCATTCTACATAATCATTGGCTCCACCACCGCCATTGGGCGGGCCAAACAAACATCAACCTAGTATGTCCGTCTAGTTACCTATATGTTTCACCGGAAACCCGCGCTGCCATGTCGTGGTCGCAGGCGAAACTCATCAGCAGGTTATGTTATATGCTATGCTATGTTATGTTGCGTGGCTGGGAGTCCTGTCGAACCGCGCGTTCCCCTCGTCATTAAGTCATTGTTATGGCCTATGTACCTAAACAACTACCTGTTATCGAGAATAGGTAATTACAAGTCGGTGAGGATGCTCTGTATAGGTAATCCTTCGGAAGGGAGGGGAGAAAGCAAGGTCCTATCTGATTGACTGACTTACACTAACTAACCCGGTAACCTCTCCGCGATGGAGGATCGTGTACCACACCAACCTGGTGTTTTATGTGATGTCTTGCCGATGTCGTAGGACGCGTGTCGAGCACCCCAGAGTCGGACCCGTAGGTAAAATTATGTTTCCCCATCTTGTTTTGAGCCGGTCGAGTCCTAGATCTTTATATCTGGTGGGCGAGAAAATGTCCTTGATCACCATGGACGATTTTAAAGGACCGACATTGGATAAAGTCCTTCCGAGCATTACCACGTTTCGCCACTATGTCTCATGACCACATCTCGGAATCTAAAGAGTCTTATTTATAATATAATTCTTTACCCAATGGGTGGTATTGACAATTGAATTTAAGCTCATTACCTACTAATCTCGAGAATAATACTCAGGACCCTTTTACACGTCAAATCACTTGTGTAGCGGTATTATAGCTGTAAGAACGGGATATGCCATATCATACTAACTTCATTGATTTATTTATTCCTGGAGGCGTGGCAATGAAAAGCCAGAAACTAGAATCATATGTGCAGTGGGCATTCCAAACGCCGAATATGACTCCTCAGGAAAACTATTAAAAAATAGTTATACAAGCCCATGCGTAGAGCTAAACGAATGCCCTATGAACCCTAGCCGTGATGCAATTGCACCGATGCATCTCATTTATTACATTTCTCCATGCTATCCATCTCCAGGAGACATATGTCATTAACAACCCCAGTTTCCATTATCCTATCGTCAACTGCGTATCATAATCATTCCCTTGTCCTCATGAAATACTTTAGCCGCTGCACATGACACAGGCCTCGGGGTTCTCGATGCTACCTATTTAATTGTTAGAACGTGTTACGAAGTAGGTTGACTGTGTTGACTTACAAGCTAAGACGGCATCGGCGTAGATGTCGTACTCGCGCTCTTTGCTCTTGTCCTCCTTGTCTTCATCCTGGTTAGGCTTCTGGCCATTGATAGCCGGCTCGGGGAGTTCCTCCTCCTTAATCTTCTCTGACGGTTCGGTGGCTAGAGCCTTGGGGCTGTCGCCTTCCTCGATGTCGGCCTTGAATGGCACAGTCTTGTTGGGCGATGCAACAGGTCGAGCTACCTTAACCTCCGAGACTGGTGGAGGAGTGGTGCTGGGCGTCGGCATCCCATTGACTGGTGCTGCTAGACTGTTGTTCGAGTCATCCCGTTTAGCATATACGGGTCTGGAAAGACCTGCCGAAGGGGAAGACACATAATTACCGGGAGGGGCACGTTTCTTCAGCGTGCCTGACCTGGCGGCATTAGAGTCTTCAACCTTGAGGGCCTCTTGGTCGACGGTGAACTGGATAGGCGCAGCAGCTGCCTGAGTACGGAGATAGTACATGCCAGTCTTCAGACCAAGCTTCCAGCCGGTGAAATGCATGCTGGTAATCTTGCCCATAGTGGGCTCTCTCATGTGAATGTTTAGTGACTGGGATTGATCGACAAAGGCACCACGGTCAGCGGCCATCTGGACGATGGTTCGCTGAGAGATTTCCCAAACGGTCTTGTAAAGAGCTTTGAGGTCCGAAGGAATGTTTGGAATGTTCTGAATTGAACCACCTTCGGCAATGATGCGGTTCTTCATGCTGTCAGACCAGAGACCCATGTCAACAAGGTCTTTGAGCAACCAAGGGTTAACAACTTGGAACTCGCCAGCAAGGACACGACGAGAGTAGATGTTCGACGTGTAGGGCTCGAAGCATTCGTTGTTACCCAGAATCTGGGAAGTGCTAGCAGTGGGCATAGGAGCAACTAACAAGCTGTTTCGTACACCATGTTGCTTGATTTGCTCCTTAAGGCTAGCCCAATCCCAGAGATCACTGGGGGTGACATTCCACATGTCGTATTGGAGGATACCCTGAGAAACAGGAGAGCCTTCGTAAGTCGAGTAGGTACCCTCGACCTTGGCGATCTCCACGGAGGCAGTTAGAGCAGCATGGTAAATAGTCTCGAAAATCTGCTTGTTCAACTGTCTGGCTTCCGGAGACTCAAATGGCATACGTAGTGCTAAGAAGGTGTCTGCAAGACCCTGAACACCTAGACCGATAGGACGGTGGCGCATGTTGCTGTTGCGTGCCTCAGGAACGGGGTAGTAGTTGACATCGATGGTTCTGTTCAGGTTGTGGGTGACGACCTGGGTAACTTCGTGCAGCTTTTGGAAGTCATAGGTACCGTTGTTGTAGTCAACGAATGACGGCAGTGCAAGAGACGCCAAGTTGCAGACGGCTACCTCATCGGGAGCCGAGTACTCGATAATTTCAGTGCACAAGTTGGAACTGCGAATAGTTCCAAGGTTCTTCTGGTTGCTCTTGCGGTTACAGTGATCCTTGTAAAGCATGAAGGGATTTCCGGTCTCGGTCTGGGCCTCCAGAATGGCGTACCATAGCTTCTGGGCCTTAACCTTCTGGCGACCACGACCTTCTGCCTCATACTTCTCGTACAAGGCTTCAAATTCATCACCGTACACATCGGCAAGACCCGGGCACTCACTAGGGCACATGAGGGTCCATTCGCCGTTCTTCTCAACACGCTTCATGAAAAGATCGGGAATCCAGAGAGCAAGGAAAAGATCGCGAGCACGGACCTCTTCTTTACCGTGGTTCTTGCGAAGATCAAGGAACTCGAAGACATCCTGGTGCCAGGGTTCGAGATAGATAGCAAAGGCACCGGGCCTCTTGTTACCACCCTGGTCAACGTATCTGGCGGTGTTGTTGAAAACTCGCAACATGGGTACGATACCATTAGAGGTACCATTCGTACCGGCGATGTATGAGCCAGTGGCACGGATGCGGTGAATGTTGAGACCGATACCTCCAGCTGTCTTGGAGATCATGGCACAGGTCTTGAGTGTGTCGTAGATGCCCTCAATACTGTCTTCCTTCATGTCGACTAAGAAGCAGGATGCCAGCTGCGCCTGGGGTGTTCCAGCATTGAAAAGAGTAGGAGAAGCGTGGGTGAAATATTTGCTGGACATAAGGTTGTAGGTCTGAATGACTTTCTCTACATTATCGCCCCAGATGCCAACAGCCACACGCATGATCATGTGCTGTGGTCTTTCTACGATCTTCTCATTGAGCTTTAGTAGATAAGACCTCTCCAAGGTCTTGAAGCCAAAGTATTGGTAGTTGAAGTCTCGGTCGTAGACAATTGCGGAGTCAAAGTCCTCCTTGTGTCTCATGACACATTCGTATGTCTCCTTGGAGATCATAGGAGAGGGCTTCATGTTCTTAGGGTTAACATAGTGGTAGAGATCGCTAATGACAGAAGACCATTGCTTCTTCGTTTGCTTGTGGAGGTTGGACACGGCAATACGTGCGGCAAGGATAGCATAATCCGGGTGGGTGACGGTCATATACGCGGCTGTCTCAGCTGCCTATAGGAGATGACTTGTTAGAAGACATTTAACTTTGGCAAGATATGGGAGTACTTACGAGATCATCAAGTTGGACTGTAGTAACACCACCATAGACACCAGAAATGACTTTCTGGGTAATAGCAACGGGATCAACATGGTCGGTATCTAGACCATAACACAATCTCGAAACACGAGCTGTGATCTTGTCGAACTGGACACGCTCCTGGCGTCCATCACGCTTCTTGACATACATTGTGAAGGTGAATGTGAAGGTGAATGTGAATGTTGGGGTTTGAAAGACCCGAGAGGAAAGGAATGGCGGTGGGGTGAAAAGTGAAGAATTAAATAACGATAAGAAGGAATAAAAGGTTAAATTCAGATAATGGCAGTGATTAATTCAGAGCCACAACGATCTGTATGCAGGAGCATGCAGATCTAATGTATGTAGTATGATGTTATGGCCTGTTGTGGTTGATGTTGAACGGGAAATGTTTAGAAGGAAAAGAACTTCGAGCACAGTGGATTTTTATGTAGAAACGCGTCCCAATCTAATTGACGGCGCGTTTCCTGGTTAGCGCGTAAAGAAAAAACACTTCGGAACAATTAAAACCTCTTTGACAGGCGGTTGGTTGAGTTTCGCCAGCTGCAATCGCTTGAGAATTAATCAGCAAGGGCTTGCCCCTGCCACTGCTGATTCACTGCTGGCGGCAGAAAAAAAAAAAAACCACTAAACGCGTCTCGACGCGGGGTCGACATTTAGATACGGCTAGGATTAAGACAGTATACGTATCACTTAGTCCCCATTCCCCATTCACATGCACTAAGTAAATACCGAGTTGCACTTGCACTTGAGTGTAAACTCGGCTTCCATTACTCAAGTGTGAATTAAATGATTCATTCTTTTTCATAATTATTCTTTCAATGATTTTCCGTCTTGAAGGTTTGTTCAAGTTTGATATAGCATCTTGTTCTTGTTAAGTGCTTGCAGGATTCTTGTCCTACCCTCCCCTGTTCATATTATACTCTTTAATTTTGCCCCGCATTTAGGTTCGTGACACCCTTGCGCGATAAGCTGCATATCTGCTTTATTCGAGTAAGGGTATTAGACTAGTGTACATAGTAGGTAGGTATGCATAGGAAACTCCAAGACACAAGTATTTACCTGAAAATAATAAGAGAATTCCTTTAAATTTGAAAATACCTGTTCATTCATCATCATAATTGAGAAAATTATCAATACTAAACCTCCATTCCTAAAGAAAGACTTCTTATCGATTATGTGTTACACTACATGTGAAATTAATCCCCTGTCTTTTTTCGTCCCCACGAAATCACGTGTGTAAAAATAGTTTAAATGGGAAATCTTGAAATACATCACGGATGTATCTTTATATCTAAGATCTAATAATAAATCAGATAAGACTTTTGAAGCTCGTTCTACACTTAACCGTGACTCACCAAGCTCCTAGCTATATAACACACCTGTGTACTGTTAGTTTGAAGAGCATTCAAGAGTCTAATAACATTATAAATATTGGCTACCTAGTTTTTAGAAAATAATGAGTTCTTCCTAAGATAGTCTCTCCCTTGATGCCGCCTCAGAGCCCACTGCTCTTCCGTCTCATACGCTCGAGTCCAAAACACCTATCACACCCATCAATTTCTAGGAATCTTAACAGAAGCTTCTGCTTCTCAATTCCAAGGATGTCTGCTGGTGAGCCGGGTTCTACGCCGGCATCTATCACGGTAAACGGGACAGCTTATAAACCACGATATATTGATGTAAGTCGGGGTCTAACGCCACCAATAACTGATATTTATCATACAAGGCACTCTAAAACACTTCATGAAGCATGAATCTTTTAGTCTTTATTTTCTTTCCCATAACTAATATTTCATTTTAATTACTGATAATCCGTTTCTAGATTGGTATCAACCTTGCAGACCCCATCTTCCGTGGCCAGTATCATGGCACTCAACGCCATCCCGACGACTTAAGCGCTGTTGTGTCAAGAGCCCGAGAAGTCGGTTGCCACAAGCTCATAGTCACGGGTTCCGACTTTATAAGTTCTAGACATGCACTTGAGGTAGCCAAAGAATACCGTGAGTTCAACTCAAGTCGCCTTATTTAGAACCAAAATGAGCTGACCCAGCGAAAGCCGGCACTGTATATACAACTGCTGGCATCCATCCCTGCTCCAGCGCCATATTCAGCACAACACACTCTCATATAGATACAAACGGACACACCATGCCGTGTGACCCAGACCCATCTAAACCCATCTCAGAAGATGACGAACCTGATGTCGAGCGGACGACGTCAATCATCAATGAACTCCGGGACCTCATAGAACAAGCACGGAGCAGTAATTCCGGTCCAAGCCCGCTCGTCGCCTTCGGCGAGTTCGGGCTCGACTACGACCGCCTACACTACTGTTCCAAAAAGATCCAACTGCACTCCTTCGCCACGCAACTAGACCTAGTCCTATCGCTGAAACCACAACTTCCCTTATTCCTGCACTCGCGCGCCGCGCATGCCGATTTCGTCGGTCTCTTAAAAGAGAAATTTGGCCCGCGGCTTGAGAAGCTGGAGCGTGGGGCCGTGGTCCATAGTTTCACAGGTACCGCTGAGGAGATGCGCGAGCTTATGGACCTTGGATTGTACATCGGTACCAACGGCTGTAGTTTCAAGACTGCGGAAAACTGTGCTGTTGTTCGGGAGATACACCTTGACCGTCTTATGCTGGAGACGGACGGCCCCTGGTGCGAGGTGCGTCCCAGCCATGAGGGCTGGAAGTACCTCATCGAATCACCGAAACCTGCAGACGTAGTAGACACAAGTACAAATGTGAGTACTGAGGCAAACAGCCCCGAAACTACTGGCACTAGTACGCCGTCGGAACCAACCAAGCAGCCGCTTAAGGGTAAGCAACAACAGCAGCAGTCTAAGAAGCAACCAAAGAAAAAGGAGCCAGAAGTACCGGAACGCTACAAAGTCGTCAAGAAAGAGAAATGGGTCGAGGGCGCTATGGTGAAAGGCCGGAATGAACCGTGTATGATCGAGCGGGTGGGTAAGATCGTCGCCGGCATCAAAGGCGTTTCGCTAGAAGAAGTGTGCGAGGCAGCTTGGCGGAATACGACCAAGGTATTCCCCGTAGACGAATAGAAGAGAATTATGGAAGGCACAGACGTTCCAAGAGTAAAAGCATAGACACGTAGTATTGAGTGAAGGGGATGAGTATGGCAATTGTGCTTCGTATTAGGCCGTTCCCGAAATGCTTCATTGGGTATATCCGACATGCCTCATTCCCTGAAATCAGACAAGTAAACGCCAAAGGCCATGAATACACAAATCCTTTTCGTCCGACAACACCACCTACAATAAAACATTCGCAAACGCAGTAATTTTATAACCCTGAGCCCTTGAAACCTTTTATCCTACCGTTCCGTACAGCCCCGATTGTCACGCCCTCTTCGCCCGTCATCCACCCAGGCATCTTCTCGCCGTCAATAATACCTGCTTCGACTAACTGTCTTATACCAGCAAAGACGTGAGACCCATGGAACGAAACCCTAACCTGTGGGGCCCAACCTTTTCTATCTCTTTCCCCTGACCTTCCTGCCCTGCTATCGTCTGCATTTTCTTGGTTATCCAGCATTGTGCTCAAGTTGAGTGTACTTCGCCGTCCTTTCGACGAGTTTCGCGATAGCACGGCCGCTCTGTCCTGTACCTCAGACTCGTCCTCATCGGAGAAATTAGCAACATCCTTTGGAAACGGGTCCTCGATCAAGACGTCTAGTCTCTCTATCCCTTTCCCGTCGTCAACTTTGGCCGAATTACCAAAGCGCGCTTGTGCAGCTAATCGTGCTTGCTTCGCTTGTTTCTCGTCCTCCACATCCGCTGGGTCGCTTACAGGTCTCCTTCGTTTGCGGCTATCAGGATCTGGTTTGTCAGTGTCGGTATTCGACGCGTCTGACAAAGGAGGCGTAGGCAGTAATGTTTGCAGAGGACTATGAGTTTTTAGGTCCGACGTCCCTGTCCCGGCGTAGATGCTCCACCCGCCACCTGCGGCATTTGTACGACCCGCACCCTTTACAGCTAACATGGTAGAGATACTCTTTGTTGTTAGGTTTGTTCCTTTTAAGGTATATCGTTCGCGCGGTCGAGATAGTGCCTTTGGAATACCTTCTACGATAAGAGCGCGCAGGCTCTTGGCTTCGCCTGCTGCGCCCGCCGACGACGCAGCCCCCCCAGTAGCAGATTTGGATATATAAATATGTGGTGAGGCATCTGGAAAAGCAATATAGATAGTGCGGGATGCATCAAAGCTCGTCGCCGGACTCTTACTACTGCCATTACTACCAGGCCGGCCGCGATGCCGGGTTGAGACAGCCAGATCTGTATTATATGGTGAATCGATAATGAATATGCGTAATAGTAGAAGCGGCATATCCTTTGGCCGGTCGAAGTTGTAATGCGCCTTGACGTCAGGCAGGACCTCGGCTTGTAGGTTCTGTAAGAAAGTAGACGGATGGAAACGCGGTACGGTAAGCGATTCCTTATCTATTCTCTCTGGACCTTCAGCATCATCCTCATGAGCCGGAGTCTTGAGCTGTTGAATGCGATAGGCAGTCCACTTGAGACTACCAGGGTGATCATATAGATATTGCAGATCTGCCATTGCCAATTGGTATAAGCTAAGTCCGTATCGCCAATCGCCCTCGAGAATACGGTCTACCACTTCGCGTCGACCGCCTTTCCGAGCCTGCATAGATTCGTAAAGTCCCCTAAGCTCCTCGAGAGATTCGGCAGGCGGGTAGAAGTCATCCTCGTCATCTTCGTCCGGGGCTTCTGGTCGTTGAAGAAGTGGCGGACATAGATATTGATTTCTTTCATCTAGCCAGTCTAGCACTAGCGATAATAGAGACGATCGCGAGAGGCGGTTAAGAGTTTTAACGACGGTGTTATTCGCGGGGTCGACTCGTAGAGACGGGGAGAGACGAGCTGTTGTTGGCAACGATAGACGTGCCATAGCTGCTGCATCAATTCTTCTTATCTTCTTTCTTTTTAGTTAAGCGCAGCAGTGTAAAGCGATACGATTGAAAGTGTTATTCATAGCCCAGAAATAGTGTAACAAATGTGTATTGATATCGATTTTGATGGTTAGAGGTTGAAGTGGGACACGCGACGCGTAGATTATCGCATTTTGGTACCGGTAAAATGAATGGTTCGCTTTTTGACGCTGTCCTACCCAAGCCAGGCCCTATTGAAATTGTTAAAATGCGACATTTACTCAATTGCACACAAGGATATCTAGAGAATGGGCGAAAAATTCGAAAAAATATTTTTAATTAGTTTTCTAGGTACTATTGACACTATCGTCGCAAAGTTTACGTAGCGTACGTCGAAATCGATATTGACAAGGGTCAATAAACGCTGCGGCGCCAAATGCCTGCTGCCAGCCATAGATTATGTCATCAAAGAAGACATGTGCATGGACCACCTTATATGAGTGTACATATACACAAAACTTCGTACTGGAGATAAGGTACTCCGCAGATTTCAAAGCAATGGGGCCCCATTGTCCATTAGTAAGTACACACTCACTAGTATGCACTTACATCTTATACGCTTACAATAATTTGTAGACTACTACTATTAGTAGTATAACTATCTCCAAAATCAAACAGACCTCTCAAAATACTAGAAGTCGAAGATAGTATTTCCCTCGGAAATATAAAATAAGCGATTGGTTAGAACCCTTCTCACAGATTACACTGCACATGTGCACCAATTCTTCACTCTCTTTGGTTGGCCACACGGCAACTCGGGAGGTAGAATACAAAGACTTACATATATGAACCTTCCAGTTGGTTTATATCAAAGTGAGATATCTTACATACGGTTACGGTTACAAACACATATATGCGCCTAGGGCACCTGACAGATCCTCCTTCCTTATAGGGAAACCCGCATATGCTCATCCGATAGGTGTTTACACCTCGGGAAGCATCCCTTTAAAACGTCGTCGCAACTCTGAGAAGCACCGGCAGAATGGATCTTACATTAGGTATAACTACGCTATAAGTCAAGTTATTAGTGAGATACCGAGGCCCCGAGCACCCGAACCCAACCCTTGGCTGGCCCTAACAGATACAAGAGTACAAAGAGTATTGTACATACCAACTACCCCACGCTACCCGATAGCGGATGGATGAACTCTTGGCGAACTGAGTGCGGGATGGATGGATGGAGGCTTGATTTTCTTGGGTCCCTTGGGTAAGGCAAGAAATACCTCTAGTATAAATCTGTAAGGTCCTTTGAATATCAGGACCTTTCCCGTCATATTCTATGCACGTACTTGCATACTGACCCTACCTAATGGCATACCAATTAAGATGATTGGTGGTATAGGTGAGGAACTGTAGATAGTCGAATTTTGGTACAACAAAGGAACTTAGTAGTAGTTGACGTCAAGGAGTTATCGTAGGGAAATGCTGATCGATTATTTTCGTCGCGTGCATATTACGATCACATCTAGATCATACCATCATAGAACTGTCGATCATGACTCGCCACCGGTCCTACCTCTTTTTGAGGGCACGTACTACGGTATGGCAGACAACCCAGGCAAGACCCAGGGCAAGCCTATAAGCAACAGCAATTAGTTACCTGATATTATCGTGAGATAGAATAAAATTCGCAACGCAAGCAAGGGCTTCTAAGTGCCTTGGCGATTTTGTGTGTCTCCATCAACTATCTCCGCTTTCATTGGTTTGGTAAATGATTTCTAAGCATAGAAGTAATATTGCTTGGTAAAAGAAAAGAATAGGGGTCCCCTCCACCAAGTATAAGAAATTGAGCTATGTAACAAGAGTGGAATAGAGCGGGCATTAAAAAGTTGTCGGAAGTAACAGAGGCCAAGTTTTTCTATTTAATCAACATGCAGGACGGCTTTACGATAGTCAGGGTCCAAGTAGTTCCAGACAGGCTGGATAGGTTGTTTGTAGTGGGGGTTTCTGTATTGCCTGTCTAAATACACGCGGGTGCGCGGGCGATGTGGGCGATGTGGGCGATGTGGGAAGTTTAGAACTCTCCGCGAACTTTGATTGGTTCGAACGAATTTGTTTGACTAATAGATCATCCACTCAAAGGCCGGATTGTATGCCATTTCTGGTATACTCGGGTCTACTTATGTACGTGGTAGGATCATGAGAGGAACCAACCTGTAAAGTTGAAAGTACAGTACATGGATACTCAAGACAAACCCTGCATCTCCAATTTGGAATCAGATAATAATAATTTATTACCTCTTCCTAAATCTTCATATTTTTCTATTTTATCAATTTTGCTTCAAGAATTATGCGGTGTTAAACCAAAACTCTTATGAGAGAATTACGGTTACACCTTTGTATAGAAGCACATGTAAGAGTGTATAAGTAGTGTATACTACTGATTACTGACTAATACCGGTTACGAAGAAAGAGGGGCAAGAGGAGCCTTTTCCCATCCCTAAAACGTCAACCGAGCGTCAGCTGTTATTAAGTTATTATAGGCGCCCCATCGGTCAAAATCGGTGGTGTCTAGCAGCAAACTCGCTTTTGTCCGGCGGTCCTTTGACCCACCGTAACAACTTTTGAAGTACTTCTTCTTCCGAGCCACCAACTAATTCTAACTTTTTACATCAACACACAAATTCCACCCGCCGTCATTACTTTCCGACCTAAAAGTTATTACCGCTTTTACATTGAAGCGTGTCTGACCATTGATATCGGCCATAGACCATCGCTTCGAGTTCAAACAGGAAGGGTGGTTTCAAACCGCTTCGACTCTACCGAACGTCGAAAAGCTCTCGTGAGCTCGGTTGAAAAAACAGATTCACTAGAAAAAGAAAGATGCCGCCGAGTTACTCGAGTCGGCGCGGCCAGGCCGTGAACGTGTCACAATTATTACAGGATCTTAACAGGGTCCCAGAGCCTCCTGCAGTACCGGAGGAGAATCTACGAAATCTCGACGATGAACTCGCCATGTTCACTAATACCAACTTCATCGATTGGGACGCCAACGAGAGTCACCAACAGCAACAACAGCAACAATCGTCCAGTGTCAGTGTAGACACACATTCGACGACGTCGCCTACAGAAGAAGGTTCAATGGGAGGAGACCTAGCAGGATTTGACTTCAATCTGCCAGGTTAGTAGAATTATTCTTCTTCTTCGTTATCAACTGATCTTCCCTTTTCTCGATTTTTCTTTTTTTCTATTATTACCCAATTCCTCCAAAAAAAAAAAAAAAAGTCAATTGACGAAGGATTTCACCATCTTCAATTCCCCCGCATCATAATTGCGCTTTGGCGTTACACGATGGCGTGTGCGTGCGCTCATCGAGGGTCGCTTTGAGGATCTTCACCTTACAGCTCAAAAACCAGCCTTGTTCGAATTGCTCGTGCCTGGCTGGCAACTGGCCATTTACCTTCCAATCGCCTATATGCGCGCTGTACGGTTGGTGCTGCGCCTTGTTACAACGGCCACCCAAGTCAGCGGGAAGACGAGTTGGGGTTTGCGTCCGCCATGTCCACCATGTCCACCAAGCGGAGTCCCTCGTCTTATCATAAGCCTGGCATTTCCTGGCATTTTTGGCAATTCTTTATGTCCGCCCCACTATAAGTTTTCATGTAGATGGGCCGTGATTGGTTGCGGGATGCTCCATGTTGCATTTGGACTGCAGCGATCGCTGGTTTTGGGTGTGTTCTGTGCGTTTTGTACCAGTGCCTATTCTGGTCGCGAAAGACTACCCTGCAATTGCGCAATCGAGCTATGGTGCAATATCCCGTGATCTTTAGGTGATCTGGAGTAGGTTATTGAGATCAATAGCCAACCCAAATCCACCAAAGTCCGCTGTCGAGAGTTCGCAGCATGGCTTAAACTTATATCCTCTCCCGACACTAAGTCGTCATCGATGATGTTTAGCACCTCAGGAAGTTTTTGTCACGATTTTAATTCGCATTTGTCAATTGGGTCACAAATATTAACGTCACGTCATGTCTTCAGGAGACTTTAACGGGTTTGACTTTCACCCTTATTCAACGCCGAATGTCTCGGCATTCTCAGACAACTTGGGAAACCTACAGCCTATTCAGCCCTCGCCAACTTTCCCTCCTAATGGCTCACCACAGAGTGCCTACGGCCCATCAATGCCGCAGACGGGTGACAAGCGAAAGTCTGCTGATCCCGCCGTCCCACCCCGCCGGCAGCTATCCTTCGAGGAACAGTCGCGGTTAGCTGCGGAAGAGGACAAGCGTAGGCGGAACACAGCCGCCAGCGCAAGGTTCCGTATCAAGAAGAAAGCTCGCGAGCAGGCTCTTGAGAAACGCGAGAAGGAGCTGAGCGAGAAGGTCGGGACCCTCGAGGGACGCATTCAAACCTTAGAAACCGAAAACAAGTGGTTAAGAGAACTTGTCATGGAAAAGACCGGCGGTAATGAGACGCTCATCTCTACATTATTGGAAAAGCATAACGAGAAGAAGCCAGCCGGCAAAGAGTCAGAAAGTAATGCCAAGACGGAAGCCGAGAAGGCCTCGTAGAGTTAACTGAGCATAATGATACCATTGAAACATTAACGATGGCGTTACGGGGAAATCATATCGGTTACGCACCGTTGGGGCGGCGGTTTTGAGGATATATCACGTCTGATTTTGAAGCAATTTTTTGCAAAGGTCTACAGGCCTAATATAAGATTTTGAGGGTTACCACCCTACTCCAATACATGAGCATGCCTACCTAGGTTCTACCTAACAAATTAACATTGTTATAATGAGTCTCACATCCTTCCCATGAGAATATCGCCGTAGTTTTTAACACGGTGGCAGAAAGATATCATTAGGTGAGTAACGGCATATGAGGCTCCCTTAACATTATTGGCGCTTTGAAAGCCTACCGTCTTGATTTTAATCCCCCGACAGACCCGCCACTTATCCCCGTTACAATTGCTTATAAATACCTCTCTGACAAGGACTACGCACTAACTTTAGTGCTTGTTTCAATGGTCTCTTACTAGGTAGTGTAGGGCAAGCAAGGTTATGCTATAGCCCACAATTATAGTAAAGAATTATGGTATGTAGTTAACTAAAGGATAATAGAACATGTTCATAATATATGCATTTTTATTTCGACCTCATACTCGGGTGTTTCTTTACGAAAACCCCCCGAATGAGTCGTCGGTTCGTTTAGATGTATAGGTACATACACGTATATCATAAATAAATACACTTTGTCATAACAATTCATTTCTCTTCTCATCCGATCCTGAAACGCCGGGTCATAAAAAAGAAACCATGTGCATACATATACGACGTTGAGTATAATCAGCTTCCGTTCCCGGATTGACCCTCAGAAGATTGGTTTTTGGCTCTGAGGGCGTCTAGACGCATCTTATTCCGCTTGCCCAAGATGCGCAGCGTGTTTTCGCGCTCGATCTCGGCCATCTCGGCCCAGTTGGCAATGCGACTCATCGTGCCGTCCTCGTTAACGACGAGAGGGCCCACTGTTGCGGTTGCGGGTAAGAGTTAGCGAATGGGCGGCTTATTCATCAACATATACGAGTAGCTACAAAGGTAGCGGAAGTGGAATTTTGATTTCTAAGGTGGAGGGAGAAATAAATCGGGGATTATTATGTAGGTGCAGAATAAGAACGGAACGGATTTATAAGGAATAAGAAACTTACGGTGGTCTAGTTTTACGCCTTCACCGCCTACAGGTAGCTGCGTGGCATCGCCGGCATGGTCCGGCTCCGGGAGCGGTAGGGGCGTTTTATTCTGTTGTTCTTGCTGCTGCTGTTCGTTCTGCTGCGCGGAAGTAGCAGCCGCTTTCTCTGCGCTGGCGCTAGGGTTTGAGTTTGAGTTTGGCGCTGATGACATGGCTCTAAGTGATGACGGCGGGTAAGAACGGTATAGTAGGTAAGGCAGTTGGCGTCGGTTAATGTTATTGTACTTGTTGTTGTTTTTGCTCAGGACTCTGAGGAGTGATTGCTTTGGAAAGATTCTCACCATTTGGTTTAGCTCGTTGTTGTTTTCTCTTTCTTCCCTTTTTTTAAAAGAAAAAAGTGATGAAGTCTACGTTGAGGTATATTATATTTCTATCTTACGATTCTCTATGATGAATTACATTATGTACGTTGGTAGACAAGTACTTGCTGGAATTTACTTAGCTCTTCGTTCGAACCTGCGCTTAATTGTGGATGGAAGTTGCTAGACACATCTTCCCCAGATGGGGTTGTAACACACGGACCACCTTCCGTAGAATTGGGTACCTGCGTTTTTCATATACTTGTATTACCACAGGTCTTTTAGTAGGTAGTCCCTACCTACATTAGGTACCTATATACGGATCGTTATACACTTTTCAAATATCAGATACGACTTATAGGGAAGTGTCTTACAAGTCACAAACTCTAAGACATTGACCTAGTTGGATAGTTCAAATTTGAAATTTATCATTCTTCTTAGTACTGGATGACACTACCAAATTTATTAAAAGACTACTTCATGTCTTGTCGAGCTCCAATCCTGTCGATATCATTATTCTAAACGATAATTAGTCTAATTAGTCTAATATTAACTTAGAACATTCACTTTCGTTTAAATCTCTGTACTTCTATATTTGATATTTGTCTACACTCATACCTTTCTTACCTACCTAGATAATCAAAATGGGTAATGCTCAATCCTCACAGATATCCTCAGGGTATGCCGAGGCATTGGCGCGCAATTCATTGACACAGTTCAACACCATCATGGCACGGGCGGACAAGCCAGTGAACCCCCAAATACCTGTCACGGCAGCACCTTACTAGTTAAAAGATCCGCCATACCAAGACATTGTCAGTATCATACAGGAGATACCGTCGGACAAGGCTGATGTCACTATCATCGGCTCTGGCATCGCCGCAGCCGCGGTCGCCTACTCCGTGCTGGCTGAATACAAGCGTATAAACAAACCACGTCGTGTTCTTGTCATTGAGGCCCGAGACTTGTGCGCTGGCGCGACAGGTCGTGGCAACGGCCTCTTGAACTGCGCGCCTCACGAGGTGTTCCACAGACTACGGGCTTCTATAGGCCTTAATCGCGCAGCGGCACTTGTAAGATTCCAGTTGGCAAATATCAAAGTCTTAGACGAGTTATGCCGAAAGATGAAGTGGGACATTGCTGAGTATCGCGACGTTGACCATGTGGAATTCTACTTCTCCGATCGAGACCGCGAGCTTGCATTTCGCAAAGTGAAGCTACTTTCACAGTGGGTTCCGGAATTTGAAATTGCAACCTATTCCGAGCAACAGGCACAGTCGGTAAGTCAAGAGTCATTGACCCGTTTCGTATAAGAACCAAAAACGGTGGTACAGGTATTAATATGGTTACTCAGAGGTTTAAAACGAGCCGGACAGTGAAGGGAGCCATATCCTACGATGCAGCGGTGATCTGGCCATTTGGATTCGTTACCTCTGTATGGAATCATCTCCTGCGCGACTACAAAGATTCTCTCTACTTAATGACGAATACTAGAGTCAACTCCATTGAAACTCTCGGGAGAGATGGCCACGGCTATATAGTCCGTACGACGCGAGGCAAATTCAGGTGTAATCACCTCGTGCACGCTACAAATGCTTTTGCCCCTAACCTCGTGCCCGGCCTGCGTAACAAGATGACCGGAATTCTCGGGACTGCGACTGCATTAAGGCCAGGGTAAGTAACAGCGAGAGGTCCTGTTCCCTTTTTTGAACCGTGTCGGAAGCTAATTCCTTCTTCTAATTGGTCTCATTGAGACTTTGGTCCCTGAAAAGTTTTTGGGTGACGAACGAATACTAATTTGTATAGGAATTCATTTAACAATTCTGATATGGACCACGGACAATCATGGTCGATCGCCCACGGGAAAACATGTGACTATGCTATGCAAAGACCAATTGGCCTGGACGGCCCGAAGGATATCATTGTCAGTGGAGGCTTTTCAAACGCGACAGGTCACGGCACAAGTATGATTGGCGTATGGGAAGATTTATCTCATGATCCCTTAGCCGCAATTCATCTTCAAGGGATTATTCCGATGATATTCGCTCCCTATTAGGGCAGAGAGACGGATTCGCCCTCTGGAAGAGTTATAGAGACGTGGTCGGGAGTGTTAAGTGCCACTGGAGATATACTCCCATTTGTTGGCCACCTAGATCCTTCACTAACCGGCCGCTCCCCTAAACCACGGCGCAACAAGACTAAAAAGTACGATTACAAATACCATGGCGAGTGGATTACGGCTGGCTTCGGCGGAGACGGCCTGACGTGGGCATGGCTATCTGGCATTGCGTTAGGGGCTATGGTCGTGGGTACCGAGAACTTCGATGTGAAACAAGAAACAGGAAGGCCTGGGGGAACCGTAGCAAAATGGTTCCCGAAAGAGCTAATACCGACACTGGAGAGGTTTGACGAGCGAACTTTTGGTGATATTGCTCTTCGTTTCGTCTGGTCAATACTAGGGAACCAGCCTGAAGGATCCGATGACGGTGACCACTCCGCAGATGGTATCCATCAAGCAAACGTTGATAATCTAATGCTCTAGGTAATGTGGGAGATGAGCTAGGGGAAGTTATGAGTGACCTGGTAAGATAGCAGTGGGCTTTTATGCATTACAGGTGTTATTTGTATAAAGTTACGGAGCAAAAGAAGCCGGTAGGGAATTGCTATGTTCATAGCGCCAGGTAGCATTATCAAGTTAGGTACCTATTATAGAGACAGCGAAGTATGTTATTACATGACTATAAATACTAGCTTGCTTCTATTATGGGATATCATGCTCAGCGCCTAACAATAAGAGTTAGTAGTCAAATATCAACACGTTGCACAGATGGGATGCCCAGATATAAATGGCGATTAACCTCCTTTTTAATAGGTGAAATAGTTGCTGTTTTAATCTTAAACCCCTTTAATAGGTACGGTAGCACTAATAGAGCGAGTTCCTAGCTTGCGGTGGTTAGTTCATGATATCCAATGAACCCTATAGGCTTTTTCTTCTGATGTAAATCCTGTGGCAGGATGATGCATATATTCTATCGGGAGGCTACCTCTGGTGTAGGCTCCATACTACAACGTAATGGTTGCTCAAATTGAAGCCTCATCTTTTACTACAACCTCTGAAAAAGAAACATCGCTATATTGCCCTTAGTCTATATGAACAAGCTCTCTAACTATCACATCACCGGAGTATAATCTTGCGACGTGATCTAGCACCGCCGGGGGAACTGGCTCACCGTCCGTCTGTACAAACTTGAGCCGCGTCGTGCATTTATAGATGTCGCGAGAACGATATGTTCGCATGACGCACGGTGGCGTGGCGCTTTCGGGGCCAAGAAATCCTTGCCTGTTCCATCTCAGCGTGCTGTCCATGGAGAGCTTCGCTCGTATGTCAAGATGCCTGATGACAAAGGGTCGGAAGACGTTGGCTGCCCATTTGTGGATTTGGTCTACGATGCTTAGGAGGCTGGCTGCGTGTATCGGGAATCTTACGTCGCCTGCCCAGATCGGTTCTACGTTCTTTGTTGGAGTTAGTGGTGCTGGGACGGGTTTAGATGGGTAATTATAACTTACGTGGTATTCCCCGTACCGTCGAGCTACGTATACCTTCCAATCCGAAGCACAGGAGGTAAAAGCAAACATCTGATATTCTCGACTGCTCCGCCACTGGTACTTGGTAGGATCTCTCGGGTCACGAACTACGGCGTCGAGCAGTCCCAGATAGCGGTCGCAAGCATGCGCGATCTGCCTTTCTGCGTCGATATCAGAAGCGTAGCTCTTCTTGGCCTCGTAAATAGCAAAAGGAAACACGAAGCTACTGGCGTCGTTGTCGCGGTCGAATGGTACGCGAGTCACCTCGCAGATGCGCGAGAGAGGAACCCACCCCCTTGCGCTCTGGACTTCGGTCTCGAAGCCGCCGTGCGTCGGCTGGAATCCGAGAGTTGCGTCTGGTGTTCGCTTGATTATTTTCCATTCGCCTTTGCTGTTCTTCTCAAGCGCCGTGTAGTCGATCTTGTCCCTGGTATTCCTAGTTTAGCTCTATCCTCGGCATCGGAAGAGGATTTTTTTTATTTTAATTAGATACTTGCATTCGGAATGCATCTTCGTCTCGAATTAAATTGAACACGTCCTCCCACGCGTGGACTTCCCAGCAGAACTCAGAGACATTGCGTCTGTTGCAATTACGCCAGACTCTCTTATCTAGCCTTTGCACCCGCTCGTTAAATGAGTTCAGCTCTTCTGCGCTCAAGCTACGCTCGTACTCGCGAGCCGGAAGAGGGGAGAATATGCAGGAAGGTCTGTCCATATTGTTCCTTTTGTAAAACTGGCTGCCGTTTGGCGGTTTATCTCCTGAAGGTGCCGGGCCGTTCGAATAGGTCATTTTGTACCAGGATTAGTTGTAAATCTGTGTGATCCAGTAAACTCGTAGAGGCAACTATTTCAGGCAGCAAAGTCATCGAGCGGTTATCTTTTAAGTGGACTCTGCAATTTGGAAGCGTTGCCTTGCCCCGTTTCAACCAGAGCCGACTCCGAGGGCGGTGTTGGTCCTGCGATGAGATATGACTGGCCGACCCCATGGCCGCTTGAATCCTACAACACGGCTGCCTCCCCCATCGTATTAACTTGAATGAACTACACAGCCTTATTTTCTCGATGACGAACTTCACGAAATAAATAACTGTTAATTTTTTTTTTTTTTTTTTTTTTTTTTAGATTGGGGTCTGGTATACTGGTCACTAAGAGAGGATTTGGATACCTTCCATCACTATATTAATTGATTGATTAACTGGTGCGTTAAATATCGCGAATTGTTGAGCGATGTACCTACTTATTTTCATATCAAATAGTAGACTTGACTAGCATTCTTCTTTGAAATTCCAGTTGTTTAATCTCATGCAAATCTCATTTTATCTTGTTCATGGAGTAAATACCTCCGCATAAACTTATAAGTGCCAATATTTTGTATAAAATCAATCAGTCCTTTAAATAACTATATTTCATCACTATTTGACAGTGAGTTGTTCTCTTTTCTTGCGCTGTCGTTGTCTACAGGTCAAGTAACTTCGAAGGCTATACATTGTATTAGTATCGGAAGGTATAGAGAGCACTTTGCTCTTCAACTTGCTTAATGAATTCAGAAGTGAGTTGTAGAAATGTAGGTAATTTATTAAATAGTACTTGTCGTATATATCCTCAAGGTCATTTTTCGTAGCTATGCGTGTTGAGTTCAGTATAATGCTTTATACAAATTCTCACCCGGTTGACACATGGCTCTCATACGTTTATAGCAGGAGCCATCAAATAGGAATATAAAGTAACACATTACTATTGGCTTAATTATCCTTATTATTTGTAGTCTCATGAGGTCATCCATGCTTCGGAAATTGATAGTTTTCGAATTACTGTTAGGTAAAAGTCGGAGTGGACTTCATAAGTCATACTAGGAGAATTATAAACAAAGTATTGGAAGCCACTATGCTATAGCACGAATAGGGAATTCAGGATTGTCGATATGTATATTGAAGTTTCAGAAGCTTTCTTTCAAGCACCTTAGCAACTCTAGAGCATATAGTTATGAGATAAGATTCAGTAGTTATATTCATTGTTTGAAATACTTTAAACTAATTAATTACATGCTTGTGAATTGAAGATTGCTCTATAAAAGCCTACCCTAGACATCATCCTCGTGCCCGTTTTCTTTCTTTCTCTTTCCGAGTAAGCATCCGAGGCTGAAGTGGGCTAATTATCACAGCATTGATATAAGTTTTGTTTCATTTCTTAGACCAAATAGCTCTAGCCTCACCTATAAGAGCGGCATTAAGCCAATCTGACCAGTCCGGTCCCATAAGATGCAGAAGACAGGATTGCCTCTAACCATCGTAGAAACAAGCTTACGATCTCAAGATATGGATCATGAAAGTGCCGAGTCAGTCAGCCCATGAACAGTTGGGCGGAGCCTACCGAACCCTAGCACAGCGTCGTCGCCATTAACATTCGAGCATTTCGCCCCTGAACCTGTTACACGACAGAAGTGTAATGCAAAGGCGGGCAGCGGACTTATTTGCTTACACCTCCCTCTAGATGGTGCATGAGAGCCTCATTCGAAAGCAAGAAGCCTAATAGAGCCCAAACCCAAAACCAGTTTCGTGCTACTCCCGAAATTCCCGATTAATGGAACGTCTAGACGTGGAGCCGCCCATGCTAGTTAGTGTCCGTTAAATTAATGCTGCTTTTTGGCAACCCAATGTTGACACCATGTCGTCCCTGCTCTAGTCTGCCTTTGAAAGGATGAAGAGTTTCGGGACTAATACACATTAGATCGTGAGTAAGGCACAGATCGAGTGGATTACTGTAATTCAATTTCCTCGTGCGCTCGTGCATAGATCTGGCTAGGCCCTGGGCCCTGTGGTTCTCGATGGAAATTACCGGTCTATGAGGGTAAAAGCAAGCTGGTAACAACATGGCGACATGCAGATACACATCGTAGTATGCAGACGTGCGTGTCAATTTTGAGCTACCTCATATAGACGGGTAGATAGCCTAGCATGAAGGGTTCAACTACTCTCGGTCTAGTGCGTGATAGGACGGTTATCTATTCCAGCGGGACGTTATGCCAGGGATGCTTCCACGAGTCGGCTAGCCAGGATGGCGGTGACGAGGTCTACCTATCTCGAATGGGGTCTCTTTCCAATGGGGTCTACTTGACGTTACCCCAAACCCGCCCCCGATTCGTCCTCAATTTCCGCGTCCAGTGGTTCGTCCGGAAACCCAATGTATCTCACGAGCCTTTTCGGAGCGGTCTAGACCACCATGTGGCTGCAAAGACACTGGATCTAACGCTTCTTACGACCGGACGACAGGGGGCTGGGCGCCGCTGGATGCAGCCATCGTCAGCCAAGCTAATCATCTGAAGGTACTTCGAAACTGAGATCTTCCTCGGCTTATTGCACGTTCTAGACTCTTTGGACTCTCTAGATCCTCAGACCCGGTCCAACGTCATCTCGGCACTGGCTCACCATATTACTTGGTTAGCTACGAACCATTCGTACGGTAACTCATCTGAGATTAGCTAAACTACACCTTATTTCACTCACACCTGGTGCGAAGGGAGAATTTCGCCCGACTTTTGCTGGGCCGTTTTATGAGGCTGAGACGAGTTGGAGCATAATCCATTCAGCTAGAGCGTGGCTTAAGGCTGAATGATCAAATATAATAATCACAGCAGCCATAGTAGCGACAAAAATGCATAAAAGAAATGTATAACCATTTCTTACACGTGTAAGGGTTTATAGATTGGTTTGTAATACTATAGTTAATCTGATTTTCTGGTGGTTTCGTGGCCGCTCCACCACATATTCCGCTACGTCCACCCGGGTACGAGCCCCGAGGCCCGTGTGAACCCTCCTCTGCCTCCCCGACGGACATGCCTAAACAATCCCGATAGGATTACGGTGTCCCAACGCCGCCACCGCGATCATAAACGATACGTCAGTCATCAACCTGGAGACGGCCAACCAATCCCGATAGTACCGCAATATCGTTAATAGGGCTGCTACCAGCTACCTGTCTTTTTCTCCAGTCTAGACTCACCCGAGGCACGGGTACTTATTACGCCCAAGACTCTATGGGCCTTTCTAGACATACACGTTTTCTCAGGGAACACAACGTCTGTAGCTGCCCTGCCTTAATCTCCTGGCTTGGCGAAAACCCTACTATAGGTGGAACACAGTTACGTTGTTTGATAGGAACGAACGAAAGGAAACTAGAAAGGGCAAAACTAGTTACGAACATCATGTTCTGGCTGGATGACTTAGCCTGCTTTGAGCTGGAAAGTTACATGGGAATCATAGTACTTTGAGCGCCACATTGCCGTACACAGTTTTGCAATTCCATAAAGTCCATGATGCGGTAGAACGCCGTTGCTTACGCTGACGCGGCCTTGCGAATACGATAGAACATCGAACACGCGACTTGGCTCAGAGCGCGCGTGGTATGGCAGTAAAGGAGTATCACGAGACTATGACGTCTAAGATGGAAGCTTCATCATCTTGCCGTCGCAAGCGCCTCCTTCCCGGAGCGGACTCTCCGGTCGGCGGCTAGCCCCGAATCGAACCGACCGGGGCGCACAAGTCGGAGGACAGCGGCCGAGAAACCCGGGGTGAACCGGGGACCAAGCTTTGCGCCATAGCTGCAGAAGCCGTGGGAATGTTGAAGAAATCGACCGGCGATCGTTACTGCGTTAGGAGTTAGACTGACCTAGTGAACTTGGAGCTGGGGTAGCCTGTCCGCTTGTCTGCCTATCGGATAAGCGATACGACGGTAATGCGTGGGAGAGATACAATGCGGAGAGACAGGCTGTAGCGGACCGTGTCGCCTCGTTCTTTTGTCTGGGGTTGGTGTTGCGTAATGCTTGCGTGGGGGGGGTTACCTGCGGTTAGACAACTTGGTTGCTACAATCGCTGCTACGATCGTCATAGGGGTCGCGGATTATACGGGATATCAACCAAGGTGGTTAATACTCGGGGATATCCCGGAAAACGTACGTAGCAGCAAAGGTTGGTAGAAGCGATTATCTACCTCTATACGATGTGAACAGTTGAAAGACAGTGTCTTGTCGACTGTGCTTTTTTGACGTCTGTGGCGAGAAAGTTCTGGTCCTATTCATTATCGTATAGGTGCCCTACCATCGGCAAACCATAGAGCAGAGAAGGGACATGCATAGACGTAGAATGCCGCTCGCCGCGCCGTCTTTTCCCGGAAGATCCGCGCTGCGGTTGGTGTACACCCAAGTTGAGTTTTCTTTAGGGAGGGATGTTTTGAGTGTCTTAAACAAGTCGAAACACCCACCTCTTAAATTTTTTTTTTGGAAGATAGGCGGGTTTCATGGCCTTATCTTGCGTCTGCCGGCTCCCGACAATATCCCTTCTCGGTTGTGGAGGAGGGGACCAATTACCTAGACGCTATACGCCACACCACGTTTGAGCAAATAACATTCGCCTCACTCGGTGAAAGAGGTGTGTAGCAGATCTGAGCGAGGAACGCGCTAGCCGAGAGCGACAGTCGCAAAAGTGATGGGAGATTTGAGACAAGCCGTGGGTGAGGATAGTGTATATGCCAGGCGAAGATGGTCCGGCAGGTAGGGACTTACAACTACTTAACCTAAACCGTAGATGGAGAGGGTTGTTACATGAGCAGCGATGCGTTAGCCAACCTGGGGTAGGTAATAATAGTGTCTATCTTCATCTAGTAAGGTTGTGTGTTGTGTGGTTGTGCTTGCGGCTGGGTGGTGGTGGTGGAGAGAGAAACCAGCTTGGTAGCATCTCAGCCATACCTTAGGTGAGACACCGAATAAGAAGAGGAAATTCAAAGACCAAGAAAATGTGTCTTGGCGTGAACTGTGTGGTTCGTATCGCTTAAAAATGGCGGCCCGTTCGACCTGTCATGATCTGAGATCGAGACTTGGCATATCACATGTTTCGCAACTAGCCTAAAATTTAGAAGGAGAAAGCTCCTTTGGTCTGCCTGGTGATCACTGCGATGTTGGTGAGTAGTGTTGGGAAAAGAAAAGGGAGGGTCTGGTGGGCTTAATGCGACGTGTGAGTATGTTGTTAAGTTTCAGAGTATATTCGGGTGCATACACAGGTAGAGGGCATCCTAATGCTGCCTTTCGTCATTACTAGAGAGCAACTTGGAGGGGCTTGTAAGAAGGTGGCTTGCAGCTGTAAGATGAGATGTGCCGACCAGATGGGACTGGCGCCCCCCTTTCGCAAATAGCGACATTCCGTCATTATTTGATCCCCAGCTTATCAGATATATGGAACCAAAGAGCCGTGGGTATTCTATGTACTATGTATAATATAGTATAGAAAAGAGACCGGAAGAAACCCCATTGGACGACACCTTATCTTTGACACTAAGTATGAGGCGACTTCCTACGTAACCCTGAACGACGACGGAGACGATAAATTCAGGTGGAGAACGGATAATTTAGAGCAACATTACATAGTAGTGTAAAGAACGGAGAAGGTTTGTGGCTGTGGCTAGGTTGAAGGTGTGGCAACATATAGGGCAGAGATGTAGGGTAGGGATCAAGGGAATGATGAATAGGCCAATCAATGAAAAGGCGCTCTTATTCGTTCATAGTGTATACCTACCTAGATATCCTGTAGGCTACAAGTTGTAGCGGAGGATGGGAGATGAAACTCTCTTTCTATGTACATACTTCTCCATTTAGGTACCTACATGTAAGGCAGTGCACCTCGAGTCACGTAAGAATCATGTTATTTCGATACTTTCCATGTCGATAGGTAGTGCCGTGAATGGATACGTTAAGGTTAGGTAGCATTGGCCTACCTCAGTATGATACTCCTTTTTCGTATTGTCGTGACATGGAACGAACGATTAGTACCTAGTATGACGGCAGTGATAGGCATGGAAATTTGGCCACGCAATGCTCCAATTACTTACTCGGCCGAAAAGCACTTGTCTTTGGCGTCGAGCTGAATGCAGACTAGGAGCAACTGAGCTTACAAAACAAAAAACCACTAGGTATATTAATTCTTACTATTTGATTAAGGTAGACGATGTATGTAGTACGAAGTAAACTCTGACAAGGAGGCATTATTTGGGATAGTGCTAGGTATCATTTTGGATCTGAAACGATGATCCTTTTCCTTACTTGGCCGAGAAGGTTAACTCAACTAAGTATGCCGAGTACCTCATTCCTTGGTCGGGCTCAAATAAGTTGGCGTGCGGAGGAGGTTGTGCCTGATTTTTGGTGGAAAGTCGCAAGATATTGCCTCTGGAATCAAAAGACTTGTGCGGCATGTTCCACGAACTTGACTAGATGTGACAAGAGAGTCTGCGCGGCTCATTTCTATGCCCGATTTGTCCTGAGTTGAGGCGGAAGGCTGGCTGCGTTAGAGCGGCGCAGGATTATACTCCGTACAACCACCCTCACTTTAAAATTGATAGACGTTGAAGGGCACTCGTACTACTTTCTACTAGTTCTATTGCTACCACATATCTGCAGCTCGAACTGAGACTTGTCTGCGGCTGTTAGATCTTCAACGCGCGCACTGACGATGATCAGGCTACTAAAACGCAGATCTGCCATTCCCAACATAATAATGCAGCTGTTTGATGAATTCCTTCTGCAATGGCCCTGGACAGTTAAGCTATCTTTGGACTCGATATGGTTGGCATACATACAACAGCAGGTGATAGAATGTGATAGGTCATTTTTTCCGTCGGCAAGACCCTGGGAGGGGTTGAGCGTCGGGAACAAGGTGCGATACCCATACCTGGACAACAACCGCATCAGCGCAAGGACTTGATGCAAGTAATATCAGGATTTAGACCATATCAACAATAGGTACAGTACCATACACCGCCGAGACGGGATAGATATAGGGAGGTATATTACATGTTAGCACTGTGCCGCACAGGGCTGCTTGTCTAGCGTACATGGTATTGCTCGGGGAATAAGCATTTTTCCTCATTAAGACTATACGCGGGTTTATAAACATAGTTATATTTAATTATATGTTTGGATATACCTCTCTGAGAACAGGTTGGGGGGGGGGGGGGGGTTGCTTCTGGGAAGAAGTCAAGCTTTCCTTTGTCGAATAGTTAGGTAGTTAGAGTAAATCTTCGAGTTGTCCGGGACGAACGGGATGATTTGATGCTGTGCGGGATCCATTACCCCAGGTTTCTGCAAGGCACTCACCAGCACCAATCTACCCTACCCGATCACTGGACTGAGGCCCCTTCCCATTTGTAAAAAAAGTTCCTGCTATGGGGCACTTCCTCTTCTTCCTTACTGGAGTCTAGTCCATTGGTATCTAGCGCCCTTGAGTAGGTATACAGGTTGATAGTGCTGACCCCGGCTTGCATATGGCGTTAGCTGAATCTTATGCCTCACTTTCTGAGTGCCTGGATACAATTCAAAAGACTCAAACCTACTCTCCGACGATATAGTTCTATCATTATTAGTTATATCTATACTTCTGGTATCTATCGCTCTTCCGCTTCTTTTTCTTCTTAAACACCAGCGCGCTCAACTCAACAAGTTATGATTGTCGCTTGCGGCGGAAAACAATGTGCTCAGGGAGTTAACACATACCTTCTACGTCGTAGCGTCATTTTAATTATTAGATCCCTGCACCTTGTCCCGTCTTTATTACCATGTGTGATGTGGAAAATGCCAATGAAGATCCCTCTATATCCGCCAGCTGTTGAATATTGGTAATTGGACATTGAGGGGAGGATTCGAAGCAAGGCTCTATTTCCAGAACATCTTACGCTTACCTACCGAGTCATTCCGTGTCCGTTACTGCACTGCAATCGTCGATTCTTAAGGTTGAGTAGTAGTTGCCGATTCAACGTGGATCCATAGATCCACGCGTAAATCGAAGATTTGAAGGCAGACTCTTATTTCAAAGTGAGAGCATCCTGCTGCGGTGCGACAATATGTCGCAAGGTCGCAGCATTGTAGGCCCGAAGCGAGGGGGGTATCATTTATGACCACATTTGGGTGGCGGGCGACGCGGGGATGCTAACAACCAACTAAAGAGCCAATATTCCATCGTCTTTCTTGCCTACCACTATACCACCACTTACCAGAGGCTTTTAGTGACTAGGGCCCTGACGGTAGGAGTCGCACAAACCCTGCATTGACATTCTCCAATGCGTGGCTTTCGAAAGAGTAGAGAGTCTGGGGAAAAGGGTGTGTGAGTGTGGGGAAATAGGGTCTTTGAAGAATGGACTTTTTCGTGACTCGCCGATCTTGCGATGGCTGGCTTACGGATAGAGCACGTGTAGTATCGGACCTCCTGGTATTCCTGCCACGAATAATATGGCGTCGTTGGGTTCACAATGGCTTTCGGCGTGCCGCCCTTATGGTCCAGACTGCAGTCGATGCAGTCCATCTTGGAGAAAATGTTGCAGCGTGATGATGTGTTTCCCCGTTGCCAGGCTTACCGGTTGTATGTAGTCAGTTTCACGGAGGACGGATACATGTAGAATATGAAGGATATGTAAATAATGGCGCCCGATATTCTCAGCTTCTGGAGAACTGTTGCCCCTTAAAATTCTTGGTTTACACGACATTATGTGCTTACTGCTCTAGCTAATCCAGAAGTGACCATGGGATTGTGACATGGTATTGGAGATTGATGCTAATTCACATGGTCAGAAATAAGGAATACGAGGAAATTCGCTAAATACCTTCTAACCAAATAACTGCTGTTTTTTTTTTCTCCCAGCCCTAGCCGTTTCTATTTATTAAGCTGAGGGGTTTCTGATCCCGATCAAGAGACGTCACCGCGCCGCATTCATCAAATCGTGCATTTCCCCAACCAATCTATATCGTTCGACGGTAGACGAGAGAAAAAAAAATAATCTTTTTAGGGGGCGGGCGATCCCCCTCATCGTGGCCACGGACCTTTCTATCCATTGGCAAATCGTAGGGGGACAACAGAGTATGGAATATGATACGACTTAGGATGTCGCTTAAGACAATAGCCCTATTACTATGTATCTATTTTTTGACGAATCTTGTTAGGTTTATCTAGGAGCATTAATAATCATCACCACATTATTTAATCACGTATTTAGTGCTGCCGATCAGATTGACGATATTTCAAGTGTGGAAACTGTCGATCAATGATAACTTCAAAGCTCACACACTACGCTACTAGCCGAGCTGGGCAGATCCGGATCAGCAGAGCTTTATGTGTTTACACGTGGAAAGTCTTCTCGCCAACGTCGCTCTACACATGTGAATGGGGCATATTATCCGGTGGTGTTCTGTTTAATCAAAGAAACAGTAAGGAAGAGTCAATAGGTAGTCCTGCATGATTCCTTTCCAACTAAATCCTTTCCCGTCTGAGAAGAGGCTGCTCCCAGAAATACGTAATAACTTAACCCGCCGCTCTCTTAGGGATATGTCAAGGCCATAGGTAATAGCATCGCAACTCGACATGTTCATACTAACCGGGAAATCCTGCCTTCAGCTGTACGACGTGATGTATCCTTTCTAATCCAGTCACACCTGAACCCGGTCAGGTTGGAAACTGATACTCGAACCACCGAGCTTAGTCTGTGGCTCGATGGATGATGATTTTACGCTCCGGAAATACCAAAAGGGTCTTTACCGGCCTCTTAATATCCTCGAATTAACACTGCTACACTCAAAACCTTAGACTGATCGACCATCATACATATGGTAATTATAAACAACTGGCTTAAGTACAGCAAATATACCCTAAGCTAGGTACACTCTCTTGTGGTATGTGGGCATATTGTAAGATCCGCGAGCCTATGTCAGTAACATGCACTTGTAACATCCAACCGCCACCAACTCCTGTTAGAACCTTGATCGACGGGGATGAGTATAGCTACACGTGCTTGTCAATATATCATATGCTGCCTCCTATTATTCCTCCTATTATTTAGCTCTGCTATGTACAGCGTCGTCGATACGCGGGGAGTAACGAATACTCCCTTGGGCCAACTTTAATGTTGCGTATGTTCAACGTAACGGCGTTTGTCCATCGACCCACAAGATGTCCGAAAGCAGCTTGGATGTCTTTTTAAAAGAAAGCCAATCATAATCCCAGTAACGCACGGAGACTGTGCGATAAGCTGCCACATCCCTGACCCATCATCCATGACCCATGCTGGCGTCGATCCCACCCCCTTTATTAATACGTCTTCATACTGTGCTGCATACACATACATAGCCGCAACCCTCCAAAGGTACGGTAACTATCCCGTCTAAAAGGACTAGGTAACGACCTGTAAGGAAATACAAGACTACAAACAATGGATTGGTTGTATAGAAAAAAAAAAAAAGCAGGAAGAACAATGGCCGGGTATTCTTCTCCGGGTCCATCCGTCGAGAAGTATAGATGTAAAGAGAAAAAAGCAAAGAGGAAAAAAAAAATAATTGACGGTTTTGCTAACGGGTACCTGGCGATCTTTTTTCGGTTTGAAGCAGGCTGTTGACATCACGGTTTGCCTACGACTCTAGGTCGCGGGCAGCAAACAAAGGAGACTCCCGAATTCCACATTTCCGAGTCGACGTAGATAACAACTTTAATGTATAGGGGGTTAATGTAGTATATGTAGTATAATGCAGTATACTTAATAATTGGCTAATTAGAAGAGGAATGAGAAAGCATAGAAGAAGAACAAACTTACATACATTGCACCTAACTACATAATACAAAGTTTATGAATATAACAGACAGTCATACAGATTTGCCGTTTATACAAATCAAGAATGATGAAATAATATACTCAAAGTTTTGGAAATTCTTTATGCTGATACCTCAATGAGACTTCCACGGATGGATGGATGTATAGAGTTAATGAATGCACCTTCATAGGTACAAATCATATCATAGGTAATGTATAATAATAATAATGGCCATCGGAGGATATGTGATGTCCTTCCGTCTCGGAAAGAACGTGATGCCTAGGTACATAGGCAACTCAGGTACAACTTTTACTACACGTATCCCGGTGTGCATTACAACTCATCAAAATAATTGATGGAGCAATTGATGAAGATTGTTGCTGCTGCTACTGCTGCTGCTGCTCGTTGCTCATTATCTACTGGCTGCTGGCTTCGCATAGGAGGGGCTTTGTGTGATGTACCTTAGTATTGTACTCAAGTATTTATGTACCATAGAGGGGCAGGCTTCGCTTTGCTCCTCCTCGAACTGTGTTGGTCAGTGCCCGGCCAAGGCGAGCTTAGTGCGAGTCGTGTACCGTGCATATCCCGGTATAGCGTAGCGTCACAAATTAGGTACCCACATATACTTAATACATAAACATACATAAACCTAGCATGGTGTGCAGCACAGACGCAGAGACATCCGATTATCAATGTTAGCTCCGGCCAGGTAGCTACGTATTCTACGTTTTAGTGGGAACCTTCCCCTCGTCATTGGCTTGTTTCGTGTCTTTTGGGCTGGGCTTTTTGCCTGGGCGGTGGTGGCTGCTGCAACAATCTCTCCACTTGCGCCAGAGAGTCAGACCAAACTTTCTCATGCCTTTTTTTGCCCACTTCTGCACCTGTCGTCCGGTTCATTCATCATCGTCCCATTCTGCGACGAATCATTCCAATTCTTTCGATTCCCTTTTTTTTTTTTCTTGGACTTAGCTTTTTTTTCCTTTTACCCTTTTTGAAACGACGACGACTTGCTTGACATAAGTTCCATTGCCCACTTCGATTCACTCTACTAGTGTCATCGAGATCCAATTTATCTTCTAGCTTCCACTCGCCTGTCAGTTGTGTGTACTACCAAGTTCTATTTCCCCACGGCAATGGCTTCTTGAAATTCGATTTCTCTCTCCCCGCCTCCTGTCCGCCCAGGACTAAGCGACGACATGCTTCGATATTCACCCAGAATGATGATCACAATACCTCCTAAGCCACCTACATCCTCTTGCCGCCATGGATCCGCAGCAACCGAATCAACCTCCCCATCTCCTTACCGACAATAATCCACCTCTCTCTTCCGTTCCCTCTAGGACTGCGAATAGCACCCCAATTTCTTCTCCGGGTTTATTTAGCCCTACGAATCCTCGTCCCAATGCCTTCCCCCATTCCGCCTCCGAGGCTTCTACGCCGATGGCCGCCACGGCCAGTCCTTATCTGCACCCCCTGCAGAATCATAGAGTCCGAGAGTAAGTCCTGCATGGCCAGTATACAAAAAACACTATGGACGAGTGTTACCTGCAATGGCATTGCAGGTGCCGGGGATAGGAAGAGGCCGAGCCCGATTTCCGAGTCGGGCCTTTGTTCGGGTATTTCGTCTGGTTCGCGTTTGGCTAACTGATCTTGGCAATTAGGACACACAAAGCTCTTGTTGATATGGACCTAATGACGGGACGAAAGATCATTAATCAGTATGAAGTAATAGAAGAACTTGGCCGGGGCGTACATGGTAAAGTGAAATTGGCCCGAAATCTGGAGACCGGCGAGAATGTCGCGATCAAAATCATTCCCAGATTTTCCAAGAAGCGCCGTCTGGGTAAAGTTACCGCTTCTCCCCAAGACAAGACGAAAAGAGAAATAGCTATACTAAAGAAGATCCGCCATCCCAATGTCGTCGCCCTTCTCGAGATCATCGACGATCCGGAGTTTAAGAAGATCTACATGGTCCTAGAACACGTTGAACTCGGAGAAGTTGTTTGGCGAAAGAAAGGGTTACCTTACATCTGCAGCATTGAGAGACGTAGGATCGAGAAAGAAGTACGAGGGGAATTGAGTACTGAGGAAGAAGAACGGTATATTCAGCTTCTCGAAAGACGACAGGCTCTAAATGATGTGAAAAGGGCGAAGATGATGCAGACTCAAAAGGGCCCAGACGATTTCTGGAGTATCGAGTACGGTGCCGCCAACGATGACGACTCTGAGGGCCAACCCCGCTCATTAGGGAGGGCGGGAAGTGAACTTATCCGTTCAAACAGAATAACTTCTTCCAGAACTGGATCAAGAGCCACATCCCCGAGTCGTTCACACGCCCACTCTGCACCTTCCGGTTCTCGTGCGGGTACACCATTGCCCTCCGAATATGATGCTTCTTCGGTTGGCAGAGGTATAGACGGCGAAAGCGATATCGAGACCCCCGGGCCTTTGCGTTCTCAACCCGGATCATCAGCTGCCCTCGACAGGACTGTCACTTCGGCGTTCCCCGAGGACGCTATGTTTCGTGGCCGATCTCCGAGCATGGCCGACTCGATCATCTCTCATATGTCATCGGTTGATTACAATCCACAACCACATGACCCCTTCGCCGACGACTACTCCTATGTTCCTTGCTTCACAATCGATGATGCCCGTGCTACGTTCAGGGACACTGTGTTGGGCTTAGAGTACTTGCATTATGAAGGAGTAGTCCATCGTGATATCAAGCCTGCTAATCTCTTATGGACTCGAGACCATCGGGTCAAAATCTCCGATTTCGGTGTTTCCTATTTTGGTCGACCCATTCGTGAGGGCGAGCCTGATGAGCTCGTGTCGGAATCTGAGGCTCGCGACTTCGATGACGACCTCGAATTAGCCAAAACTGTTGGCACGCCAGCTTTCTTTGCGCCGGAGCTATGTTACACGGATGCGGAAGGAGAGCAGCCAAAGATTTCAGAGCAAATTGACGTATGGTCTTTGGGAGTGACACTTTACTGCCTTATCTTCGCCCGCATTCCATTCATGGCCGAGGATGAATACCAGATGTTTCATAAGATTGCTAAGGAGGAAGTATACATACCACGTCGCCGACTCAAGCCTGTCGATCCACAACATTCTCCATCATCTACGTCTCTCTACAAGCGTGTTAACAACGAGCCATACCGAGACGACAGTGTCCTTGCGTATGAAGAGATCGACGATTTACTGTACGACCTCCTACGCCGCATGCTGACCAAGAATCCAGAGAAACGGATACGACTAAGGGAGGTGAAACGCCACCCGTGGGTTGTGCAGGGTATCCCCAACCTTATTGCGTGGATTGACGAGACAGACCCCTCGCGTCGTACTTCAGGTCGGAAGATTGAGGTCGACGAACGGGAAATTACTCGTGCTGTTGTCCCTCTTACTTTTTTGGAAAGGGCTCGTTCGGTTGTAAAGAAGACTATCGGCAAGGTTATGCACCCACGCACTGAGAAGACTGATGGCCATTCGAGGAGAAGGGCAGCCAGCAGTGCTGCTAGTTCTACGGGAGATGCACCTTCAACTATAGGATCGACATCGCACATTCGAGACGCTCGCCGAAAGAGCATACGCCCTGATGATTATTTTGCTACGGTTCGAGAAAGTGACCATCCCCTATCGCAAAGTGTTACTGCAACTCCTCAGGAGTCCCCGGTTCATGATGGACCAGACCTTACCCAACGTGGGACGGCTTCGGTAGGCGGAGATTTTAGACGCAACCTAAGCGGCTCTGTCAGCGATTTTAACGCGCAACCAGATCTGGCAGGACCGCCGTCGACGTCGACTTCTTTCTCGTCAATCAAGGGCCACTTAAGTCATCGTCACGGCCGGACGAGATCGATTACCAATGCAATACTCGCTCTCGCACCCGGAAGAGACCTACATACCACGCCGAACTCCCCCGCGCTTGAAACCTGTATTAGAGATGATCCGATAGCTGCCTTGCGGAAGAGCCGAGATATCGATTCAGTGGACGAATCGTCCCGATCACGGTCAGTCGATCGTGGCTTGTTCGGTTGCAATGATAAACGTGCTGAGGCCAAAGTTGCTTTAAGCACGGCTGTAGCTCCGGGTAGTATGGAACTCCCCCGGCGCCCACTTTCCGTTCATCCCCCTGAGATCAAATCATACACCTTTCACCGGGGAACTGCCTTAGCTTCTCCCATGTTCTTTTCTTCCAGAGCCGTTGGTACTTATCAACACGGTCAGCCAAACTCAGACCCTAATATGCACGAAAATCACATGGGTACCGTAGAGTTAGAGAAACGGCCCATGACTGCTCATCGGGCCATGCCAGTGGAAGGCCACACTCCTCCGCCAAAGGTGTACGACCCGTCCACACCAGACTCCTTCACTCGAATTCATGAACACGCAATGTGCCACCGACAGGAAGTAGGAGAACAGCCAAAGCATGATGAGTTCGAATCCCATGAGGAAGAAACTACGCCTGTCCCTTATCCCTCTTCACAGGAAGAAGAACCTGATCTGGACCATCCCCAGCCGCCATCTAGGGGAGACACCGGGACCGCCGCGACATCAGCTTCAGCTTCCACCGGCACATTGATGACCCCGCTAACAAGTCCAAGCGAATCGACGAGTCCAGTTGGCCTCGGAAGTCCACCAGACCCAAGTGAAAACTCGCCAGTTTTCCGCTCTGATCCATCGCTGCCGGCGCTACTCAGCGGTGCTAGCTCGATTTCTGCTGATGCTGAAGGAGAATTTCTTTTGAGACCCGGCTCTGTTGATCGTCCCTCCCTTATTGACACTACAGACTCACTAACCCCACCCGCTCTTATTAAGGAGCCAATATCGGGGTTTCCCTTAGAAGATGAGGAACATTTTCAAACGCTATTATTTCAGCCACAACGTACCTTGGCCACATCATCCCTCCTAACCACAAGGGCCGTCGATGATGACGACGGTAGCGATAGCGATGAAGGCCTCGTGATGAAGCCTAAGAAGCGAAACCCTGTCAAAGACCACACCAGCTCCCCTCTGGGAAGAACGTTATCAAACGCAAAGAGGCGGGATACCCAGACAAGTATCAGTAGCACAGAGACCGCCAAGAAGATACTCATGCAAAGCCAATAAAGGCTGATACGATGATACGGTGTTGATTCGTTTGCACGACTACACCGGGGCAATTATTTACTACCTTAGTACTACCCCTAATATACGAGATACATGTTAATGTATCAAGCCGATCCGCTCGTACGTCAGACGCGGACAATGGCTCCCATCGAGAGCGATATGCTCGAAACGCCAAGCTTTTTGCTATGAATACATCCAAGATGGGACTAACGGATAGCGAATGTTCATACGAAATCTAGTTCAATCTAGTGGATATTTTTATCAAACACGACCAAAACCTCAACGAAGTATGTTGTAACTGCGGAAATCGAGGCGGTCTGTTTATGTTACGTTGGAAGAATCAATCACCTCTCTTTTTCAGGAGAAAATGTATAACATACGAATTTCATTGCTTTGGGATGGTGTATGGGTGCGACGTTGATGGAACCGAGCACGACGAGACGAATGGGATGAGACACGAGCATGCTCAGCAATAACTATGCTTGACTTCTCAGTCACGCATACCAAATACCTTTTACTTCGCGGGATGTAGGCTTCCCCCGACGACGAAATTGTAAAGATAAATCACACGATCGTGACGTTTGATGTGTGTTCAAAACTTTGCATCGAGCCTTGTGTATCGAATATTCGGATAAGCCATTGGGCTTTCTTTCTCCCGGTTAGGAGATGAATATGAAGAAACGGCTTGACAGCGACTAAATGAACCTCAAAAAAAGGACATCGGACAGAAGGGAAAGGGGGCTGACATTCCGGGACGGCGGCAATCTGTTTTGAGCGTGCTGATAGACCATAATTTGATATGCATCCTAGCGGAGTTCCTATGGGCATTTTTCTACTTTTTATACCATCATCCTTGCTGTGTATACAGATGTCATGGTGATTTTAAATTGTTAATGTAGCATTGGTATACACTATTTGCATTTGGGAGAATAGCATCATCGGGTCATAGAATTTTAGTGGCTACCTCCTATTCATACATCTATCTTTACACCATTTTGACCTACATATGTTGCATCAAGAATCAGGTTGAAAACCTCGTTTCCTCTAGACCCCAAACGGGTAAGTTTCACCCTTTGAGAGAGCCTCTTTCGGCTGTGCGGTTTCAAATGCGTGGACGGCATTTGTCCTATCGAACCAAACAAACGCATCATATTGCTCAGTAAGAACGGTTTTAATATAGTGACTCCATCTCTCAGTATCTGGCCTATATATCACGCCAATGAATCGCTGCAACATAGGCTCAGTCTTCAAGCGATGTAAGTCAACCATGAAGGACGGAATTCCAGTATCGTGCATCATTCTCTCATAGCTATCCGGACGTGAAGGTACCACGTCCATGATTCTCATGGGCTCGCCCCACTCGTCCGCAGCAGCCACGGTCCCGGTATGCGTTCCGCATCCTATGACGGAGACCTCGTTCGGGAAGTTTTCGCGGCATAGCTGTCCTAGGTTAAGCTCGCCGCGCTTGGTACCCATGCTCGATCCCCTGGCGTCTCCGAGATGCGAGTTATGAGCCCACACAACGGCCTTAGAGCCGGGCTTGAGCTTGAGAAGACGCGATAGGGTGTTGAACATGTGGGTGTCGCGGATATTCCATGACGTCTTGTCGCCGTAGAACATAGCCCGGTAGTACTTCTCCGAGTCACGCACTACGCGGGCATTCATCTCGGCATCTAGGAAGGACTCGCCGTTCTCCGGGTGCTCGGCCAGTTGGATTCGCTTCGCGAGGAGCTCCTGTAACATCTTGATCACGCCGGGCTCGCACTTGGCCGAGCCCTCGTAGAAGGACTTGCGTCCGTACTCGTGCGGGTCGTCGAGCCACGGCTCTAGACAGCCGTACCGCTTCCTAGCTGCTTTGGCAAGCGCCGGATCGACCTATTTATGATATCAGTACCTTGTGACATGATATAATGAATACCTTGAGGAGTTAGGGGCATGATGACCCACCCTATCTAGATACTCAACCACCGCCCGAATAGATGCCCCCATGCTATACAGATCGAGCCCGTTGAACGACGTCCTCTGGCTCATGGGGAGTCGAGCGTTGTGTTCTCGGAGCCAATCTACAAATTCTTGGACTTCGGTATTCCGCCACATCTAGTACAACATTAGATTATCTAGAAACTACGATATTGGAAAATAATAGGGTTATAACTGGGGAGTTGTCATCTCATACCCAACGCGGGAAATGATCAAAGACGCGAATAGGCACGTCCTCAGACCGACGAGGGTGCTGCCGCACATAATGGTCGATGGTGCGGGCATCGGGCCAGTCGCTCTCGATGGCCACGTGGGTGAAGCCGTGTTCTTCTATCAGGCGTTTCGTGATAGCAGCACGAGCTCTGTAGAATTCCGACGTTCCATGACTATGATTATGATAATCGTTAACAAACTGTTTTATATTTTCTACCAATGTAGGCAAGTAGTCCTTACTGACCTTCCATCGCCGATAAGAACCAAGCGGGACTTTCCAAATACGTCGAATTTAGCTCCGAACTCTTCGCTTTCTATTGGCGAGAGCTTCTGCGCGGCGCTTTTGATGAGTTCTGGCAGTCCGGCTGACATCTTCCTAGCAAATTTGAATACCATTAAGGGGTTTACTTGTCTCCTAGTAGCGCTTGATTAGGCGAGTATCATAAGCCAACGATATTGATGAGATTCGGGTTTCTATGTTAAGATTTGTTTTATGTAGCTGAGCTTCTCTAGGCCGCTAGGAAAGTTATATGTCGCTCGAGATGATCTCGGCATCGTGGTGGCGAACGAAAAGTAGACAAGGTTCTATATATCACATTTCGTCATAACGACATAACAGTTGGACCCGATCCCCATACCCCATCCTATATTCGTCAAGAATGAGAACAGGGCGATTTCATAAGATGGAGGTATTACATAAACAACAGTCACGCTCAAACTATTTGATTTTCCCGGGTTTCTAAAGAAATGAGAGGTGTTATAAGGAGAAAAAGCAGCCAGGAAAAAGTAATACAATGCACTACTTAGCTGTTTAGCTTAAATACCTAAACTATATCTCAACGACTAGCACGAATTCTTTCCAATTACAATCTTAAGAGTCCCCATCAGGTATCAGAATAATAAGGAGTATGAGTTCTACTTTATTTAGGTAGTTAAAATATCGTTTTCATATTAGTTTGGATGATTGTTCATTTTCATTCATTTCTTAGCTTATAAGAAGATAAACACGAACATGTCATCTATAACTGCCAATAGATAAAGCACATTATTTTCATGTGAGGTTTTATATAAGTTAATTATTCTGAAAGAGGAATTAATAATAACAAATAGAAAGGACGTGGTTAATTATTAAATTAGAGAGTATAAGGAATAATTAGCCCAATTTAGAGATAAAGGGTGAAAATATGGAAGGTGCGGTTGAGTGCACGGAAATAAAAATAACTTTGTTAAGCACAGGTAACTTTAACTTTAAGTACTCCCTCAAAATAGGAACTTAGCTATCTTAATCCAACATCCCTTTTTTTTCTTTTTTCTTTTTTTTTTTCCTTTTACCCAATCCATGGCAGCTAAATCAAGCCGAGGTTTACGGGTCCTGGTTCCAAGAACTAGAATATCTGGTCCTACGAATGATCTAAAGGGGAGATAGGTGAGATTACCAAGTTGTTCTCTACAATTTTATCCCAGGCAACCTCTTACCTAGCAACCCGATTACAGCATCAACTGGATATCAATTGAATGTTGTATGTCAGGCTGGGACGCAGCCGAAATAATCTGAAAACCGAGTGTATTCGCTTTCTGGAGCCTTGCCATAACACAGAAACACGTCTTAAATAATATTTACTGCCTCTCCGGAACCCGGACATTTACTTTTTACCTCTTTTTGGTACCTAAGTGCCTTTTTTTCCGGACTTGAGACACAAGCTTACCCACAAACAGCGTATCGAATCGGTAGCTTTAACGCCTTTTTGGGACTGGAGTGTCCAACAACCATCTTAATGTACGAAGGACAAGCATCCATGCAATGGCTGCACCTAACAATGCAACCGTGGGATGGCATGATGTCGACGATGAGACATTGAATCTCATTATCCAGCTCCAGCAAGATGATCTCCAGCAGCTTCTCGCACCTGCCAATGGTGGAAGGAATGCACGAAGAGGACCCTCCGATGCAGAATTAGCAGTTCGGCTATATAACGAAGAACTCAACAGTGTCGCGGCTATTGTCTCTGATAGACACCTAACTTTGCAAATAGAAGAGGAAAACCAGGGAGATTATGATCTCGAACCTGAACTTGAATATGAGGTAGGTACCTATATGTGGATGAAAATGGCAGTGAATATAATGTTCCCGTTTCGGCGTTGCCTCCCTGAGCCTTTCTTGAAGATTCAGACTCGGGTTCTAATATTGGTTCTTTACAGGACAGCGACACTGATCCTATTGAAGTTCGAGCGTGTCTTGCCTGCAGTGAGATGACAGAAATTATCGACTTGGTACAAGCACCCTGTGGGCATGAGTATTGCATTCACTGCCTAGAACAGCTATTCAGGAACGCCGCAACCGATGAATCACTCTTTCCCCCACGCTGCTGTCGCCAGCAGATTCTCTTAGAACCTAACGTGCATCTCCTTCCCGGTAATTTAGTCCGGACTTTCCGAGAAAAAGAAGTCGAGTTTTCGACACCGAATAGAACGTATTGCCATCAGGTAACATGCTCCGCCTTCATCCACCCTCATATGTGCGTCGACAACACTGCAATATGTCGCGCCTGTCAATCTAGGACATGCATCACCTGTAAAGGACAGTCCCATAATGGTGATTGTCCTCACGATGAAGAGCTACAGCAAGTTGTAAGATTGGCCCAAACACAAGGATGGCGGCGATGCGTAAACTGCCGCACCATGGTCGAATTGAACACTGGTTGTTACCATATCACGTAAGTGTTTCCAGTTATAGAGGATACCCCTGAGTAGCCCACTGATTATATTTTAGTTGCCGTTGCGGTTCGGAGTTCTGCTACCTCTGTGGACAGCGCTGGAAAACATGCGACTGCGCGCAGTGGGATGAAGAGCGTCTATACGATCGCGCGGAAGTGATTTATGACAGAGCCCGCAATGAGGGTGCGGAGGCTGGAGTGGCCAGAGTCCCCGATCAACATCATGAGAGGCGGGAGAGAATTCAAAACATCGCCGAGGATCTAAGGGTAAACCATGAGTGCGATCACGCAACTTGGCGCTCTATACGTGGACGTTACCGCTGTGACATGTGTGGTGACCGTATGAGATATTTTGTGCACGAATGTCGCACCTGCAACATTTTGGCCTGTCGCAGATGTCGGTATAATCGTTTGTAGAAGGAACAAGCCAAATAAAGGCATGGAAGAGGGTATCCTTGCTTATGGAATTAGTTATAATGGCTTGATGGGATCCTCGCCACTATTTCTTGACGAATTTCTCGGATGCAGCAGTTTAGGAATTTTGCTCGAATATGCCCCTTGCCCATTCGTTTTATGGGCTTGGCTGAAGAATGCTCAGTTTAATGATGAAGAATTAATACATTATCCTCTGAAATGATGACACCTTTATGAGGAGCCATGGAGGAGGATATAGAATTGAAATTGTGGTAGCACTTCGTTTTTCAAACATTGTCGTAGCTCAAACTAGGTCCTAGTCTGCTCTGCGAATCTATCGAAGCAAGACTAACATTATCTTAATCCCCCTAAGCGGATGCACTTATCCACCCAAGATTCCTTCGGCGGCTTCTTTTGCGACCAACCCCACGTCCTCCACGTACTTTCAGTAGTAGCCGTGACCTCAGTTTGTCCTGCCACGGAGGGAGCTGCTGGCGGGGGAACTCTGGCGTTAGCCGGGGCAGCGGGGCCGCCTTTGTAGAATCCGGACATGAGCTGATTTACGTAAAGAGAGTTGGAGCCCCTTTCGGGAGCCATCGCGGCCTGGGGCATGTTCGACCGTCTCGAATCCGGGCCGTGCAGAGAGTTGTTACCTGACATGCGCTTCTCATCCATGTACGTCCCGTACCCGTACTGCGACGCGTTGCCGTCTTCGGCGGCGTACGCGGCCGCCATGAGGTCGTCCATGATCTTCGATCCTGTCTTCCCCCCTCCCCCTCCTCCTCCTCCTGACCGCCGGTTCGTCGTGAATTTCTCCCGGGGCGGCTCCTCCATCTTCTTGAAGCCGGAGAAGAAGGAAAATCCTCCGGACCCGCTTCCGCTAATGACGCTGCCGCTTCCGTTCGCGCGGGCTTGGCGCTGACGCCGGCGGCGGCATTTCCAGAAGAGGAATATTATGGCGGCGAGTATTATTACGCCTCCTGTTGTTGTCTTTTCGTTAGTCTCTAGTGGGTAGGGATGCGCAAAACGGACTGTGTTTAAGTCAAGGTGGAACTTACCAACTGTGCCGAGTGCTATGGCGCCACCTTTGCTCATTACGGGCTGGGGAGTATCGGGTTGACTTGTCTGGGCTTGGGAAGGTTCGTTGGTTTGTGGTAGTGCGCTTGATGTGAGACCTGCGTTGACCGAAGTAGGTTCAGGTGATACGCCAACGCTAGTAGCGAGTGTTGTCGACTGGGAAGCATCAGTTGCTGACTGCGGAGTTTCCGTTGGTGTAGACCCCGGGGCCGACGGCGCTCCTATTTGTTGTGCGGGAGCCTCAGTCCCGGCGGGGGTTGATGGAAACGTAGCCGTTGTCGGCGACGGTGTGTCCGGTTCCCCATCGTCTTCGGAATCGGAGTCGGAATCATCAACGGTGTTCGGAACGTCCTCGCGAACAAAGACCCGAAGGTTACTTGGGCGAGCGTTTCTCCGATACATTGAGCTCCTTCATCTTAATTAGAACATGAGCTATATAAACGCAACCTATCGACTAACTCACCTCATTTTGAATACCCGACACTATTAGAATCTGGACAACCTAGGACTTGAAAAAAAGAATTGATTAAACAAAGGGGAAAGACGAAAAAAAAGTCAACCGCAACGAAAGTAAGTTGGTTTAATTCAATTAGGTCCAGCCGGTAGATAATAATTAGTGAGGGCGCAGCCCGATATCTCGAAGGGAAAAAAAGAAAAAAGACCTGGGATGATGGGAAGAAGCACACGTGCTCAGTTGCCAAAACCAGCGCAGGTGAAGAATTTCGAGAAACATTCCGGAGGCGCGACGTCTTTAATACGCAGCCGCATCCAAAGAAAGCCCCATGGAATTCATTTTCGCCCCATCTTTCCCAGGTACGACTGCCGAGAGCGATTTGAAACCCTCAACGAGTGAAGCACTGACGGTGGGATGTTTCAAAGCTCAACCGCCGAACGATGATCGTCTTGGCGCCAAGGTTGCTAATAGCAATATCTAATTCGCCAGAACCATGGGAGATACCCATTTCTCGAGCTCGAATTAGCATCGTCGAAGTTTAAGAAGTTTTAGCGACGTGCTCAGACGGACAGTTGTTTCGATATGCGTAGCTATTTTTGGGATATAACATGTCTCGTCGAAGATGAGATGTGTGGGGGAGCAAGGGGGGGGGGGATATATACCAGGTATCGTGGGCTGAAATTTTATTGCGTCAAGCGTCCCTACCTAGGAGGTAACCTACGTAAACAATCTTAATATATACAGCTTTGCGGGGGGGGAGGGTTTTAAACATGTAAACGTCGTAAAAATCGTGGACACATAGCTCCGTGGTCAAATAAAGTCCCCGAGGGCCCTTTCAGTCTAGGGTTTCTCGATATTCGGGACGAAGTGCCCATTAATATGATGGACCAAACCCCCCTTGTCGTCCCATGAATCGGATGAGTTTCCGAGACAATGACAAAAGTGCGTTGAAGGTCCCTAACACCACTAACACCACTAACACCACCCTTTGATTTGAGTGTTTCGGTTTACCACCACCTTGGAAGAACTTCTCGTACGCTGCGTACTTCGGAATCGACTTAAAAATTGTCGTCAATAACGTGCTAGCATTTCACAACGATAGTAGGTTGGATAAACTTACGTCCTTTCCGCGGCTTAGGATTCGACTTCATACCGTCGCGCCATATGCGCAAGGTCCAACTAGCCACCATGGCGTCCATCATCTTCCGCGTTATAGGTGTCGTAACGATCAACCTATGCTGGTTGTCCATCTCGTCTTCCACCGCGATACGACTGCCGTCAACGGGGTGCATCCACTCGTAGTGATCGCGTTTCTTGAGTATTTCGAAAATCACCTCGTCTCCCTTCAACGACTCCCTTCTAGCTTGGTATCCCTTGGGAAACCCACTCTCTTTCTCCGGTTTGATCTTAACTACCTTGTATCCCGACCGTGGGAAGGATGCAGGTTTAAGCGCGAGGTTCCCGATGGAGTGCCGCGACATCGCATCCAAGACGTAAGGGAACCCGGTCGATATCACGGGAGGCAAGTGCTTGAGCTCGAAGATGTGGCGGCTGCGATTCATAACCCGGGGCGTGCCGTTGGCGCTTATTCTTACATTGCGAATCAAGCGTTCGAGTGTCACCTGGGCGAGTTGGGCCTCGCTCGTTGGGGATTTCCTAACATCGCGAGAGAGCTCATATAATGGTGCGCCGTCGGCGGTTTGGGCACGGATGAAATGGCCGTCGAGTACGAAGATAGAAGGCGGAAGTATGTCGTCACCGTCGTTGCGGTTATCCGGGATATAAGGTGGGGGTTCTTCTTCCCCTTGCGATAAAGTTGCCATTGTTTTGTTTGTCTAAGTCTTTTAAGATAGGTAGATATTTAACGTTGGTTTCTAGCTTAGGTAGGTAGTGTTAAGTTTAGGTATATTGCACTAATAAGCTACCAACGCTATTATTATAGGGGCGTAACTCTTTCGCATCATGGGCGATTCAAACTCTTATGAACTTTTTTTTTAGGAAAGAAATCACGCGGGTTCGACGTCGGTCTCAGCGGAGTCTAGACGTGGGGTTATTGAAGAGCACTGCCTTTTGTTAGGCTTGTCTGGGCTGTCTGGGCTATCTAGGCTGTGTAGCTTACACTCTTACACTGCCTAATGTATAGTAAGATGGTATGACATCATGAAAGCACCAATGATGTTCATACGATTGCCCGTAGAAAATTAAGGGGTTCATCAACTATTTGTCATTCCAATAAGGCCAAGTGCAGACGTTGTAAGATTCGATAATTCAAATCTCAAATAGGTTATATATATATATATATATATATATAGGGTCTAAGCCTTATTAATAGGTTTCATTTTATTTTATTTTATTTCGGTTTGTGGCTTACAAAATTCATCTATTGGTTCATCTCAACGGATAATTATCCACGTCACAAGTTGTTCGGAAAAGGGGACGGGAACAACAAAAGTAACAAAGAATGTTGAGCGCCGAGTTGTTAAAGATAAATTAAACAAAACACCTCTTATAAAGCTCTCACAGTACCACCTATTATTGAGTTATTAAATTATGTTAAGTAGATAATTACCTAAATAAAAAGCCTTAAGTACCTGTTTGAACTTTTAAACATGAAAATAACTACTTAGAATCCAGTCTTTATCATTTATTGAGTCAGTTAATGGCTAAAAAGACGTGGGGTTGCGGAAGCTCGGACGGTCGCGGACGGTCGGACATGTCGGATTAAATAACCACTGACTCTTGTCGGCTGGTCCGGAGAGTTTTGTATACCCTCTCAGTTTCAGTCATCACAGTCCATAGATATTTCTTCAAATGAGAAAGTGATAAGTTATATCATTTCCGAGCTAATACTGCTGTATCCGATAATGTGTTAAGAGAATGTCGGCGACTCCTCCGACAAGACACCGTCCCTTGCCTCCACCAAATCGAAGACGGGATAAACCTCAGGTAAGGTATTGGACACCAGGTAGGATGCATACGTACCTAACTAATATATCGAATATAGCTCTCATGTAACTCATGTCGTCGGCGCAAGTATGTCTTCATCCGCCTTGAATAAGTTACCAATAAGTTACCCAACTTACACTAGCGTTTAGGGTTAAATGCGACCGGCAGCAGCCATGTAGAACATGTTCCCTCCGAGGGCTTGCTGCCTCCTGCAGTTACCCTCCGGATCACATGTCACGGCCTTCAGATCGTGATACCCATTCCACAGTGCAAAATCGGATCCGCGAGTTAGAAGGTCTTGTGCATGCTCTTATGCAACGGACAGCCTCTAAGAACTCGTCTAATGCCCAAGCACTCTCCGAGCCTACTGAAGGTTCCCCTGACCCAGAGGCTGGTGCATCAGGAGAACCGTCCAACGGCGGTACACTAACGGATAGTCCCGCCGGCGTTAGTTACGTCGATGGTGTACATTGGTCTGCTCTCCTAGATAGCATATCGGAACTGAAGGACTATTTTCAAGATGGTCCAGAATTAGGACCGCATTGCCAGATCCCCTTACAGCCTACTCCTGATTACGGCCCTTGTCCGCTTTTATTATACGGCCGTTTTACTCACGCCAGCAAGAGCGAGATATTAAGCGTGTTGCCAACGCGAAGTGTGGCCGATTCATTAGTCTCCAAGTTCTTCACATCTATGGATTTAACTCCAGGTATTATCCCTCCGCTTGCTAAGACCGGAGGAACATGTCAGAACTAATTCTTTTACATAAGTAGCTCTATTACACAGTGGTCAATTTATTCGGCAGGTAACTATTTATTCTTCGTCTATCTATTGGTAGACGATTGCTGACAACATGCTGCTATAAGTACAACCAATTTTGGGAAGATCCCATGGCAGCTCCAATCATATGGATAGGGCTCTTGTTCGCTATTATGGGATTCTCCTCTATGCTTTTACAACGCTACAGCGACCTTGACAATGTTATCACGCCCCCTAATGCAGAGAACACACTCGTTGTACGGTTGTACCGGGAGAAGATTGTCCAATGTCTGACGCTGGGAAAGTATACCAGGGGTGGTGAAAATGTCCTACAGACCCTAATTCTCTATGTCGCTATGGAACATTTTCTCCAGGAAGATTCCGATTTCGGTACTCATCTTCTATTAAGCATGATATTGAATATCGCCATGAGGATGGGTTATCATAGAGACCCTAAAAACTTTCCTGTCATATCACCCTTCGATGGCGAGATTAGAAGACGAACGTGGGCGGCGCTATACCAGGCGAATCTTATCTTTTCCTCCCAAATGGGCCTACCAAGCATCCTTAAGGATAACCAAATAGACACAGAAGAGCCGCATAACCTTGCGGATTCTGACTTCGACGAAGACACAACCGAGCTCCCTCCATCCCGGCCGGAGACAGAGTTGACTCCAGGTTAGTACTTATTTTTTAACCCAAACAAGAAACCCAGCGAGGCTCTAGAATTCTAACGGAGTTGGCAGTCCTATATATAATTACTAGGAGTCGTGTCTCACGCACCTGGGAAAAAGTTCGTGACATAGCCACTGACACAATACCTCACAAATATGAAGAGATCCTAGCGATGGAAAAGAGAGTACAGGATGATCAGCTTCGTATTCCACCTGCCCTAAAAATGCGACCCATACATCTGTCCATCACAGATCCTCCGCATTTAGTAATGCAGAGAATCTGGTTGGATATTTGCTTCCTACGGTTGAAGATTGTATTGCATAAGAAGTACTTTATGTTACCCACTCAAAACGAGCGTTATGGCTACTCACGAAAAGTCTGCTTGAAGGCAGCCATGGAAGTGCTCGAATATCAGCATATGGTTAACGAGCTAGTTAAGCCAAGCGGTCTACTCTACGATACTCGTTGGAAACTTTCGTCTGTGATGAATAACGAGTTTCTCTTGGCGACTAGCATTGTGTGCGCCTATGTTAAACAGATCGCCGACACCCCTAAGAGTGCAGTAGAGGGAACGAGCACGGAAGAAGTTCACAAGCTTCTCGTAATGTCTGCGGATTGCTGGAAGAGATGTAGCGGTGTATCTAGGAACGCTCGGAGGGCTATCAAAGCGATCAATCTCGTTCTCGAAATCGCAGGTACTCCCACAGCCAGCCCAGCTAGTGCAGAGGATGAACTTACTCCGATGTTCGCTTTGCAAGGTATGTCATGTCAACACCCCCTATTTCGATTCACCTCTATTATCACATACTCAATAATGCAGATCACTAACTTGGTAAAGACCCTCTACTTCTAGATTTTAACTTCCCTTATACCTTGGACAATTTTTATGAGGGGGATGAATCAAAATGTGCGAATAACCCCTCCCTAGAGGAAATTTCGGCCGCACAGCAGCATCCTGCCGACGACGAATGGATTAACCTGTTCCAACGGGTGTCAACTCGCCCAATAAATTAATTTGATTACCTGTATGATATGTTTGAGTATTCGCGAAGTATTGGAACTTGGTAGGGGAAAAGAAAAGTCGATATGGCCTGAAGGTATGATGTCCCCCCTTCCCCCCCTGAAGGCTTATACCTTGACCTCAGTCTACAAAAGTTGTTGTATACTAAGTTCCCTAGATTCTCTAATTATTCTACAACTATCCAGTAAGGGAGAAACAACCACATTGTAAGCCATGCCACTAAGGCATTGTCTGATGTCCGTCTCGGTTTAGCAACAACCAAATCCCGATGAACAATGGACGACAAACAACTGGGGGAGAAACCAGTGCTTTGTAAATAAGCTATTATAATCATGTACAATACCCATTCTCTTGCAAGGGACTCACTCCATAGACTATAAATGCAAGCCACAGACGTCGTTGGAAAACCCTAACTCAGATTCAAGTCAAACTTTAATCCGACCTCCTTTAGATACCTATACACACGCAGAATGTTTTCCCAGCATCCCGACACAATCAAGGACCTCCAGGTCGCCCTGAGATTGAAGAGCTACCGTTATGCCGAGGCGTTGGTGAAGGTAGACGACGTCAGGGAGGCGTTTCGGTTGTACATGAACCGGTGCCTGGCGGCGGCGGGCTCGATGACGCGGGGGCTTCCGGACTGGAAGGAGGTGGACGGGTACCTGCAGCAGCTGCGGCTGTCGTTCGTAGTGCGGAGCAGGCAGAAGACGCTACGGGAAGTCGTAGACGAAGACTGCGCGTCGAAGCCGTACGACCTCGTGCCCCACGTGTCCATGTTCGCGCTGCGGATCATGGATTTCCTGCGGACGGCCGAGGGCAGCGGGTACGACGTCGGCTTGAGCCCCGAGGTCGCGAGAAGCCCTGACGACGTCCAGTTCGACAGGTGCATCAGGATCCTGCATCTGCTGGGCTTCCTCGTGAACCAGGACCGCGAGATGAAGAGGGCGAGAGAGGCGGAGAAGATCAGGGATGCGATTGGGGATAATTGGATTTGAAAAGCTTGCTTCGTGCGGTGACATGATGATGACGATGATGATGGAATGAGATCCCGTTCGCTAGTTACGAACGTGATCGAGACTCCAACTATGACTGTGCCATGTAGATCTCCCATCAGGTGAATAAATAAAATATTAAGTATTACCTTTTTTTACCCTCTTACTTTCATATGTAACTCATCAATGTCTTCCATTTGTTTGCTATATTCCTTACCTCTTCAAGTATAGATCGTTCCTATTTCATCTGTTCACCTAGAAGACCCATGCATTCCATCCATTGTATTGGTATTATTTCTTTCTTTAATTCGTAACCATAGTCCTCTTTATGCTCTCGCCATCCCTTTAGCAGATATTCAGTTGGGGTCGTTTAGGCAGTGCCTGCGAACACGGGGTAAAGGAAGTTGGAGAAGGGCGTCCATTCGATCGTGTTAACGTTAGAGAACTACACAAGAAATGTCATATGTAAGAGGAGATAAGGGATAGTTTTTCTCCAATCCCAGCCTATCTGCTCCTCCTACGCTCATTTAAATCCTATGTTCCTCTCAATAGGGCTCGTAGCAATCAATGCTTGTGCTCAGTTACTACATGATTAAGTTTTGTTGGTTCCTCAGCATGTACCTCATCAATCATGTTAACCCGTGACCACGTAAGACGCCCGGGGCGATATACCATGATCGTGGGCAAGTCATCCCCCATTTGGCTAGAAGGTTAGATAGCTCATCTTTCTTCCCCGGCACGACGTTGACGAATATCCGGTCTCCCCTGCTCATGCACGGCTCCGAGTGTACAGCACCGCGTTCCTGGCCGATGCGGAACACGCTGCACTCGCCCGGCGCCGCTTGAACCAGACCTAGGGGGGCGAACTCTTCTGCGAGTTTATCCCGGACGGCTTCGGCGGTAGCCCCGCATCCAGGACAACGAACTGAAGTACATACGTGTTCTGTAGCTAGAGCACGTTTCGTCGAGCGCGAAGTTGCTCGGGCTGCTGCTTGGTGCTCGGCGGGGATGAACATCGTTGCGGGACCGAGTAGCGTAGCACATAACTTCCAGTCCGTCTGCAAGTCCAACCCTGCCTTTTCCCTACCCATCACCAACGACCTTCTCCGACCCCAGATACCACCACTGTCGCCACTACTCCTACTGAAGAACATGTCGTCCGTGTGCCATCTGGGCTTGTTGTATTCCGTGGTCGCTTTCGTCGCGCGGATGGTGAGCCAGTAGTGATCAAGGCCATTTTTTCGGATGAATTCGTTGACGAAGGTCAGAAAGGGGAGTAGGAGCGGAAGTAAGGAGCCGGACAGGGCGGCGTGGGTCCAGTCGTGGAAGCTAGACGGGAGATCATCTAGGGTGGAGAGCAAGGGGCCGCAGTAGCTCCAGAAGGCATCTCTCTCTACGGATAGGTTCTGGTCAGGAGGAGGCTCTTCGAGACCAAATTTTATGAACTCGAAGCTCGTCGATGATTGGAGCCTGTCCTTCATGGTCGGGAGAGAGCATACGGTTTTCCCAAGTTTACTTTTTTTTGAGGGGCCTTTTTTTGGGATTTCACTCAAAATATCTAAGCCGGGTAGTTTAGCAATGCTGGTAGTCAGTCTTAATTGAGAATAGCTAACCTCCTTTCAAGATATAGCCCTAAGATATAGGTAATCGCATGCATAATGTATATATGAATGTATATATGTAAGGCATGTAAGTGTAGTATGTATGCATGTAGGGCTAAGGTAACAGAAGACAACAGCAGCAGAGAGCTAGCGTTGCGTTACTCCGCGTCGGAGACACATGACTGTCTCTATATACCATGTAAGTTTTATACCATGTCGAGTTGCCTAGCTTTTGTTGCCAGCTCGGGCGACGCAAATTTCCAAAAATAAAAATAAATGGGAAGAGGGACTTGAGCCCGATTCGTCCGGCAACAGATACAAGCGGGCCTATTCCGTGAACCCGCTGTGGTGCTAAGCGTTTTCTAGAATAGGAAAACTACCTAGACATATTCCTTGACGTCGGGAAAGTATTCTCTACTGATAGAATATTTTCAGTTCGAACCTGATTCCAAGAGTCTTGCTATTGGCGTCGACAGATATGGAACGATTTTTTACGTAAACTGGAAAAGTAAAACCAGTTCCCAATGTTAAATGAGAGCTGCGGGATCATCGCTTCAGTGCGTTAAATCCCTGCAGTTTTATACAACACTTGCCGCGGTTCCAAGTCCTACGCACATACGCTGCTGCGAATATGCAAAGAATGTGAAGAAGAAGAAAGGCCTAACTAACTTAGCGCCATGTAAAGCGTATGAAACGATGAAAGAAACCGAATAAGATCCAATGCTTTCTGGGGGCGTAGCACGTGTTCCTGCAGGCACAGAGCGGCCCGACTTAGATCAATGATGAAGTGGCCGATTTAGCGAGCGTCGAAGATCGTGGTCCGCATCTATTGGAAAAGGCAACGGGGAAAGGCGTTCTCTCTTCTTTTCTCGGGTTCCTTAGGCTTTAAGGCCTCGCAGTTTCGGAGATTTGACAACGCAGTGTCACACCGCGCTATATTAATGATGAGATCCTAATTTTCAACTTGATGTCGGGAACATCTTATCTATTACAGTACCAGGTGGGAGGTACCTGAGATATGCAAGCTGGAGACATGGGTTGGCGAGAGATAGTCATAAGAAACCGGAATTCAGCACAGCCAGTCATGTCACTATTGTCAGGTTTCGGGACCTGTTCGGCTTTAAGGCCTTGGAAAAAAACCAACCTGACGGTCGCCTCATCGCGCATGACTGGGTTTGCTGGGGGTGGAGTTGGGCAACTTTCACCTTCCCCTATTGATTCCAAGTGGAGCGGCCTTTTACTGACGACTCGTATGATATCAAAGATTTAATATTTCCATCATCAAATTATCGTACATAAATTCCCAACTGTCACACCGAAGTCCACTCTCCATTTGCCTCTTGAGGAGTTTCTGAAATCCTTCGCTCTATGTCGGAGTAGATGGCATGTCGGTATAGCGTTGATTGAAGACTTTATACCCAAGTTAGTGTAGTTGTAACACAGTCCAATTATTTGCGAGAATTCGGACTATGTCGCGCGGCGCCCGTGTCTTGCTGCTCTTCGGTAGCAATTATGTTGGTGTTCTCGCACTGAACACCGTCAGTATGGTGCTGTGATGCTGGACTCGAGTTCTCATCGGCAAAGCGTGCGTGTTTATCCTTGCCGAATATTGACTTCCCCTCTCGGGTTTTCTGTCGGTTTCTTGACACTGACGAACATGGTAGTGCGGACCAGGCCTGACGGAGTCTGGCAAAGATTCGGCTTAGCAGAGAAGATATCGCACTCTCTTCAAATTCGTCGTCGAAGGCCCAGGTGCCTATCTCTCTCTCTCGAGCCCTACGAGCACCTCTTTCTCTGTGTAATTCGAAGGAGTCACGATGGAAGACATGACCTGTACATTGAGGTCGGATGCCGAATCTCCTTTCACATTGACAACGATTAGTTAGGTCTTCGATAGAACCTACAGAGCATGACTCTTGAGTTGACATAGCGACCGTTGTGGTAGTTAGGAATGTTTGATCAAGTAAGATTACTAACAGGCAGATATTCTGATATTAAGAGTTCTATGTTTACTGTTACTCGAGGAGGTCATCGTACCTGAGATGTCCAGCACCTTGGGTTTACCATTGAAAATTTTGTTGGGCCAAAGGAGTCCGAGGGGTAGAAGTTGACTTTCAGCGATTTGAACCTAAATCCCTATAGTCCGAACCTATCGTGTACATGAGTCTGTGCGGTCCAAAGAATGGCATATGAGCCACTTCGAGGCATTGCTATCGAAGCATTGCGATATATATCTATGTTCCATAGTCTTGATCATACCTCATCTTGATTTGACTTGTATGTATAACTGTGACATATGTTACTTGAAGCCATCGAGGATAGACTTACTTCCATAGGTCTCTCCCCCTTCATCTCTGAGGCTTTTTTCCAAGTAGAAACACAATAAAGTTCAAGCTCTTGGATCTTCGCCACTTAGATCCGAGTCTACTAGACCCCAAAGTGTTCTAATGAACGCCTCTAATAGCGTGTGACACGACTTTTTTTTTTGACTTTTTTTTTTGGTTAACTATTAGAGAACATCTTGCGATTACGCCGCGATGCTCTTGGCTGAAAGGCGGAGTAAATGATGTTCGACTGGTGTTGGGAGATAGTATGTGTTTTATCTCTTCACCAATGTTAGCAAGGCGAACTCAACTTGTTCAGTACCTTCGACTTGACGTCTCCTTATGCTATTTCTCAACAGTTTCGGGGTTGAAACGCTCAAATTGACCAGCGTCGAGCGACACATGATCTTGCCAAAGATTGAGATGCAATAAGGAATTAGCCGCTGTACCCGCCTGTCATATCTACATAGCTGTCTATTAAGTTCCTAACCCGCGCTCGACCGGCATTGGAACTTTATGGAAGTATGTCAACGGCAATCTAGTAGGAGATAAGATAGGGAGATATAATAGAGGGTCGGGGATCGGGACCGAGAACGATGCCATGCATGGTTTCAAGGGGTCTGGTGGGTGTGAGCCGTTAGAAAACGGCAGAGCGTGCTACCATTTGATGCCGACCTTAGCCCATGGCAAAGCCAGCCAAGTTGGTTAAGCTAGTCACGGGAGAGGAAGCTTAAAGTGACCCTTCGAGGACATTTTATCGACCCTCTCAGGGGTCAAATGTCGATGCTACTATGAATACCGCTTACTATACGAATTCATCACCGAGGCTCCAAAAACATTACTTATCTTAGAGATAAAGAAGGGGAAAGAAAAATGTCTGCTATTGTCATCCCCATTCATAGGTAAATGCTAGAATTCTTAGCACTCTACGTCGCGTTTACTGAAATCATACTAAATTGCCGACCTGCTGGGTACTTGTTATAACACTTTTTTCAGCGCGGCTCCTGACCCAACGAGGTGCGATGCTTAATATGTTGCGGGGGGAGCATGCAGTGATCTTTTACATAGTGAGGTGGGTAAAGAACCCGAGCCCCCCCCTAACCATGCAGGGAGCCCCTGTCGAATTCAGGAACGGGCGCAGGCGATGCCGTACATGGATACCACGTTCAGCTAGATCGAGTAAATGAATGATCGAGGACTGTAGAAAACCTGAGAGCATATTGTCGTCAGTCAATCAATCGACGACAATGGACCCCGCCAATAGTTGATTTAGTTACCATTCCGTACCCTCCAAGAGCTCCACGAGGGATTCCACGAATGCTGTCCACTGACGAAAGAGGAATTCATGCTATCCAATGAGGTAGAACAAAGCCACGATTCGATTCTACGCTAATGGACTAAAATGGAATGAAAAGACGAGATAGGTTGTATACCGCGTGGCGTATCGTGTACTATGTACCTAGCTCTTATTGCTCTGGGTTTGATAATTGTTATACATGCCTGCTACAAACGGATTGCCCGTATGCTGTGTCGATCACACCAAGATGGGAGATTTGGCCCTCCGTGGTCTAACATACGAAAGGTACATAAAAGAGCCAAGCTTTCTAGGCTACAAATCGGTGGTACTTGAGGCACAGTCCTGATAGGGCTGTTAAGGCTCTGACTTCGATAGTCTAGAAGCTAGCTGAAGATCCACAGCCCAATAATTATAACTAGCCAGACCATTCAGCAGTAGAGCAGTTACAGTTTGAAGATAGAGCTATAAGAATTTGAACGAAAATTATTATAGGAAAATCTATTTTAGAAAACACCCGTCAAAGCGTCGTGCTCTTCGCACCTCAAAAGGTTTAGAGGTCGATGTATCGACAAAGTCCGAGCTTGCTTGAGGCACCCTGCACACACCCTGTAGGCTTAGAAACGGGATTGGATAGGACAAGCGGAAAGCCAGACCCAGAAGGATTCCATGGTCCCTGTCTATGGTCGCAATGAGAAGTAGGCGTGTAACTACACGATTCCGTAATGAGCTAGCCAAGAGCATGGGGACGAAGTGGATTAAGTTGGATTGAAGTGATATAATATGTATAGAAGGATTCATAAAATAGTTGAATAACCCCCCCGGACACATACGAGTAAGAGCTGAAGCAAGTTCCCATCCTATCCTCGCCACAGCGTCAGCTGTGTCGTGACAATCCTATTTCGAGTGCTTCCTGGCCAGAAGAGAGTCATGCTCAGTTTCAGGTTATCACAGAATCAAACTCTCTCGAGCTGAGCAATTCTTGCTAATATAACGGCATTGGCCGTTTGACACGACGCCATGTCCCAGCCACCAGACAACACGCCTTATAGCACACTCGAAGTCTCTACGCGAGATCCAGAGACATTTCAAAAAGAGGTAATTCATTATCCAGATCACAGCTATCCGCAAGCTGTCCCAGTCGAGCAAGCAACCGGAGGAGCTACACATTCATATTATAGTCCCGAGACCGCGAAAGAAGTCGTAAACCCATCAAATAATTTATATCCCGGTGTCATTCCAGGTCCTTATAAAGATGCCAACTACGCAGCAGCATATCCCAACGGCGCAGGTTATCCCCCAAGCACGATTTATTCTGATGGCTCAGCCTATCCTAATAGCGCATATCCCACGAGCGTGGGTAGCCCGATAAACTCTTCTGCCTATGGGCCTGCACCCTTAGGCGCGGCTGAATATGGCGGTGGACCGCAGCCCCCAACAGAGAAAGCAGCTCCAGCAAGGACGATATGGGGCCTTCCAAGGAGAACATTCTTTATAATCTTAGGAGTGGTGATTCTCATCATTATCGCACTGGTAGTAGGAATAGCGGCCGGCTTGTCTAGTCAAAACAATTCATCAGACTCAGCAGATTCGGCGGAGTCGTCAGGGTCGAACAATGGCAGTCCAACAGGTCAACCGTCGAATTCGACAGACGAAAAGCTCATCCTCGACAATTCGAAAATAACCGCTTCTAACTGGACGGACCCTAATGGGGTCGTCCACAGGACTGTCTTTTTCCAGGATGCGTATAATTCTATTATCGCGAGGCGGTGGGACTCTAAGAATAAGTCGTGGAAGACGAATAATTTGACCGAGTTAATGGCTGCGACGACAACACCTCTCAATCCACAACCGGGAACACCGTTAGCTAGCGCGTCCAAGGACTATAAGCAGACGTTTGAGACGCATGTATGGTTCACGGACCCGGGTAACGTTATAAGATCCATGGCATCCTTCGACGCGTTGAACCGACCCGACAGCTGGGATAATGATACACTCGACGGGGCGAGGTTAGAAACCTGGCCGGGAGGCCAGTTAGCCGCTATGTGGCAGCGATGTTGGGGTGCCGACTGTGAGGGTACCTGGGTCGTCGCCTACCAACGACCAGAAGGGGCAATAAAAACTGCCAACTCGAGTACCTGGGCTACTGCGACTGTGGCGGTCGAATCTAAGGATGTCGCTGCAAATTCTAGTTTAGCCATTATCCCCAAGTTGCGTGGGCCATGGCTAGACCGTCTAGAGTTAGTTTCCGAACGGGTGTCATCAGGCAAGACTGGAAGTATGAGGATGACGTCGTACAACGACACATGGAATGGTGCTGATAAACGAGGTAAGCCTATTAACAAGCATTTCTAAATTACCGTTCTACTTCAAGACGCTTGAATGAATTGATAAGCTGACACATCCAAGTGACCGAACTTCAAGAAGACATACCACTCCCCTCTCCGTCCCAACAGTTCGCTGCTACTAGATGGGATAATTGGAACCAAGCCCTGTATCTCGGGCTCTTCTCTGACGGCAAGACCGAAGGTAGCCACTGGGACGGTAAAAAGATGAACTCAATTTCGAGCTTCCAGTTCAAATCCGGACCGAAGACTAACTTCACGGCCATCGCAATGTCGCCCGACGCCATGCTTTACGGCATCTCCAACAACGAGATCTTGGAGTATTCGCTAGACACGTCAGATCCGTCAAACTTCAACTACGTGGGAAGAGTGTATCCATGATACTCACGCGACCATTTATGCTTTCATATTTTATCGAAACTGTAAAATGATACCTAGGTTTTAGGAGGTCGGGGTTCTGAAGGAATACAAGGGAGGGAGTTGGGAGGAATTGTCTGCCTGCGTACTAAACGAGTTACAGAGCATCTACCATTTTTATTCTTATTTTAAATAGTCGCATACCATATTGAAACGGGGCGGCCTTTTTGAAGCCAAAATCAAGCTGAGGTTGTTATTACTTAGTTCGCGCGCCTCTGCAAATCTTGCAAGGCGATTTACTTGTATATTAGGTATATACGCTATGTAAACGATTAAGACGTCTCGCAATAGAAAACTAGTTAACAGAGAAGATCAGTTCTATTCTATCATCCTTGTTGAAATCTAGATCTGACGTTGGTTTCGTCTGGAGAAAACGGATAAGCGAGAGCCTATATGCGCATACAGTTCAAGGATAATAGTCAGATCGACAACTACTAAACCTAGATTCATTGTCATTCCGATCAACTTTAGTACGAAGCAAGGGGTGCATGTATGTCATCGGGTAACTAATAGCTGGATCTACCTACGAAGCTTTGTACTTAAGTGTAAATACTTTTTCATTTCGAAGGGTCAGTCTAAAGTTCAGCCTTTAGTTCGTAATCGTGACGCGCTCTAACCATCAACGACGTCATAATATTGAATAGCCGCCTCGTAGACCAACAGCCTCTCTTAACCCAATTCTATGATGATATCTGTGAAACAAACCTACATGAACATCGGGCTAAGAGTTCCAAGTGGCGGGGCAATATAGGTAGGCATGATGAACCAACCTCGCCGTGCACAGCAATTTCGTCGATATAAAGGCGAATAGTCATGCTTGGAAAGTCGACCGATCCCCAAAGAGTTATACTCAAAACTGTCATTAGAAGAACTCATCTTGAGAAGCCAACAAGTCGGCCGTATATTCCAATTACAGTCACTCGACTTCCACAGCAACACTTCAGAAACATCACTTTGAACCACCAATTTACACGCAAGATGTCGTCGTTCTCCAATACAGACACTGGCGACAAGCCGTCGGGACCTTACTATAACAAGAACATCGACACTGATGTAACCCTAAAAGAGAAGGTCGAGACTTTAATAAAATTTGTGTCGTCGTGTAAGTTCGGTATGATGACGACGCGAGACCCTTCAAGCGGAAAGCTGGTCTCCCGCTGCATGGCTATCGCAGGCAAGGTAAGCTATATGTTCATCATTCCAGCAATGCCACGCAGGGCACCAAGCCATCCTACGTCGTATTTACTAGAATATACGTCCAAGTTAGAATAAGGCGGTAGCCAGAGAACTAACCGTGATATCTCAAACTTCAGGAAGGCGGCGATATCGACCTAACCTTCACGACGAACACAGAATCGCACAAGACGGATGAGCTGAAGGCGGATAAGCACACCAACATCTCGTTCTGCGATAACTCGGGCCAATGGGCCTCGATCGCGGGCGAGGCAAGCATCGAGACGGACCGAGAGGTCGTGAAGAAGTACTACAGCCCGACGCTCAAGGCTTGGATGGGTGACCTAGGCGATGGTGTTCATGACGGAAGCGAGAACGACCCACGCATCGCCGTGCTAAGAGTTAAGACTAGTTCCGTGACGTACGCCGTCACGAACAAGACGGTGGTAGGCAGAGTTGCGGAGATCGCCAAGGGAACCGTCACCGGCGAACCGGCTGGTGTGAATAAGTTGAGGGAGATCAGCGAGAGTGAAATCCAGCAGTGGAGGGCTACTGCTTCGAAGTAACCATCAGGCTTAAAGCCGATATTGGGAATGCGAGATATATGCCATTTGCTATAGCCTCGCTACATGTCTAATCCTATGAAGCCAAAAATCTAATGAAATCCTTTTTTCTTGTCAACACCAATCAAATCTTATAGACCTTCGTGTTGACGCCGTAAGCGAATTAGCGGTCTGCGCTTGACTTTTATAATAATACACTTTCTTAATGATGATAGGGAAAATAATTAGGAAACCCGCTACCATCAGCCGGGCTACCCATATCAAAGATGTTCCATTTTGCCGGAGGTGATTCTTAATCTAGCAAGTGTTGTTCGGGGCTGACGGCGTTTTGGAGGCGCGAAATTTAATTTGGAGATTTGGAAGAATTAAGTCAGCCATAGCTAGCGACCAGTCATCGCTGGAGCCATGCCCTGTTGGGGTTAGGTGAAGGCCCGAAACGCGGGTAAGGTCGCTGATGTAACGGGTTGGTAAGGCTTGGTGGCGGGGATGCTACGTACCTACCGTCGGGAATTTTCATCATTTTGTAGGGCACTTCTGGGCACTTTTGCTTACCAACTACCCAGAACGTACCTAAAACATACCCTGATTACAAGGAAATTGCCCCGCTTCTTCTCTCGTGATGTTTTTTTTTTTTCTTTATTCCTTCCCCCCCTTATCAAATCACAACTTCAACCAAACAAGATCGGGCGAATCTTCGTGATATTTCTAGCTAGCCTAGGTACATAATGCATCCACCCTCGTCTCTGATTCGCGACCTACCTGATTCAGTCTTACTGTTCGATCCCGTATAAGATAGACATCCTTTTAAGGCTCTAACATCTCTGCCCTGCCCCTCATGAGGACTATCGCATTTTCCTTTCTTATAGCTATATTGTCTATAGTTGTCTTTAGAGAACGAGTTATCGACTTGACCACGACAACTTTCAACTCCGTGCTAGATACTTTCAAGGCATACGACGGCAATAGTAGAAGTAGCAATAGTGCCGTGACTGACAGCGATACGATAACCAAATCCACCACCGCCGAGCCTGAATCCGAATCCCCCTTTTATAACCCCTCCGAGAAACTCGTCGTAACTGAGATGTCTATACCGCGCGCAATTCGCAAAGTCTTCCTAGCGGTCGAGCAGGCCGAAGGAGCTGGTGCTAGGGTCAGGTCAGTTCAACCCGTAAACGGCCATGCGCCGCCGAATATGTGATCCGAACGGCAAGTTAACTGTTAGTAGGAGAAGCGTAGGAACGCCGCAATTGCGGAACTTCTCGCCCTTCCTGATGCTAGACCACTTCAGCATAAAACCCGGCGCAGGTTTCCCAGACCACCCACATCGCGGACAGGAGACCATCACGTATCTGCTAACGGGCGGTGTTGACCACGAAGACTTTGCCGGCCACGCTGGCACCATTGAGGCTGGTGACCTGCAGTTTATGACCGCCGGTCGTGGTATCATGCACGCCGAGATGCCGCGCCAGAACCCCGACGGCAGCGCAAACGTTGGCTTGCAATTATGGGTTGACCTTCCCGCCCACCTCAAATCCTGCGAGCCCCGCTACCGCGATCTGAAAAAGGACGAGATCCCGAGCGTCGAATTGGATGACGGGAAGGTTCACATCAAGGTCATCTCGGGACAAGCTGGCGGTGTTGAAAGCCTCAAAGAATTAGCCTATACTCCGGTCTGGCTGCTCGATGTGGAGATGAAGCCGGGTAGCAAGTTGGCACAGCCCCTCCCAAAAGGTTGGAATGCATTCTCGTACCAGCTCGAGGGGTCTGCTGTATTCGGCGCCGGCGACAAGAAACAGACGGTTTCGCAGTACCACAATTGCGTGTTTGAGCCCGATGGCGACGTAGTACTTGTCGAGGTTCCTGAGACCGCAAAGGAAAACGCGCGATTCGTCCTAGTCGCTGGCCAGATCCTAAACCAGAAGGTGGTTCAGTACGGCCCATTCGTGGCCAATTCCCCCGAGGATGTGCGACAGGCGTTGATAGATTACCAATTCCACATGAACGGTTTCGAGCGGGCCAAAGACTGGCAGAGCGAGATCGGTAAGACAATGGTTGGTTAAGCGGTCAGTTACTTATAGCTGCTACGCGCATTATTATCGTCATCATCATCGAATTTCCCTCTCGGCCCTGATCCGCCCTCTCGTCTTTACGAATTTCTTGTATATAGTATATTCTGCTTCCTGTGTTTATTCTCTCCTTTTTTTAGATACCTCAAAGCACAACCTCGGCGTATAAGGGGTGAGTGTAGAATGGCATTCAGCAGAAAGAAATATTGAGTAGTGATTTCTTGGGTATCCCTTTTTTTTCGTTCTTGACTTGTGGTATTAGAAATTGCCTTTCGGCCGCTTGACGGGGTAGGCGTCCGGTAGGCTCATAACCCATTGTAGTCGCTCTAGCTCGTCTCTCGGGGGGTGGACACCTTTCCACCAAGCCAGTTTCCTCGGGTGTAGGCCTGTCACCTGTTGTAATCGCGGATGGCTTAGGATAGATGCGGCCTCAAGCGGTTGTGCATGTTGAGGTTGTCCAGGTGCTGAACCGGTTCTACCAGATAAGCCTTCCCGTGTCGTCGACATGGATTTGCTTGCGGTCTTGCTAGGAGATGCGCATATGCCGTTACCCCTCGGGGAGCTTGGTGGGGGAGGAAACATAGGAACACGACCCCTTGAAGCTAACGCCGCCCTTCGCTTTTCCTGTTCAGTCGGCATACTCAGCTCAAAAATTGTGTACCTAATAAATAAAAAGTATATCGTAACTTGAGTTAGAGATCCAGCGTTAGGTATTTTATATCTTATATTAAGAAGATAAGTAAATATAAAAACCAAAGCACAAGTCAAGTCTATTTCGCAGGCATAACCTCAAGTTTTATGTCATCTTCGAAAGCCCCAAGACATGAGCACATGTCGTCATAGCCAATCGCGCGTCGTCTTACGTGCATGTAATTGCCTACCAAAGAGGATGGCGCAGCAGCATGTTACTCAATGAAGTATGAAACGAGCCATGTAACTCGTAGGCCTATGTAGCCTCATTTTTATGCGTGATCACTCATCAACGTCGTAGCTTGGCGCCTACTCTGCCTGCCTAGAATCTTCCGGTATGGCCCGTACGTTCGTCGAGTTTGCGGGACGCAAGCAGGCTACCATAGGGTAAGATAAGCAAACTTTCCCTGTCTTACACCAAGTCGTATGCACTGAGATC